>JAJQQW010000007.1:104250640-104513140 GCA_025583905.1 Ia io | reverse complement strand
ACGAACATTTATTTGAGATTAAAAGTGAATAGCTATTCAGGGTGCACTGATGCAGGCAGAAGTTCCAATACTGTTCTGGTTAGGAGACCAAGGCAACAGGTATTGATGAGAAAGGGGAACAATTACATCAATAGAAGGAAGGTGTTTCTATTGGTGCAGATGACATAGCACAGTGAAGCTAATTCTAAATAATGTTCTTGATTTTCAGTCCGGTAGTCATAATATCTGCTTTCTTGTTACCCTTGCAAATAGTTCTTTGGGACATATTGTTGCTTAGGCTCAGGCCAAAGATTATTTTGCCCTGTTTTAACCTTCCAAAGGTTTGCGGCATTATACAGACAAGGCAGTTCCCTGGGGTGGCAGCTCTAGCTCCATTTTAAAGGCGCTCCATTTATATTATTTTTACCAACCCTCCTATTCCCACCAGTGCGTGCCACACCTAAGTCTCCCCTCCTCCCTTTCACTCTTTGTCTTTACCCCCTTCTTTGAAGTGTCTGAACCAGAAGGGCTGTTAAGTCATTTGGCCTAATCCTCTGATTCGCTGTGTGACCTTGAGCTAGACACTCACCCTCTCTGGGTCCACATTCACAGCTGTCAACTGAAGGGGCTAGACTAGCCTGGCAGCTCCCAAACCCCGGGTGCACTTAGTCATTTGGAGAGCTTGTAGAACATGTTAATTCCTGGACCCCTTTTCCGGTCTGGGGAGCCAGAACCTCCAGCATCTGAGTGGGCAAATCTTGACTCTGAACTCCTCCCCAAACCCTCTCCCGAGACCCAGAGAGGGGAGGTCATCTGTCCTCTCCCATTCTCTCCCTCACTGGGCCCCTGCCCGGCCTTCTGCTCATTCTCTTGGGGTGACCTGGGGGTGTCGGGGGAGCAGGCAGCTGTGACCTTGCCCATGGCTGACTGTCTTTGCCCCCTTCTCATCTGGTTCTGAGTCCAGGGCTGGAGGCCTTGTCTCACTTTTCTGAGCCCAAAATCCTAGGAGTCTCTCGGGTGCTGCCCACAGGGTCCCTCCCCTAGGGGTACGTACCTGGGAAGGACAGAAGGGCCTGGTGGGGAAGGGAAAAGTAGGCACACCTGTCTGTGGCCCTGAGGAGGTGGTGTTCCGGTCCTGGCTCCTCTTAGGAGGGATGGTTTGGGAGAGGAACTCATTGACATGTGCTTTTCGTTTCGGGAAATTAAAGCCCTCAATTTGAGAGCACGGAGGCAATTAGTATTTAATCATGGCGGGCAGAGCATAGGGAAGCATTCCCAGCACATGGGAAGGTGGGCTGATTACCCCTGCCCTTCCCCGGCACAGAGGAAAGGTGTAATTTGATGAATCAGTCTGTTTTCTAGAGGAGGGACGAGGGGAGCAGAAATCTGATAATAGCTGGACTCAAGTTGTGCCACCCTGTCCTACAGGGGTCACTAGGAAAGGGGCAGGGAGAAGAGGCAGAGCCCATAGAGGAGGCCCCAGTGTCTCCCTTCAGGTATTGCACCCATGTACTGGCCTTTGAAGTCTCGCAGACCTGAGTTCAAATCCTGGTTCTGGCATTTATCTGCCGTGACCTTGAGAAATCCACTCAACTTCTCTGTGCCTCAATTTCCTTCTCGCTGAGAAGGGGACAGCCCAGTAGAGCGGCTGGGCTACCATTTGTAAATGTACTTCATGCAGTGCCTGGCACACAGTAGGTGCTCAGTAAAGAACACTGGGTTTGGAGTCTGGTGTGCAGGGAGGAGAAGGAAGCTGGAGGCAGGTCGGTGGGGCTGACACAGTTGACCCGGCTGAGCTGACTGGGGTGCCGGGCCAGGTGGTTCTCTGTGCAGCATCCTTCGGGTCCCAGCAGACAGGGCACCATAACAGAGACTTTCAGGCGGGGGGCAAAATGCTAAACAGTGGCCAACAGGGGCAGCTGTGTGGGGCCACGACCTCAGCTGAAAAGTGAAAATCACCTCTTCCTTCCTCCCAGAAGTCTCTGCATCACCTTCCACCACGGCTTGGAGCACCTGCGAGCACCGACGGGGCTGTATGTGGTAGTGGGTGCCTTCCGTGCCAGGTAGAGCAGGTCCTCAGTCCGCGTGTGGCTCTGTGGAGAGTGGACAGCCGTGGCTCAGGGAGACCGACCAGCTCTGGCTGCAGCAGGGAGGGCGCCGGCCTCAGTCAGACAGGTGGGGGTTTGATTCTTCCTCACTGTATCTGGGGGCAAGTTGCTGCCCTTCTCTAAGCCTCATCTGTAATTTATGTTTTCCTGGGCTGGTTATTAATAACTAGAGGCTTGGTGCATGAAATTCGTGCAAGAGTAGGCCTTCCTTCCCCCGGCTGCCGGCACCGGCTTCCCTCTGACACCCGGGACCCAGGCTTCCCTCACAGCCCTGGCTTCGTCAGGAAGGTTGTCAGGAAGGACGTCCAGTCTAATTAGCATGCTATGCTTTTATTATTATAGATTATTATAGATAGCAGCATTGGCCTCCTGCCTCCTCCTAGCCAGGGTGCCCTACAGGGGACCTTAGCGCAGTTCCGAGGGATGGTTTTGGAAACTGAGACAGGACAATGGGATGGAGAGAGGGGCTTCTCTGTTTACTGAGTGTGAGCCACGTCCCAGGCCCAGTGCTAAAGTCTCTACATCCTTTGGTTGATTCCGCACTCTCCTAAAAGACAGAGATAATGATTCCCATTTTCCAAACAGAGAAACTGAGGCTCAGAGAGGTTACCTGGCCTGCTCAGGCTCATCAGCAAGGAGTTGTCAAACTTGGAGCTCTCTGACTCAGAGTCTGGGTCCATCCAGTGTGCCTGGCGCTGCGGGAAAATGGGGGACCAGGGCTGGAGGCTGAAGCTGGGCATGGTGGGTGGGCAGTTGGGTGGGATCTTGACTAATGGTCCCTGGTGGGCCTGGCGCTAATGGGCACTGGAAGTATCAGGGGTGGATTTAGTGGGAAAGCTGGTGCTGGCTGTAGTGGGGACAAGGGCACCTCTCCCAATCCTCTGGCGAGGAGGTGGGGGTGGGTATAAGCCCAGCTTTCACTGGCTCCCAGCTGGGTCTCAGGGTTCTCTTTTGTCCAATGGGCTAAGCCCCACCTCTCAGGTCTGTTCTGAGCACCAACGGCAGTGATGTATAGGGATGCACCTTGTAAAATGCAGGAGGCGAGCTGGAGTGGGTTGCTATCCACCCCCGAAAATGCTCTCTCTCTCTCTCTCTCTCTCTCTCTCTCTCTGGGGGTCCCAGAATCTTGAGGATGCAGGCAGGTACCCCCAGATTATGCTAGGATGCCTCTTGTCTCTCCCAGAGGGTCCCACACAGCCTGGCCTGAGTGGGTGAGTGGGTGGGTGGTGCTGGCTCAGTCAAGAAGCGCCTGCCTCTGACTGGAGGTCTGGTTTCCATGGTGACCGATTGATTGCTGGAGCTGCAGAGACTCAAGGGGAATGAGCAATGGGCCTTTCTCCCAAGCTGGACAGCTTGGGCTTGGGCTGGGAGGCCAAGGCAGGGGAGACACCTATGACTCTCTCCCCGTGAACAGAAGGGCGGCTCAGGCCAGCCCAGGAGCCACTGCTGGGCACCTGCTCTGTGTGTGTTCTCAGCTATCGATCGGATGGGAAGAGGGGGCAGCCTAGAATTTATGAGGCTCCTGCTATACGAAAATGAAGCTACCGGGACTTGAACCTGGCCCAGCAGAGTCCCAAGATCATGGGCTTACCCATTAGGCTATGAAGCTTCCTTGTGATGTTTGTGAGGACTAAGCACATTTATGGGGGCCCAGCACATACCCTTGACCATAGGAATGTAACTCTGGTAACATGGAGCCCTGGGGGACAAGGAGAGACTGTCCTTGCTGAGGGAGGTCAGGGCTGGAGTGTCTGAGGGCCGGAAGGATCAGGGCACACAGATTAGGGGGAGTGGGGGAGTGGGGGTAGGGGGATACATGTTTGGAGTGAGTGGGGAAGTAAAGGTATCGCTGGCCGGGGCACTGGCGTGGGCAAAGGCAGGAAGGTGGGGTGAGCAGGGCATGGTGAGGTCTGACCCTCCATCTGTGATAGGGGCTTGAATAAGCTGGGAGGGAGGGCAGCGGTCTCTCTGGTGTGTTAGCCCCAGAATTCTGTGCTGGCCACACCCAGCCCCCACCTCACCCCTCCCTCCTGCCTCCTCTCTGGGTCTGGTTTTGAATGTGCCGCCCCTTTGCTGAGCCCTGGTGAGTCCTTGGCCCTGTCTGGCCACACGCCAGCCCACCTGCCAAAGGAGGAGGTTGGCACAGGTGCGCTGCCCCCAGGTCTCAAGCACCAGTGACTCCCTGAGCCTCCCCCTGCTCACGCACCCTCTGGAATTCCTCTCTCTACCCTGCTCTTCAAACTGCTTTCTCTGCTCCTCTGGCCTGGGCTGACCCTAACTCTCTCACAGTCTCTTTTCCTGCCCTCCTGATCCCTGCCCCAGCCCCAGCCCCTTCTCAATCCTAAACCCAACCCCTGCTCCAGTTGTTACATGTGGTTCCTGCCCCAGCCCTGCCCCATCCAGCCCCCATCCTGTGCTTTTGCCACCCTGGCCCTGCCCTGCTTTGCCCCTTTCCTATCCAGCCCCCGCCCTATCTTCATCTAGAACTACCCCAGCCACTGGCCCTCTCCTACCCCTGCCCAGTCCTTCTAGCCCCTGTCCTTGTCCAGCGCTGCCTTCATTCTGAGTCCCTGTCCCAGCCTCAGCTTCCCAGATGGGCTGGCATAGGTCCTGGCCTCATTGTCATTCTGTCCACGGCAGCATCAGTCACTGGCTGCAGGCCCAGTCGGGGGCGAGGGAGCGAGTGAGGAGAGGGGTAGGGCTGCCGGTTGGGAGCTCCAGGTCTGCTCCCAGGGTTGGAAATAGTGCTGTTTATGGAACACCTACTGTGTGCCAGACACTTTAGACAACAGCATCTCTAACCTCCCAACACCCCTACGTGGCAGGTGTCAGTCTCCATTTTACTCCAAGATGTGCAGCGGTGCCCCCCTCGGCAGGCTTCACCCTCCCCGCAGGGCGTCCTCCTCAGAGCCCCTGTTTACTGCCTTCTGCCGTGGGATTTGGGGGATGGGAGAGGAGTTGGCCCCTGGATCCCTGAAGGCCTGTGTGTCTCCAAGGATGGTCAGGGCTCCCATAGGCACAGATGCAGGTGAGTGAGGAGGGTACCCTGGGCATGGAGGCCTCTTGAGCAAAGGCGTGGAGGCTGGGCCTGTTTAGGGACGACGCTTGGGGGGTGCAGTTTGAGACAAGACTGGGAGGTGAGCCCGAGCCAGTTTGGCTCAGTGGATAGAGCGTCGGCCTGCGAACTGAAAGGTCCCAGGTTTGATTCTGGTTAAGGGCACATGCCCGGGTTGTGGGCTCAATCCCTTGTGGGGACTTGCAGGAGGCAGCCGATCCATGATTCTCTTTCATCATGGATGTTTCTATCTCTCTCTCCCTCTTCCTTCCTCTCTGAAATCAATAATAATAATAATAATAATAATAATAATAATAATAATAAAGATTGGGAGGTGGGACAGAGCCCCTTCAGATGGGGCCTGCAGATGAGACTGGGTGGCTGGGTAGCGAACTGGGGAGCCCCTGCAAGTTATGGAACAAGGGAGGGACAAGATCCCATCTTTATTAATTCCTTCCTTCATTGATCCGTTTATTAAAAATTTACTAAGCACCTTCCCTGGGCCATGCTTTTGCCGGGCTTGGCGATACAGAAATACCATCACACTCTTGGTCCTCAAGGGACTTGTAGGCTCACCCGGATAATCTTGCATTTATGTTCATGAATATTCATTGTGGCATTGACATCGCACTGGTGCCAGGATAGCTTTGTATACTGGGGCGGGGGACGTGGGGGAGAGATCTGGAAAGGTTCCCTAGAGTCAGGGCCTGCACCGAGTCTTGGGGGGGTCGAATAGAGGGTGTCAGGCCCATTGGAAGGTAAGGAAGAAGAGTCTAGGCAGGGGAACAGCATGAGCAACCACCTGGATTCTTGGGTTTGAGGAGGTGCTAGCAGCTTGGGTGTGTGGTAAGATTGAAGAAGGGCGCTAGCTCAGCTCCTTATGTCAGCATGGCTTGAACAGAGAGGGCAGGAGGGGGGGCCAGCGGAGAGGGGTAACATAGGCAGGCCACCCACTCTATCAGGTGGGAAATGAAATGGAGAGAAATTGAGGGGGACAGGGAGACCTGGCAGGAGATGATGAAGGTCTGAGCCGAGGGAATGGGGAAGAGGGAGCGATGGCCGAGTAGCCACCCATTCATCCATCTGGAAAATGTTTGCTGAGCACCTACTGTGTGCCAGGGGCTGTGCTCGACTGGAGGTGGAACCAGTCAGGCCTGGTCAGTGGGCTGGGGGATCACGTGGTGAGCATGGAATGAGGACACACAGGATTAGGGTGGGTGATGGACACACTGAGTTCAAGGTGCTGTCTTTCATCCAGGTGGCTGTGGTTCAGGACTGGGGAGGCGGCAGGGCCGGGGCTGGAAGAGGAGTGGGGAGGCCAGAGGGAGCTACTGCAGGTGCTGTGCTGTGTTCTTATTCAGACCTCAGCTATGCTTGTTCACGTTTGTCCAGATGAGGAAACCGAGGCTCAGAGGCGCCAGCACTTGTCCCTTAGGGCGGGGGTGGACGAGCTTCCTGGAAGGGGCTAGGGAGTAAATGCTTTTGGCTTCGGGGGCCATAGGTCTGGGTGAGAAGTACTCCACTCTGCCACTGTATTAGAAAGGCAGCCGTATTCAGGACCGACAGTTAACGGGCATAGTCGCATTCTAATAAAACTAATGTATATGTATGGACATTGAAATTTGAATTGCACATAATTTTCACATGTCAGGAAATATTCTTCTTCTTTTGATTTTTAAAAAAATATTAAAAAAATGTAAAAACCATGCTTAATTCTGGTTGTTCCGAAACAGTTGGTGGGCAAAGTCTGGCTGTGGGCTGCCGTCGGCCCAGCCCTGGCTGGGAGGTGGGAGAGCTGGGTTTGAACTCGGCCATGCAAACCCCTGGACTTCCAGACCAGACCGGCTCCAAGAGCACCACCTCGGCCTCCGGCAGGCTGGGCTCAGTCTTGTCCCTCATCTGTTCCCTGCTGTCCGGTCCCTCCAGACGCACATGCGCATCCGGCTCCCGGGCGGCCTGAGGCTGTGCAGGCGGCCTTGGGCTCTGGACCTCCCAACCGGGAAGGGGTGCTGCCCAGCCACTCACCATCTGGGAACACAGGAAATGCCCCAGGCCTCAGCCTCCCACCTGTAAAGTGAGGCTTAGCAGAGAGCCTGCCCCTAGGGTCGCTGTGGGGCCACCGTGAGAGAGAAAGTGCCTGGGAATGTGCACACTGGGAATGTCCCTCAGCTGCCTCAGTTTCCTGCCTCCGCTCCTCGCCTCTGAGCTTGTGAGGTGTGCAGGGGCCTCTCACCACCGTCTCCCCCATCCCCACCCCCCAACTCCCCCGCCCTCTAAAGCCAAGTCTGTCCTGGGCGTCTCCCAGCTGCCTCCTGCGACGAATGGCTTCTAAAAAGCTTTTAAAAATGAGGTTCCCTCCCGGGCTGGCGGCAGGAGTGGTGGGGCTGGGCGGGTGCCTGCAGCCCCTGCGGGAGCCCTGGCTGACTCTGATGGAGATGAGGCCCAGCAGGCGCCTGCAGGCGGAGCGGGAGGGGGCGCGCCGCTCTCAGCGGGGGCTCTGGGACTGGGGGAGGCAGGGGTGGGTGTCGCAGCCCGCAGCCCCCTGCACACTCCGGGGTCTAGCGTGGCCCATCAGAGCCGGGGTGTGTGTGTATGTGGGGGGTGACCGAGACGCTGTTCCTGCCCCGCCTAATGGGCTGAGCTGCTTGGGGAGGCTCTGGGTCGCTCTCCCAAGCCCGGGCCTGGGAGGGCTTTGAGGCGCCGAGGTTCATTTCCTGAAACTTAGGAACTTGGGGTCTTGCTGCATGTTCAGTCCAAACAGAGGAAAAGGCTGAGGGGCTCACGCCCCGCCCTGGGAATAGAATTGGGCATAAAGACAAGTCCCGTTTATTGAGCGTGCACTTTGCTAAGCGTACGTAGCTGTGGATCTGTTACTAGTAAACCCTTCTGCTGATGTGGGCATTATCATTCCCATTCTAGAGATGAAAAAATAGAGGCCCAGTGAGGCAAAGCTCAAGGGGCAAAGCACCAGAGGAGAGATGCACCCCAGGCTGTCGGCCGCCTGCGGACAGTTCTCACACCCCGGGGCATCCTGTCTCCCGCGGGAGGACGGGCCACTGGAACGTCCAATGACCCCATCCAACTCTGAACCACCCGCCTGCGCTCTGCGGGGCCCCTGCGGCCGGGGAGACAGACCGCCCGCTGTGTCTGGGGCTCGGAGATGGGTAGCACTGAGAGTCCCACCGTTCTGACTGTGCCTTGTAAGGTGAACAGAGGGTTTGAGGTGAACCAGGGGGGCACTCCCCCCACACCAACTGTCAAGGTGCATGCAATCCCATCATTCAAAAATCCAAGTCCTTTATATTTTCCACATTTTGGAGAAAGGAGACAATACGTTTAAAAGTGATAGCAGAAATAAAAGTGGGAAAGTCAGATGAAGCTGGCCATCCTGTAAGCCACAAAAATGATCTCAGCAACCTTGGGAAATTTTGTAGCAAATGGGGTTTGTCATCTTTGCTCTATAATGAGCCAGACGGACCGGGAGGAAAGACAGAAACCCGCAGGTACCGAGCAAAGAGCAGGAGCAGACAATTCACACTAAAAAGGGAAATCAAATCTTCACCACCACCTGGAAAAAAAATTCATTCCCACTCAGGGACATAAAAGGCACGGAACTTGAATAAATGCAATTCCATTGAAATGAACAAATATTATAAAACGTGGAGTTATTTAATCCACTGCTGAATAACTAGAGCTTTCTTGAACTGAATTCTATGACACACCTTCAGAGCGGTGCCAACGTTCGCTTTGCTGATCCTCACAGTGGCTCCATTTCACAATGAGGAGACTGAGGCTGAGAGATTATGGGATGGTCTCAAGGCTACACAGCTGAGCAGAACGACCCGTCAGATTACAAAGCAGGGGTGCTTAACCATCAGGCCAGTGCTGCTCACAGTGTGGCCCCAGACCAGGACCACTCACATTGCTGGGAACTTGTTAGAAATGCAAATATTAGGCCTCAGAAACTCTGGGGCGGGACCCACAGTCCATGCTGCCCCAGCCATCCTGGTGATTCTGATGCCAAGGTCTGAGAAGGACTGCTCTGGGCTCCAGTGAGTGCTCAGAAGTGGGCACCTGCGTATGCTGTGGAAGGCGACGTGTGTTGGTCCAACCCTTTTGAAATATGAATGGCAGCAGGTATTCTGAGCCTGAAGAGTGGCCAGTAATTGCACTTCTGAGAGGACAGATGGACAAGGTTTTAGTCATGAAGGCATGTAAGACAAGGCATTTATAAACAGGTAAAACTGGAAGCAATCTAAGTGTCCAACAGTTGGGGATTTGGGAGAAAAACCACGACTCATCTGCTGGACGGACTGTTGTGCCGTCACCGGGAAGCGAGTTTGTGCAGAATGGATGGCATGATACAGTGCAGGTCAGCGACGTGTCCCTGTTTGCCCAGACCGGCTCAGTTTCAGCGCTGACCGTCCTGCGTTCCAGGAAACCTCTCGGTTGTGACAAATGAGTCGCCCTACATATAATCGGCATCAGAGCTGCTGACCACATATTTCTGGTCTCCCTTATCTGTGGGCAGGGGGTAGGATGGTACTTCTCTGCCCCCTTGAAGTTAGGTGGCCATGTGACTTGCTTTAGCCAATGAAATGTGAGCGGAAGCAATCTGTCAAGTCAAGACAGTGCTATGGTGGCCTGCCAGGCTGGCCCCTCCTCAGCCTAGGTCCCTGACCTGAGTGACTGTGATAAGCAGAGACCCCTTCACAGCCCCTCCCTGAGTAGACACTGTGAGCGAGACCTAAGTTTTGTGTGTGAAGCCACTGAGATTTGGGGCTTATTTGTTACCACAGCATAACCTAGCCTGTCCTGACTGGTACACAGGGGGAAATATGAATTCCATGGTGTTCAGGGCAATGTAACACGGCAAGCAGATAGATGTGCTGGAAATAACCTGGAATGTTTATAATATCAGGTCGAATAATTTTTGATCTAAGTTTTTTCTTCCTGATCATTGCATTTTCCAATTTTCCCCAAGGAGCATGTTCCATTATTTTTTAAACAGGGGACATTTTCTTTTCTTTTTTTTTTTTTCAGGGGACATTTTCTTAAAAAAAAAAAAATGTTTTTGCATCAAAGCTGGTTCCTCCCTGGGCTGCTCTTTATGAAGTGCAAATCCCCTGGAGGAGGGAGGAAGAGAAGAGAGCTAAGCTTTAGCTTCAAAGGATCACAGGGACTGTAAAGGTCAGGAGTTAATCCTCCCCCTCTGCTGAGAGCTGCCTGTGGTCCCCGGGTCCTCCTGGCCTCAACAACTCCACGGAAACAAGTTGATTAGCTGCCACGTCCGGGCGCATGTGGCTCTGGGCCTCCACCTTCTCCTCTGTTAAATGGGAACAATCCTGTCTGCCTTGTGGGCTATGGGGAGGGTCAGAGAGATGACGTATGCTCGATACATGTCTTCTACTTCTGTCGTCCTCCATGTTGGGTGACCTAGAATGTGTCCCATCACCTTTGTGAGCCTCGGTTTCCTCATGAAGAAGGAGCAGGATGGTTTCACAGGTGGAGGCTTTCCTGGACAGGCGAAGGACCCCTCGCAGAAGCAGAAAGAGGGGGCTGGGTGGTGAGGGAGGACTTCCTATAGGAGGAGGGCTTCGGCTGCTCCTGGGAGGCTGGGAGGGAGGGGCAGCCCCTGGTACCCATGGTGCTTCTGACTAGAGCCCTTGCTCTCAGCCCTGCAAGGGGGGCCCCATCAAATATCTGCAGAGGGCGGGTGGTGGGCCAGCTCCCTGCACTCAGGACCAGCTGTCTACCACCCTTTGGGGCAGGACTTGGGTAGACCAGGAAGGGGGAGTGCTCATTGGAATTGGAATGCGGGAGGGTCTGCTCTGGACGAAATAGCTGCCCTGTGCTTCCCCAGGATGGAACAGCCATGGGTCACATCCCTGCCAGCCCACAGGGCCCCCTAGGATGCCCCAACTGCCTTGCAGGCTCTGGTAGAAATGTCCATTCCCTAGAGTGACCACACGTCTTGGGGTGTCCGTGGCTGTCCTGGTCACCCCCTTTGTCCCAGCATCCCCTCTAATCCAGCACTCTCAGAGGGGCCCCACTCTGGAAGATGATCGTGTGGCCACCCGAATCCATCCAGGTCTCAAGTCAGATGGCCGTGGTTCCCTGCTGGCTCAGGCCCTAGCCCAGCTGGGCCCCGTGTCCCCGCGAGCTCAGGGCCTTATCTGAGCGGGGGTAGCAGTGCCTCCTGCGGACAGTGGCGGCAGGTCGGGAGGCAGCATGTTGGCAGAGGCCCTGGTCCTAGTTAGTGCCCCATGAATGATGGCCTTGGCTGTGACATATTGCTGCTGGGCATGCTGGGTAGTGGGGGAGTGTCCGGGTGAAATCTGGGGCACTGGGTCTTTGTGGGCTTGTTTTGAGGATCATTTGCCGCTAAGCACTCACAGGAGACTACAAGGGAAACCTCCATCAATACCGCCTGTGGGCAAAGGTGGCAGGGACCTCAGCCCCCTTGCACTGTGGGTCCAGGCGAGCCAAGTGGGTTTGGGAGGGGCAGGCACTGCTGTGACCCATAGAAGTGCCCCTTCTCCGGGTTAGGCCTGAGGTTTGAGTAGCTCCCTGGGCTTGGGGGTGGGGGGAGGGTGCCCCTCCCAGCCTGTGCCATCAGAGGGGCCTGGGTCTCCACAGGTTACCCTATGGACCCTTCTCCTCTGCTCCTCCCAGCCCCCCTCCCTGCAGGTCCCTTCCCACACCCCCACAGCAGCCCCCAGCTCCGTGCTCCCTCCTCTGTGTGCCCTGCCTCGGGCCTCAGACTCTGAGTCATCCCTGTTTCTCCTGCAGCCCAGCACCGCAGCCCAGCAGCGGCCTGGAACCCTGCACCGGAAGGCAGCGTTCTCCCCCGCCAGGCCCCGAGGAGCTGGCTTTTCTCCTGGAGGGAGGCTGGCGCTTTTAGGCCGCGGAGGCCATGCTGGGCTGTCTGGAAGAAGCGAATGGATGGGAATGACACTGCCAGGCAGGGAGGGGAGCCGAGTCCCTGCTCCATGGGGATCCATCCTCTCTGGCGAATGTGGGTCCAAAGAGGGCCAGCCACTTGTCCAAGATCACACAGCAACTGGGGCCGGGCCAGGACTTCAACCCAGATGTGCCTCCCAGGAGGCTTCGCTCCTCAGCCGGAGTTCTGGGGAGGCCTGGGAGGGAGGGAGGGGGAGGGGCACCGGCACGCAGGGCAGAGCGGGCCGATCTCTGCTGCCTCTGGGAGGCCAGGCCCTCCGGACACTCCATGGGAGGTCCTTCCATCCCTGGGCAGGACGGGTTCAAGTCTGGCAGAACCAGAACCTGGTGGGAGGAGGCCTCTTTGCTGCTTTGATGCTCACACTTTGTGGACCCCTGAGGGAGCGTCTGAGTCATCACTGAGCCGGCAAACATATTTAGCTCCTTTCATTGTCCCTAATAAATCAATTTCTCCAGGTCTCTCACACCTGCCGCTTGGCTGCTGGCTGCCTGCCCCCCATCCCCGTCTCCTGCCAGCTCTGGGTTACCCAGGGTGCTCCCCCTCCTCAGGGACTGGGCAGGGGTCCCGCTTGCCTTCTCAGAGCCCCCTCGCCCTCTCCTCCATCCCAGGGCATCCTCTGCCAAGCTTGCCCCCCCCCCCATTCTACGATGGCCTCTGTTCAGCAGCCCTGCCACTGGATCCCCCCCAGTCAGAGCTTCATGACAAGGGACATGGTGGCCTTGGAGATGCAAGGGATTACAGCACCGTGCCCACAGCCCAGCTCTTGCCAGGATCCAGCCCTCCTCAAACTTGTATCCTCTTGCCTGCCCCCCCCGCTGAGGCTTGTTTTGGGGTCCAAATGAATCCTGGTCTCGGTTCTTCCTGGTCCCACTGGCTGGAAGAACTATGCTTCCACTTTGCTTATCGTTAATGGGCATCTCTTACAAGAAGCCTTCCCAGCTCTTCACTCCCCCCATCCCCATGGATCTTTCCTCCCCCAATGGCCTCAGCCTGTTTTGTATCTCCATGAAGGCATGTACACATTCTGCCTCGTAATAACAACAACAGTAATGAATAATGGCGTTTATCATAACCTCGAGTAGGCACTCAACACTGTTCTAAGAACTTTTGCGTATATTTAATTGTTCCCATTTTAAAGATGGGAAATCTGAGGCTCACAGAGCTTAGGAAATTTGCTTTAGACACAGGGTAGAGTTGGGCCTTGAACCCAGGCCCTCTGGGTGGCTCTCAGGACTGCTCCTGTGGCCTTTCACACTTCTGTGACACCCCCTCATCTGCCACCCCCTCTCCCACACCTACATCAGTCCATCAGTGCAGGGGCTGTGTTGCACCCATGGCAGAGACACCCTTGCACATGGAAGTCCCGTTAAAGGTTTGTATGATGGGGATCACCAGGCTCAACCCTCAGGGAGGAAGATGGCACCTCAGGAGGGTGAGCCACAAGCTCAGGGGCCACAGCCAGGAAGTGAGAGCTGGGTGCCCTGACTCCCAGGCTGAGCCCAGCTAGAAGGAGGGGGCGGGGCTGTGCTTACCTGTGCCGTGGCTGCCTGTTGGGCTGCTTGAGCCTGAGCCTGCTGGTTCAACTAGACAAGATCACCCTCCTTACCCCCGCAAGCCTGCCCTGGCCAAGGCTCTGCTCTGGCGGAGGCTCATGCCTGCAGGGGAGGCCGTCTGGACCTTGGGGCTGCGTCCTGGGAACCTCTCATCCATGTGTGGGGGGAGCCCCCTGCTGTCCGGAGTGAGGAGTGGCGGAATGGTGGGAAGGTGGGCAGAAGCTGCCCAGGGGAGGAGCAAGGGGGCTTGCCCCCTCCCCATCCTGGATTGTGATGTGGCCCTGCCCCCTTTCCCGTCATTCTCCCACCCCCTGGCAGCACACCCCTTCCCCAGTTCCCTATGCTTCCAGACATTTGCACCTGCTGATGCTGACTTCTCAGTTGACTTCAGTCTAACCAACAATTATTTTGCACCTACTGTGTCCTAGGCACTGAGCAGGGACAGCCTGGCCTGTGAGGAATTCACAGTGTGTGTGTGTGTGTGTGTGTGTGTGTGTGTGTGTGTGTGTGTGTGTGTTTGGGAAACAGGCATGAGGTGAGCTCACTGCATTCTCAGGTACGTGTCCTTTCCCCCACCTGGCTGCCAACACTCAAGCACAGCTCCTCTGAGAAGCCTCCCCAGATTGCCCCTCAGCCCGGCCCAGCCTCCCCTGGCCCCTGTGCTTCCCCATCACAGCACAGGTTGGCCTAGGCTGTCCCTGCTCTCTTGCACCTGTCTCCCCGACCTGAGCTGAGCTCCTTTGAGGACAGGGCTCTGTCTTGGTCATCTCTGCATCCCTAGCTCTGCGTGTGGGGCCTGGTACACAGCAGCTACTCGATAAGCAGGGGCCAAATGAATGAATATGTGGGTAAGTTGATCAGGGCAGTGACTCACTGGTGGAATTTCAGAGAGGGGGCTGGGTTAGGGTGTGGGAGCCACCTGGGTGCCCTACACATCTGGAGGGGGCTGCCTAGGGTGTTAGAATCCAGAACCACTAGAATGTAAGCCCCGGTGGGCAGGGGCTCACCGGTGCCTGGAACAGCGCCTGGGACCCTGGAGGAACTGAATCAATATTGTGAAAAGTACAAGTAGAGGAAGGTTACCACAGTCAAGCTCTTCTCTAACACCCCACAGGGTCATTAGAGCCAGCTGTGCTCGCATCCCTCCATAGACAGGGAGCTCACCACCTCTCTCCCCAGGCAGCAGCTCTTTCTCTTTAGACAGCACTGCCTGCTGGGAAGTTCTTTGGCCTTTCCCCAGCCTTGGCAGAACCAGCTCGCCCCCTCCCTGCTCTGAGACAGCCCTGGGGCACACCCAACCCTCGGGGATGCCTGTCCAGTGTGGCAGCCTCAAGTGTCCTGAGGGTGAGGGTCCAGGCCCCCCCCCCCAGTGCCCACTCTTTCCTGTCTGGCCCTCCTGCCCTCAGCTGGGAAGGTGATGAAGGTGAAGGCCAGGATTGGGTCAAAGATGGCAGAAGTGGTCACAGGGCGAGGACAGGACCCCACTCATGAGGTGGATCACGACTTTTATTCTCTCATCGGAGCGATTCATGCTCCCGCGCCCAGACAACCACTGGTTCCCCTCAGTGAAGGAGGCGCCGAGGACAGAGGGGGCGGGAGTGGACTAAGGTCACACAGTCAGCGGGTGGCAGTGGCAGGAGAGGACCTCAGGCCCCATGACCCCTAGACCAGTGCTCCTCCCATGACCCCTGGCTGCCCCTTCCTGGGCCAGTGAGGTGGCAGAGGTGGAGGTCAGCTCCCAGGCTGACCCGGGGCTGGGACATCCTGACATTTCCGCAAGGCCGCCTCCACAGCTGCCCGCCCAGCGCCTCCTCTGTGCAGTCTCACACCGGGCCTTGAACTCCCAGAGACAGGATCTCCCTTCACCAGGCGGCCGCCCTGTCCTGACACCTGGAAGGTGTGCACGCCGGCGGTGGGGGGAGGAGAGGTTGCCTCCCCTCCCCTGGGGAACCCCCCGGAGCTCCTGCTCGCCCACTCAGGCTGGCAGCGGGGCAGAGGCAACCCCATATGCTGCTTCCTTCAGGGAACTTCCCTCCAGGGGCTCCCCCAGGACCCGATGAGGGGGTGAGAAGTGCCTCTGAGGAGAAGCCTGCTCGAGGGAGGAATCCTCCTCCAGGCGGGGGCCTCCCGGGAGACAGAGCCGCCTGTCAGTTGCTGGGAAGTCAGCTCAGCTCTCAAGGTGCTGCCGCAGAGAGAGGGTCTCAGGGTGTGGGGCCCTGCTGGGCTGCCCCTCGCGACCCTGGGAACCCCGCTCAGGGTCTCGCAGGGAAGCCTTGGCTGAGACTCTGCTATGAGCATCTGTGTCACTCATCGCCGTGGCTGCTGCCTCCAGGCAGCCTTCCTGGTAACTACACCCACAAGCTCTCCCTTCTGGGCCTCTTGGTTACACCACCGGTCCTGCCTGAGTGCGTCTGCCTGGGCTGTTCTGCCCCATGTTCTTGAGGAGTCCCGCCTGTGCCTCCCCTGAAGTGGACACCCCGAGGGTGGAACCCACTCTGCTCTCAGCTCCCCCGCAGCCTTCAGTCCAGAGTCCCCTCCAGCTCAGTGAACACGTGCAGACATCTCCAGTTGGAAGCTCCTTAGGGAGACCTGGTGCAATCCCGTCCGCCTGCCTGGAGGAAGCAGTTCGAGAGGAGGGAGGCAGCCAGGAGCTGAGGCTCCCCTCACCGGGTGGAATGGTGGGGAGCACAGAGCCAGAGGGGCAAAGACATTCCTCAGTTTTCCCAGAACCAGAGGAGGAGTGAGGCCCGGGCAGAAGGCACCCAGTGCCTTGGAGATGGGGCTCAGGAACCCCAGGGCCCTCCTGCCGTGAGGCCTGATGGCTTTTCAGAGTGCGAGGAGACACTCACAGGAGAGGCAACTGAGGCCCAGAGAGAGGACGGGGGGCTGGTTTCTCTTCGCCCGCTTCCTCAGGCCTCTCCTGGCAGCAGCTGGGTGCCCGAGGGACTTCATTGCCATTCGGGGGGGCCCTCAGCTGTTCCCACCCACTTTCCTGAGCTCCGCCACCCCATCCTGTCAGCTCCAAGTAATGGGGGAGGGGAGGATGTCTGCAGGCCAGGAAAGAGTGCCCTGGACTGGGAGGTGGGTCTCCAGGTTCCATAGTCATGGGGTTCAGGGATGCCTGGCCCAGCACCCCCTCCCAGGAGCTCAGTGCTTGCTCGCAATCTTCTTCTTCCGAGCAGAGACCAGGTCGTAGAAGGGGACACGGGTGATGCTGGCCCTGGAAGGGGAGCAGGGGAAAGAGTTGGGGGCTGAGCTAGCATCAAGGGGTCCTATCTCCCAGGGCTTGTTATAGGGGCGTAGGTTTCGCAGGGAAAGGCCAGATGACCCCAACCAGGACCCAGGACCAGGCGGGTGTGTCTGGCCTCGCTGGCCTAACCCCGAGGCCCATGATCAGGGCTGGAAAGAGGAGACTGAGAACTGAAAGCCTGGGGAAATCTGCTCCCCAAATGTCCCTGCGCCCCTCTTCTGGCTCCATCAGACTCTCGGAAGGAGGTGGAAAGATCCTGGATGGAGTGAGACCTGCTTGCTGGCCTGGCTCTGTCCCTCACTGGCAGTGTGGCCCTGGGCAAGTCCCTCCCCTCGCTGGGCCTCAGTTTCCTCATCTGTAAAACGGAGGTGAGAATGGATTTGAACTGGCAGCCTAATAGAGCTGCTGCAAAGCTTGAGGGGAAAGACCCTTCAAGCTCCTGGGACATGGCCCCGGTCCGGAGATGGTCCAATGTCTTCCTCTGGCCCTTGCCCGCACCTCCCCATGGCTCAGAGTCAAGGTTGTTATCCTGCCCCTCACCTGCCCCTGCCTCTCCATGGCCTGCCCTCCATTGCCCCTGCACTGTAGCCTTTCTCACCTGGCTACACCCCTTCTCTATTTACCAGCCTGTGGCTCCCTAGGGCCCCCGAGAAATCCAAGCTCGTTGCCATGGCAGCCAAGGCCTTGCTATCCTCTGCAGCCTCGTCTCTTACTGCTCAGCATCCATAGTGCCCTGTCCTCACACAGTCAGGCCCCACGCTGCCCAGTACCAGCCACCAGGACTGTGCCACACACTGCCCTGCTCTCTCATCTTTGCCCACACTGGTCCTCTCACCTGGAACACCTGTCCCTTCCTCTCTACCAGGTGGATCCTGACACTAACTACAGCGCCATCCCAAGCACTGACCCATGTCAGGTGCTGGGCAAAGAGCTTTACATGTGACCCCTCCTCGGCCCCTCCCACCAGCCCCAGGGAGCTGGTGCCGCACTCCCCTGTGTCCTGGCGCCTGGCACTGAGCTGGCACAGAGAGGTGCTCACAGAATACGGGTGGGAGGGAGTTGCATGACAGAAGCAGGAGGGAGATTCTGGAGTTGTCCTCCTTTGCAGACAGGAAAGCAGGCCCGAAAGAAGCAGGGGCTTCTGGGAAGTGACAGGAAGCCCATCCCTAGCAGCTGGGCATCCCTTACCGTATGGCCTCGATCCATTGGTCCCGCTCCTCGGCGCTGGAGGCCGAGATCCGGTAAGACTGATGCTTGCCCTCCACCACCTTGCCGTCACCATCCGTCTTGCAGGCTTTTATCTTCTGGCCCCGGCAACTGGGGTTGTAGAGCTCCAGGCAGAACTGTGGGGAGGTAGCCAGGTGAGGGCAGGGCAGGGCAGGGCTGGGAGGAGACGGGGGCTGGCTGGACTCTCCAGGAGGTCAGAGAGGACTAGACTCTTGGGTAAGACGCGCTTGGACAAGCAGCAGCACACACCTGGCCCCAGGCCTGCTTCCTGAGAGGCGGAGGGGCAGGCGGAAGGGTCCACGGCCCCAGGAGGGAGATGGAGGCAGCCCTGAGCCCCTCCCCACCCCCTGAAGGTGGGCGGGATCTGGCCTAGCCTGCTGCAGAACCCAGCCCAATCGCCCTCTCTTCCCACCGGGTTTCAGAAAGTCCCCCAGCTGTTCCAGCCCCCCAGGTCCCCACTCCGACACCTACCGGCTTCTTGGGGTCATCCACCTTCTGCACCGACAGGTTCTCAAGGGGTATGATTCCTCGAGGCTCCTTGTCCTGCAGGGGAACCAGAGGGGAGGTCAGGATTAGCAACTGGAGTCTTGAGGTGTGGACAGGGGAGTGAGCTTGTGGGGCTCCCTAAAACCAAGAGGAGTACCCCTATCTTCCCAGACTCCGTCCAGCCCTGGAGGGGTGCAGCACAGAGAGAGAGCCCTGGCTGGGAGTTCGGAGACCCAACTTTAATCCCTTGGCCCTTGGCCCAGCCCCCTCCGCCTCTTCCTAGCTCAGTTTTCCTCATCCGTAAGATGGGTGCAGAGGTGGATTGTGTGATCTCAAAGGGCCCCAGCTCTGTGAGGCGACTGCTTAGTGGAGGTGCAGCGGGGGTGCGGGGCCGGGGCAGGGCAGGCTCACAGTGGTGAACTCGAAGTAGTAGAGGCAGCTGTCGGTCAGGATGAACCAGCGCCGCTTCCACGTCTTCACGCGGCCTCCTGCAAGAGGCCAAAGCGGAGTCAGTCTTCCTCCTCTTCCTCCTCTCCCTCCTCCTCCTCCTCTCCCTCCTCCTCCTCCTCTTCTTCCTCTTCCTCCTCCTCCTCTCCCTCCTCCTCCTCCTCCTCTCCCTCCTCCTCCTCCTGTCCTCCTCCTCCTCCTCCTCCTCCTCCTCCTCCTTGTCCTCCTCCTCCTCCTCCTCCTCCTCCTCCTCTCTTCTTCCTCCTCCTCCGGGCTGCGACGCTTCCCCACGGAAGAGCAGGGCCTTGGATGCTCTCCCCCACCTGAGCCCCTAGCTCCCAGCCACTGCATTTCCCCCAGATCTATTCCTTCCTTTCTCGGAAATCTTAGCGGCTCTGTCACCCCCAGCTTTACCCTGAGCTGCCGGACCCACCATGCGAGGCTCCTCCATGATCAGATCCCGGACAGTGGCTGGCCACTCCCTGGGCTGTCCTGCCGCCCTCCCCGCTCGGTCCATCCTTGGCCTGCTTCCTGCCTGGCACCGGGCTAAGCCTTTCATCTTTCATTTGCCCCATTCTAGAGGGTTTTAAATAATATTCACTTATTGATTCCACCTGTGAGGGGGAGATCGTTATTAACCCCATTTTACAGATGAGGAGACCAAGTCGTCTGCTCAAGATCCTGCTGCAGAGCTGAGATTCGAACCCGCCAGTGGCGGAGCTTCAAAAGCAAGTGCTTGGCCATTTTGCTACACAGTCAAGCCTCCCAGCGAGTATTCTCCCCATTTCACAGCTGCGGAAGCTGAGGCTGAGCAACCAGACCATCAGCACCCGGGGGAGGAGCGGGGATCTGAGGCCTAGAACAGTTGGTTGGGCACGAAAGGAGGCCGCGTGGGCTGTGGAAGGATAGGTGGGACGTGGGCGTGGACAGGCACCCCAGGCCCTGGTCCCTGCGCCAGCACGAGGTGCTGTCCTCACCTGCCTCAGAAGGCCACTGTGCCTGGCTAAGCGGTCCCTGCTGGAGGCGTCCAGGAGTGGGAGTGGGGGCCGGGGCTGGGCTCTGCAGCTCCCCTACCCGACTCTGCAGCTGCCGCCCACACCACCGCAGCACCCACCACGGCTCCTCTCTGCAGGTCTACGCCCTCTTGTTGGGGGAGGCTCCCCTGAGCCACTTCCTGTCATCCTCAGGGACACCCAGCCCTCTGCCCACCAAGATCTGCCATTTGCTGCTTGTGGCCTCCGGCAGGAGCCCTCACTTCCTGGAGCCTCAGCTTCCTCAGTGGCCCTCGGGAAGGGAGACGGGACTGCAGTTGAAGAGTTTGTGGATCTGTCAGCGTTTGCTCCCCTTCCTGCTTGTCCTTCCCCTCCCCCACCATCCCCTTCACTCCCAGGACAGACAGGTGGAGAGATGGGGCATGCAGATGGCTGCACCGGGGGTCAGGAGGTCTGGGACCGGCTTGACTCCACCCTGAGGTTGCATGTCAACTATGTGTGTCAGCATGTACCTCAGTGTGCCTCTGTGTGTGCCTGTGTGTGTCAGCATGTACCCCAGTGTGCCTGTGTGTGTGCGTGTGTCAGTCATGTGCCCCAGTGTGCCTGAGTATGTGCCTGCGTGTACCAGTGTGTCTGAGTGTGTGCCTGCGTGTGTCAGCATGTACCCCAGTGTGCCTGAGTGTGTGCCTATCTGTGTCAGCCATGTGCCCAGTGTGCCTGAGTGTGTGCCTGTGTGTGCCAGTGTGCCTGAGTGCGCGTGCGCCTCACCCAGCTTGAGCAGCCAGCCCTCGCGGTCAGGGTTGAAGAAGGTATGAGTGAGGTCATTGCCGTCGTCCTCAGGGATGGAGAAGGGCTCACTCTTGATGCTGTCGAAGAGGTTCTGGCCCGAGAGAAGGGAAGGAAAGGCCTGGCTGTAACGTCCATCCCAGGCTGGGCCTGGCCTGGCCTGTGTGGCCTCGGGCAGCTCACTGGACCTTGAGGCAAACTCTCCTTTCCTATTAGCTCATTGTGGGTCCCTGGCCTCCTTGGGGAAACTCTCCCGGGTTCCCCCAGACCCCTGGTGCTCCCCACCCCACCCCCATGTCATGCCTCCCCCTGCGCAGAGCGAGAGGAGGTCAGCGTCTCAGATCCTGGGCGGACGGCTGCACACATGGCCCCCACGCTATCAGTATTCCAGCTTCAGCTTGCTTGCTGGCCTTGACCTTCCCAAATAGGGGAGCTCCTCCAGGGCAGGCCTGGGTGTCACACCCCCAGCTTCCCCAGGGCCTGGCCTAAAGCAGGTTGGCAACTGTTTGCTGACTGAATGGATGCTGCTCCCACCCACACACCCCGCCCAGAATTCCAGCCAGTGGCATGAAGGCATGGTGGGACAAGAGCACTGGGCCATCTGGGTTAAAATCCCAGCCCGGTCACTCAATGGCTGTGTGACCCTGGGCATGTCCCTCAATCTCTCTGAGCTGCTGTGTCCTTATCCAATAAATGGAGAGAACAAGGCTTACTGGCCAGGGTTCTGGGGGTAGTAAGTAGACTACACGGGGTCAGAGCCCCCTCTCCACGTCACGGAAGGTGACGAGGAGGGAGGAGTACAGCCCCCGCCTGCAGCCCACCGCCAAGTGCTTACAGGTCAGATGAGCAAGTCCAAGACTGTCACCCTGTGACGTGGTGGAGACAAGGACACCCAGTGGCTGGGACTTGCACACCCACCCACATGTTCACCCATGCATGCATGTTTTGCATACACACACAGAGAAACACACACACAGAACACAGACACACACACACATAGAAACACAGACACAGAAACACACCCACATAGAAACACACCCATATAGAAACACACACAGAAATAGACACATAAACACATGCACACATAGAAACACACACATACAGACACACATATAGAAACACAGACACACAAAAACACACCCACAGGGAAACACACAGAAACAGACACATAAACACATGCACATAGAAACACACACATAAAACACACACACATAGAAACACACATAGATACACACACACACACAGAAATGCAGACAGATACAGACACACACCACATAGATGCACCCTCTGGGGCATAGCAGCCAAGGGCAGGGCCTCCTTGGGCAATACCCCCTGCTTAGGCGCAGCAGCAGGGACTTCCCTGGATGGGGGGACACAGAGGAACCCCGGGGAATTGGGGCTGGTCAGGCTAAAGGAGACACTCAGGTGAAATGCTGACCTTGGCTCTCAAAGGCAAAGGACCTGTTCTGGGTGGGCTCTGATTGTTGGGGGCGGGGGGGGGTCCCAGAAAGCAGATTTCAGTTCTCTGTGGAGGACTCTCTAGCCGTCAGAGCTGCTGAAACATGGAAGGAGCAGCCTGGGAGGGAACGAGCGCCTGTCACTGGAGGTGCAAGCAGGGCTCAGACCGCCCTCCGGCGCGTGTGGGTATTGGTGATGGGTCATCCTTGTGTTTTGGACCCTCTGGGCCCTTCATTTGGTAATAGCCTGCCCAGACTCCCAAGTGTTTGGGAAAACATCCCAAGCTGTTTGTTTCTGCTTATGAAAACCAGACGCAGTGCTGGCTCTCCATCTCCAAGATAATTAAATCTTCCCCTTCTGCCGCGTTGGTGCGCTGCTGCTCAGATGGCTGCCTCAATATTTTAAATGAAAAATCTAACAAGTGCTGCTCGATTCCCCCAAAGTTTTAGAAATGGTGTTTGCTTAGGAAAGGTCTTTCTGGCCTGAGCGCTGGGGGAAGGGCAGACCGGAAGCAGGTTTTCCTGGGCTTGCCAGTCCCTGGGCGCAGCCTGGCTGCGGGGGGGGTGGGAGGTGTGGGGAAGGCAGGGGCCCTTGCTCTGTTTGGAGCCCCTGCAGCCCCCGAGCAGCCGCGAAGGCCTGCTGCTTCTCCCAGCCTGGCCCTGCCTGGCCCTGCCTGGCCCTGGGAAGTCCCGGGTGGCTCCGGCTGGTTCAACAAGGGCTGCAGCGGGAAGGCCTTGTCAGCGGAGCTGTCCGCACAGACAAATATTTGGAAGCCGGAGGAGGCAGGCAGGGGAGCCTCCTCGACACCCCGTGGGGGCCCTGGCAGCCTCTGCGGGCAGCATATCTGCCTGTACATTCTGCCCCCACAAGGAAAACCACTCAGCTCCCCCACATTTCCTGTACCTTCTAAACACCAGCCTCCCACCCCCCAACCAAACACCCCTGCTCCTGCCACCACCAAACCGCTGGCCAGGCTGACTTCGGCTGCATGGGTACATCAGACACTGGCATCTGTCCCTTTCCATCTGACCCACCCCACCCCAAACACACTTTCAGTCTAGATTGCCCAGGGGTATTGACACCCACTGCCCCACCCCAGGCTCCAGGGCAGGGTGTGAACGGGTCCTTTCTGGCTCATCAGAGCAGCTCATCCTGCTGGTCTCAGTGACTGGTTCGGGAGGGACAAGTGACTTAAACCAGCCAATCAGCCTGAATTCTGGGACTTTGGTTTAAACTGTTAGGCAAAATGGGAGCCTGGAGCTGCCCGGCCATCCCGGCCACAGCCTGGAGAGGGCCCATTTGAGAGGAAAGTTGGCACGGAGGAGGGTGATTGACAGCACGAGAGGCGGGACCGAGTCCTGACCTCTCAGAGCACCTGGATCTAGCCAAGCCTGAAGCCGATTGATCTGAAGACAAATTGATGCCTGATCTTTTCTGTTACAGGAGCTGAGGTTCCTCTAGCCAGGAAGCGACTGTCAGCAGGGACACAGCCAAGTCCTCTGTCCCTACGTCGTGCCCCTGGTCTCTGCAGAGGGAAGGGCTCTGGGATCACACAGACATGGGTTCGAATCTGAACTGCTCACAAACTATGAAACCCCTCCTTGACCAGCTACCCCTCCTGGAGCTCAGTTTCCTCCACTGTGAACTGGGGATGGTTTCGGCCGGCTGGGCCAGCGGGTCGGAGACTTAATGAGAACGTGGAGCCCCTGGAACCGGGCTCAGACACGTCAGTTCTGATGGAGTCACTTGGACTCCACAGTAGAGATGCCCTGAACTGGGAGGCTGTTCCCCTGCCCGGCCTCAGTTTCTCCACCTGTAACCCTCCTCCTTCTCCTCTTCCACCCTCGCTCCCCCTCTGGGCAGCGCTCTCAAGGTAAGTGGTTCCTCTCTCATCTCTCCAGCGCCTGCCAAGTGCCAGGGGCTCGAAGTGCATTATCTCTGCTTCTAGGAGAAGGACGTGAGATCAGTGCCATCAGCCCACTTTGTAGATGAGGAAACTGAGGCCCAGACTCAAGGTCATACAGCCATAAAGGCAGCGCTGGGATTTGATCTTCCACCCCGAGTCCACACCCCGTACTGTGCCCTGTCCCATCACGAGGGCCGGGGAAGAGCTGCTCAACCCACCCGTCCCTCAACCCCCCGCCCCCCGCGCCCCCCTCCGAAGCCTTTCCCAGCTGCGCACCCTCACGGTCCGCAAGCCCTCGGGTTGGCCTCTCTTTAGGGGATGCACCTGCAGCAGTTTAATTCCCGCATCGGGCTCTTCAAAGCACTATGGGTCCTCGGCAGGGCCGGGCTGGAGTAGCTTCATGAGGAATCCTTCTACACAAAGGGGCCAACTTGGAATATCCGGAGGTACTTAAAGCTGAGTCCTGGCTTTACATACGAGGACGAGGAGGCCCGGAGAGAAGGCGAGGAGACACCCTCCTCCGCCCCCCACCCCCCGGCCATCCCCAGCAGCGACCTGTGGAAGCCTCGGAGAGCAAGGACCAGGCCTGTGTGGGCCTCTGTGTGCCCTGGGACGCTTCTGGATTTGTTAGCGCCTCCAACTGTACCAGGTGCTTTGCTAAATGCCTGACCTTCCTACATGAATCCTATGAGCTGGGAGCTCAGGGCGGTCAAGCCACTTAGCTAATGTCACGGACCAGGACACGGGGACCAGGACTTGGGTGTGGCTTGACCTCTCTGAGCTCTGCTCCATCCCTGCCCCTCTCAGCGGCCAAGGGGGAGGTGAACCCTTCCCAGACCTCCCAGGCAGAGTTTGAGGGAAACTGAGATAACAGACCAGCAAGCCCTGCCTGGAGGAAGTTACAAGCTCTATACAAATGCAACGCATTGTGATCAACAAAACTGAGGACAGATCCCCGAGGGAGGTGCTGGGAAAGGCTCCCTGGGGGCTGACGCTACCCTGTGGCTCCGGGGGGATGGGCATGACGGGCTTGTCATTAACTCATTCACGGCCAGCCGCCGTGCCCAGCTTCCTGCCGAGTGCCATGATGGGATGGGTCAACAGTTCTCAAGTGCCTTTTATGTTTGAGGCATTTTACTAAGTGCCGGGTGTTAACATTATTATCCATTCTTCTTACGAGTGGCATAAGCCACCATTTAGAGCCTGCGCTAGGTCCCTGCATGGCTATGCCCTTCGCATTTAAAACACTGGCTCTCAAGCAGCTCTGTGACACAGCGCCATTATCCCTGCTGTTTGAGGGCCTGGTGGCTGGGAGAGGCTGAGTCATTCCCAAGGTCACGCGGCAGGCAGACGGGGGAGATGAGGTTTGACCAGAGCTCCCACCACGATCAATTTTCTCTTCTGGGACAAAGAAGCGTGGGGGGCTAAGGGCCCTTCTCAGACAAGGAGGGGCACCAGCATCATTCCGGACCCAGGCCCCCCAGGCTTCCGCAGGAGGTACACAGTGCTAAGCTGGGAGCGTGGGCTTCTCACTTTCTCTCCCCCTCCCCCACCCCCAACCTGCTGGGCTCTGGCCTGGAGGGGACTGGAGCTCATGGAGTTCTGGGCATGTCCAGTCCTAGAAATGAGCTGTCCATTCATCTGTGCTGAGCCAGGCTCTGAATCTCACGCCAGTGTTTGCAGAACTGCTCCCGACTCCCCATAGAAAACAGGCCAACTCCCGAGGCAGCCACTCAAAGCCCTGGACACTCTGGCCCCACCTTGCCACCCATCACTGTCCATAGGCACCCACACCCCAGCCTGCCAATCCGGACTCCCCTCCCTGCCCCAACCAGGCCAGGCCTGGGTTCTGGCCACTTCCTCTTTCGGAAGTGACCTTTCTCTGCTTCTCCTCCGGGGAAACTCCTGTTCAATCTGCAAGGCCCAGTTCAAAAGTCACCTCCTCTGTGGAGTCTTCTAGGATGACACCCTGCCCCTGCCCCCAGGAGAGGGCGGTAGTGTCCTCTGTGTCTCCATGGCCTTGTTCCCATAGTGAGCACAGCAGGAGTCAACCAGGCTGTACCTCACTGGGCTGGGTGCAGGGTGGCAGGGTGGGTGCTGTGTGACGAGGAGACGGGAGCCCTGGGTTCTGCTCAGCTCTTGAGCTGACGGGCAGCCTGCGGGAGACCTCAGTTTCCTCCCTTCTGAAGTGGGGAGAGCGTGAGGGTTTTCAGCTCTGACGCACTAAGAACCTAAGAATCTGGGGTTCCAAGAAATAGACGGGCTGCAGGGAGGCACCCTTTCTGGAAGGTGTGAATGATGGATGCCAGAGGCCCTCAAAGCTTGAGGCCTGGCAGGACCTCCTGAGGGGTCTATCTCTGACCATCCTTCTTAAGCGAGGGGCCACGTGGGAGGGGCACCTCGGGACCAGCCTCCTGTGGGGGTCCATCTCCAGGCAGTCGCCAACCCGATGGTTCATCTCAGAGGAGCCCCCTCGGGCCGTCGTCCATCAGGGACTGGGCTGGTGAGGCCACGCCCCCTTACCCGCAGCTGGTCCTCGGGCAGGTCGCTGCCGTCATTGATGCCGCGGTTCATGGACACGAAGCGCTCAAAGGGCGGCTTGTCCCGGACGTTGGGGTTGTGGAGGCTGGTGTTGAGCATGATGATGGAGAAGGACAGGACATAGCAGGTGTCTGCGGGCCGGGACAGCGGGTCAGAATCCTGGCCCTGGCCGCTCTCCCCTCCTCCTCCTAGGGGTCAAGGTCAGCCTCTCCAGGGCCCAAGGCCCCCCATCCTCCTGGCTTGGCATTCGAGGCCCAGGCTCACCTTCCACTCCTGCTGGACTCCCTGCTCCAAAGCAACTCTCGCGGTCACGGCCAGGCGCCCGCGGTGCCTTCCCACCCTGCACTTTTGCGCTTGTGGGACCCCTGCCAGGCATACCCTCCCCTCCCCGTTTCTACCCAGGCAAGTCCTCCTCTCAGCTCCAGCGCTCCTCCCACCGAGCCCGCCAGCCCCTCTGCCCACTCTGTTCTCTGCCACCCGGGGTCTCGGAGAGCACTTATTGTTGGCACCACTGTTCAGGGCTTAGTCAGTGCTGCTTGGTAATCCGGCTGCATCGGGGGCTCCTGTTCTCAGATCCAGATGTTCACGTGCGAGGCAGCGAGGCTGCGCGCTGGGCGGAGCATTTGGGAAGGAGGTGACTGCTGCTCTGTGGTGTGTGTCCAGAGCCAGGGAAGTCCAGCTATGTCCTGCCCAGGGTCTTTGCTCGAACTAGAACTCCTGCTCAAAACGCCCTTTATCCCCTGGACCTTCTGGAGAACTCTTATTCATCCTTCAAAACCCCATTCAGACCCCACTGCCTCTGGGAAGCCATCCTAGACATGCACACTCCCCAGTCCCTGCCCTCAGACAGGTGTGCTGCTGCCTAGCACCCTGTGCCCCTGTTTCCTGCCTCCTCCCCCAAGGAGCATGCCCAGAGGCAGCTCTGCCCAACAAGCGCCCAACAGAGGGACTGGCACAGAGTTGATGCTCAGTAAGGGCTTGGAATGATCTGGGCTCCCAGGGTCTGGGTACTTGGGAGAAACCAGCGGGGCTGGGGCAAGCATGGTGCTTTGGGAGGAAGCTCTGTGCCTGGCGATGCTTAAGGGGTTCCGGAGCCCCAGGTCCCGCCCCACACTGGCACCTGTGGACTGGAAGACGCCTGGGTTGCAGAGGCAGTAGCGAGTGGCAAACGTCTCCATCATCCGGTCAATCTTCTGGGCCTCGCCCGGCAGCCGGAAGCTCCAGAGGAACTGTCTGGGGAGGAACAGGGCTGTGGGCAGCAGGGTGGGTGGGGGCTGCTCGGGGGACCCTGGGCAAGCCACTCTGCCTCTCCCAGGCTTAGTCTCTTTATCCTGTAAATGTCAGCTAAGCTCTGCAAGCACCAGCATGCAGGAGGTTTCCAAGAAATGCCTTTGTTTTCCCTCCCAGAATACAGAGCTGAGTTTGTGCTGCCCTCTGCCCGTCTGAGTCCTCGCACCTTTTCTGGCCCAGTACACCTCAGCCAGCACGGGACTCTCTGCCTGTCTGGGTTCTGCAGCTCTGCCTGCCTGGCCATCAGGTACTACAATCTGACTGTGGGCCCTGGGCCAGCCCCAGGCACCCAGGACCTGCTCCATAAGGCTTGTTGAATGAGTGAATGCGTGAGCGAGTGAATATTGGAAACTAGCCCTCTCTCTCAAAGAGCATGGCAGGTAGAGGGAAGGCCACATTGCCTGGATAGTGGTGGCTCCTTTCTTCTCTGCCTTGAAGACTCCTATTCATCCTTTAAAGCCCAGCTCAAATGCCCCCTTTGGGGAGCTAATTTTCTAAGATTTCCTAAACACTTACTGTGGGTCCAATTCTAAGCACTTTCTCATTTAGTTCTCACAACTGTATGAGGTTGGTACTATTATTATCCCCATTTTACAGATGAAGAAACAGGCACAGCGAGGTTTTTGGTGACTTGCCCAAAGCCACACAGGGGGTGAGTGGCAGAATTGAGATATGAACTGGGCAGTCTGGTTCCAGAGTTTGTGCTCCTAACAGATATACTATAATGCCTCTGTAATTGTAAAAATAAAACTAGGCACAATAATATTCTATTAGAAAACTAGAGGCCTGGTGCACAAATTTGTGCACAGGTGGGGTTCGCTGGCCTGCCCGGATTGGGCTGATCAAGCTGGATGGCTGGAGGGAGGGGCCGCAGGTGGTTGGTCAGCTGGCCCTGCCCCCAATTAGGGTGTGTGTGGGGGGGCGATCGGGGGTGGGGCCGGCCGGGGGGAGGGGCCTCGAGCAGTTGGCCAGCCCCACCCACTGGTTGAACTCCAGGTGGAACTCCCAGTCGAGGGGACAATTTGCATATTAGTCTTTCATTATATAGGATAATAAATAATAATGCAATGCATGCTAAGCTGTATTAATAAAATAAATAAAACAAGCACTATTCTGAAAACTAGTGGGAATGGCAGTAATAACCGCAATAACGATCACAATGATTAAATGTTATTATAGTAATGCTGTAACATAATAATACCAGCAGTAGCAGCAGAAATGAGCCAGGTGCTATTCCAGGTGGTCCACGCCAATTGTCTCACCAACCTCAGCTGCATGAGGCGGGCACTGACTGCCATTCATTTTGGCTCCTGACACTTTGTGTGCCATTAGCCGTGTGGCTCGTGATGCCCCCAGCAGCCCCCACCCTGGCTGTGCCACCATCCAGGGCAGGCCCCGGACCACTCACCTGAGGGCCTGGACGAGGTTGAGGTTGGCGAACTCGTGGCAGTCCACAAAGGCCTGGAGGACCTGCAGGTTGATGGGGTCCCTGGGGAGGGGGCGGAAGGGAGAGTGGGATGCACTGGGGAACTTTCTGGTACGTACCGCCTGGAGGGGATTGAGGTGGGGGAGGGACAAGAGGGGCAGATGTCCTCCTTCTGGGTCCAGCCTCTATCTGGCCTGCTCAGATCTGTCTGACCCCACATCACCCCCCTCCCACAGGCACACCGTGCCCTCCCACACCTGAACAGACCCCCACCACGCCCACAGCTCACCAGCGCTGCTCTCACTCGGGATGTGAGTCTGGCTTTGGAGGGGCTTTCCCTGAGTCAGATCCTTCCTCTCTCACTGCCTGCCTGGCGACACCACTCAAGCCACGTGATCTCCCCCAGCCCCAGTGTCCTGTCTGTACAGCGGAGACGACTATGCCGACCCATGTGCCTCCCTCTTCCCGGCTCTTAGACCAGAAGGTGCTGCCCTTCTTGCCACCTGCGTTCCCTGCTCGCTCAGGAGAAATGGGTCCTCTGGGGAGCCTGCGAGGAGGGTGGCTGGCTTGCTGGCCCAGCTCCACCCGGGTCCCTTGCAGTCCCAGCCCCCCAACCCAGCAGCCAGAGGGGTCCTCTCAGACACTCCTCTGCCCAGACCCTCCCGTGGACCCCCACCTTGTCACCTGCTACTTCCTCCCTCCTTCCTTTGCTCTCTTCCAGTCTTACCAGCCTGCTGTTCCTTGTGCATGCTTCTGCCCCAGGGCCTTTGCACATGCTGTTCCCTCTGCCTGGAATGCTCTTCCCCTAGATGTCTACCCTGCTCTCCCCCTTTAAGTTTCAGTTGAACTTCACCTCTCCACGAGACATTCCTGTCCACGCCAAAGTCACAGCTCATGCCCTGTGGTCCCTAACGCCTCCCACCTCCCGTTCCTGCTTTATTTGGATTCCAAAGAATTTATAATTTTCTAACAGGTTTTACATATTTGGGAATCTGTCTTCCTCATTGGACTCTGTGCTTCCCAAGGGCAGGAGTTTTGTCTGTCTTGATCACTGGTGTTAATCCGGGGCTTAGAACAGTGCCTGGCATAGGATAGATACTAACAAATGTCTACTTGTTAGATGCAGGAAGGAAGGAAGGAAGGAAGGAAGGAAGGAAGGAAGGAAGGAAGGAAGGAAGGAAGGAAAGAAGGAAGGGAAGGAAGAGGGAAGGAAGGAGGGAAGGAAAGCAGGCTTTGGTTCAGAATCTGGAGGGAAGGGACAGCCTCCTCGAGCTGCAGGCGTTATCACTTTCCTGACGTAATTCACTCCCTCACTCACCTGCACATACACATCTACACTAACTTGCACATACACATCTACACACCTGCACACCCTGTTCCCTACCTCCCTAAGGCCCCGCCCCCTTACCTCTCCCCCAAGTAGGTACCGATGGCCGTCTTGTTGAGACCCTCGCCCTTGTACAGGAACCGGGCAATGTCCTGGGCGCTGGCGGTCAGCAGCTTGTGCTCGATGAGATACTGGATGCCCTGGAAGTGGCACACGGGGCCATGAGCAGCAGGCCTGGGAGGAGGGAGGGAGGGAGCCCCGTGGCCCAAGCCCGTGGCCTGGCAGTCTGGCATTGGCACAGCCTGTTCTGGGACGCCGTGCCCCTCCTTAACAGAAGCTGCCTTTGTAAGGTGGTGAGTTCAAAGAGAGACGGGGTGTCTGCCACACACCAGGTTCATGCCAGGTGCTCCCCAGGGTTCCCCTCAGTCTGACACTCTTTGACTGTAAGCTTCAATGATTATTGATTTAAAATGTTAAGATTCAATGATTCCGCCATTCTTTTTTCTCCCAAAAGTTCATATTATTTAAAAAGAGTGTTTCATTTGTTTTCTTGCAAGTAATCGATGTCCATTGTATAAGAATTAGGAAAACACAACATCAAAAGAAGAAGTTGCCCAAGTCCTGCCACTCAGAGGCAGACAGTTAGCATGGCGGTGGCTTTCTCTCCTTTCTAGGTGGGAGCGTGTCACGCCTTCCGCACCAAAACCTGCTTTTCTGATTTGCCAATATCACAAACGTCTCTCCCCACGACGTAGGCACTTGGAGTCTATCATTCTCATTTTAGGAATTTGAGAGTTTGCCCCCTGGTTTTCTGTGGTTCCTTCATGTTCCTTTTGGTGAAAGAGGCTTCTGGAAGATGGGGGGGCAGCTTGTGGGGGGCTCTGAATGCCAGGCAGAGGGTCCTGGGGACCCCTGAGTGGCCCTTCCCAGGTGCTCGGGTAGGAAGTGTGAGTTGAGTGTGTATGTGTGTGTGTGTGTGTGGTCCCTGGTATGGGGCAGAGGGGGCCAATTTCTGGGGCTGTGGGAGGGGAATGGATGTGTGGGAGGGGGATGGGTGTGTGGGGCTGAGGGAGGGGATGGGTGTGTGGGGCTGTGGGAGGGGGATGGGGGTGTGGGGCTGTGGGAGGGGGATGGGGGTGTGGGGCTGTGGGAGGGGGATGGGGGTGTGGGGCTGTGGGAGGGGGATGGGGGTGTGGGGCTGTGGGAGGGGGATGGGGGTGTGGGGCTGTAGGAGGGGGAGGGGTGTGTGGGGCTGTAGGAGGGGGAGGGGTGTGTGGGGCTGTGGGAGGGGGATGGGTGTGTGGGGCTGTGGGGCTGAGGGAGGGGGATGGGGGTGTGGGGCTGTGGGCCTGTGACCGGGAGGGGAGGCAGCCTTTGCAGCCAGAGCTGTAAGTTTCCAGGGCCCCTGGGCTGCCCTGACCCACCTCCGTCCCTGTCAGCTCGGCTTCCTCCTGTCTGTGCTCCCACAGGAAAGGAGCCCTCAGCCTTGTAGCAGGGCAGGGGCGGGGCTGGGGGAGGGGAGAGGGTAGCTGCACCCTCAGTGCTCTGTGCCTGCATCCAGATCTGGCTCCCCCGGGACCCGTGTCTGGAAGGCACTTCTGGAGATTGAACCCCAGAATCTAAGGGTCACCCTGTCTGATGCCCTCCCCTCAGAGGAGGAAAAGGCCTAGTGCCCAGGGACCCCAGGTCCCTGGCCATCATAGACCCCCCACCTCCTGGCTCCCACCTCACGCCTGGGCTGCTGTGCCCGGGTGACAGAGCGCCCAGCCGTGCCTGGGCAGGAGGCTGAGCCCTGCTGGCCTCAGTTTCCTCATCTGTAGGATGGGTTATTGTGTCCGCGGAGGGAAACAAGACAGCATTATGAAGGTGGCCAGCATGCAGCAATGGCCCCATGAGTCGAGCCCCTCATACTGCCTACCTTCACGGGGTCCATGTTGAACTTCTTGCGCCCAATGCATAGCTCCTTCTCCTTTTGGGCCATCCGGCTGTGGACACAAAGGGGTCAGCGTGGGCTGCCCAGGACCCCAGGGCCCCCCCTTCCAGCCTCCAAGGACCCTCAGACGCCTTGAGGACTCCCGTCCCCTCAGTTAGAGTCAATACTCCCTAGGGGCCTCCAAGTAGGGGGGCGGGCCTTGTGAGCATGAGAAAGGCAGGGTCTGGGCCTCCCAGAGCCACCACACCAGCCTCTTCCACTGGGCCCAGCGCCGTGGCCTTGAGAACCCCGTTCTCGGGAGGAGCGCTGAGGGGGCCATGCTGGAGTGCGGGCAGGATAATGGGGAGTCTGGGGGTGAGAGCCCAGGTGGAGCCAGCCTCTTGGCGCAAATCGGCCCCACCCCTTGCTGGCCAGCCACTTAGGGAGAGGCACTCATCTCTCTGTAACTCAGTTTCCTCATCTGTAAAATGGGGCAACACCACACCTGCTCCCAGCACTGTTGGGAGGTTAAAGCGCTAGAGCAGCTGGTGGTCGGTGCTCTGGAAATGGCCTGTGTTATTGTTGGGGCCTGAGCCCTGAGCAGGGAATCTAGAGACAGGGTGGCGTGGGCGTGCATGGAAGTGTCTGTATGCATGCGTGTGGGGGCTAGATGGGTGCAGATGGAGGCGCAGAGAGCTAAGGGGTGGCAGGGGCAGGGTGGGGATTTCCTGGGACACTGGGGCCCTATGGGATTATGGCAGGATCAACCTTCTCATCTCACAAGTGAGGCCCAGAGAGGGGAGGGGACCAGCCCCAGGTGACAGCCAGTGGGAGTCTTCCCATAGAGGATGGAGGGGGGCAGGTGACCCACACCCTGAGGGTGTAGTGGAGTGGACCAACCCTTGTCCTGCCACAGGCTCCTCCCCATGAGGCTGTGGCTTCCCTGTCCTCAGCCTTGGGGAGTTTTCCTTCTCCCCACCCATCCCAGGATGCTCCTGGGTGGTGATTGGTCAAGGGGTAGGTCAGGGCGGGTCGGAAGAGACTTTGGGTGGAGAGGATGGGAGGATGGGGTTGTCTCTCAAGAGAGGGAGGTGCTTGGAAGCAGGGACCAGCCAGCCCTGCTCCTGTCTCACTGTCCTGCCGCCTCCTCCTCCAGGGCCTCCTCTCTGACTTCCCCAGGGCCCAGACCAGGCATGGCCTGCTCATTCATGGTGTGTGACATCCTTAGGACAATACCATGGCAACTTCCGGGGTCCCCTGGCCGACACCTCACCTCTCCTCTGTCATCTCGAAGCAGTCGATTTGGGCAAACACATCTTCGATCTCATCCTTCAGCTTCTGTGGGTGGCGGTGGGGAAGGGGCAAGACAGGGAGGGAGAGTCAGGGGGTGGAAGCTGGGATCGAGGGGTTTCACAACTCTCCTCCACCCACTCCCACCTAGCGTGACCCCCACATTGCTCTCTCCTGACAGATCCCCTCCCCAGATGTCTTCTATCCTGGGCTCAGCATATTCCAGGAACAGAACCAGAGTCTGCCTCTGAGGCTGCTGAGAATCAGGTGTGCTAACATTTGGAAAATTGGGGAGTTGGCAAGTGCTGGGCACGTATTGGTATTATGTTGACCTAAGATCCCCGCTTTAGGAGAGGATGAAGCGGAGGCTCAGGATGGGGATAAGCGCTGGTTGAACCCACCATGCAATGAGGCGATAGAGCCGCCCAGCAGGGCCTGAGGGTGTGTCAGTGTGAATGTGTGTGACTCACGTGTACATTTGTGAGCATGCACTCACCTGGATGTCGTCCAGAAGCTGCTTCCGGTGCCATTTGATCTGCTGCAGCTCCTCGGCCTCCCCACTGCTCAGCTCCGCTGGGTCTGGAGAGAGAAGGCCCTGTGGTCACTGGCTCACTCACTGCCCTCCCCCCATCACTCAGCTCCAGCCACTCCAGCTAGCTCTCAGGGCCCTCGTCCCTCCAGAAACCCATGACTTGCTAGCCCTTTTCACTCAAGCCTGGGCTCTGATGTCACCACCTCCAGGAGGCCTTCCCTGACCACTCTGTCCAAGTCAGTCCCTTCCCTGCCTTCCCCTCCAACCCAGCTTTCTGTTCCTTCTACCCTCCCAGTACAGGTGCCCTGAAGATTTCTCATGTACTCGCATCTTTTCTATTGCATTCATCACACTCATTATTTTGTTCACTGAGCATCCTCAGCAGCTAGAGAGAGCCTGATACGCGGGTACTCAACAAAATACCTGTGGAAGGCATTCATTCTTCCCTGGAACTTTAGTTTACTCTTTTAGTAAATCACATGTCTCTCATTTATTCACTTATTTCTTTGCACAACCAGGAAGTGGTGTATCCTTTTGCTTCACACCCTATTGGCCAGATGTAGTCATATGGCCACACATAGCTGCAAGGGAGGCTGGGAAATGAGCCTGTAATAGGGTGGTCCTTACTATGTGAGGTGGGGAGACTGGATTTTTGGGGACATCTGAAGCTCAGAGCAGTGAGTTGACCTGGCTAAGCGCCTACAGGGATGAATTGCTGAACCAGGGCTGACCTTGGATTGGGATGACTACAAAGCTTTTTCCACTTCACCAGGAAATGAATTAAAGGAGATGAGTGTGTGTTGATCAGAATTCTGTGCAAGGTGCTAGGATGATTCCCACACCAGGGTCAGCTGGCTTGCTTCTACTCCCCAGTGGTGCTTCCTGTCCCATCCACAACACTCTCCTGGTCAAAATCTCCATACACTGAGTGGCCAGATTATTATGATCTCTGAATGCATAATAATCGGGCCACTCAGTATATATATATTAGAGGCCTGGTGCATGAATTTGTAAATGGGTGGGGTCTAGCCAGCCTGGCCAGGGGGAGGGGACATGGGCGGTTGGCCGGCCTGCCTGCTGGTCGAACTCCTGGTCGAGGGGACAATTTGCATATTAGCTTTTTATTATATAGGATATACTGAGTGGCCAGATTATTATGCATTCAGAGATCACAATAATCTGGCCACTCAGTGTAGACTCCCCATTACTTGAAGGAAAAGCCCTCATCCTGGTCCTCCACAGTCTCCCTGGCCTCTCCAGCCAGCCTTCTCCCCACCATTCTCAACCACAGCCTGCCAGTCCGGCCTGCCAGCTCCTCACTGCCCTGTGCTGTCTAACTCTCCGTCTTACTCCCCCGACTTTGCCAATGCAGTTCCTCCACCGCCCGCCTTTTCCTGTCTGCCTCTCCAAATCCTTCCAGACTTTCAAGTCCTAGATTTGGGAAGTGCCTGCTCAACATTTCTTAAATGTTTTACAAGGACAAATACTACTTCTCCTGAATGAATGCAGAGAATATCAAGTCCTCCATTTCCCTACTTCTCCCTCCTGTTGACAGAGTAGCCGTCTTGGACTTTGAGATGGAAGCTGGATATTGAGATGGCAGGACAGCAAGCTAGAAGGAGACTGGGCCCTGGGCAACCGTGAGGAGAAAAGTCATCATATTCACCTCACCAGCAGCTACCCATGTGGACTTTTCAATGAGAGAGAAATCAGTCCTGGGAATGTCTCTGTTATTCTGAGTCTTTTTTGTTAACAGCAGTCAAACCTGAAACTTAACCAATGCAGTGTCCTGATCTGGGAATCATGAACCCTAACCCTCACCTAGAGTGTGGTTATCAGGATTAAAAGAACTGAATTTTGTTCAACACCCAGCAGGTATCTGGCATATGGAAAGGGTCCAACATGTGTATAATGGATGCTCTGTTGTGTCATGCAACTCTCTTCTTCAGGACCAAAATGCCCGTTCTCTCAGCTGCTGAGGGCGGGGCGGGGGGGGGGGAGTTACCCTGCTGATCGCTCAATGCTGAGTCCCGCCCCAGGAAACTACCTCAGCCAAATAAATGCAGCTGCTTCGCCTAAGAATATGTCCTTCCAATAGGGCAGCCACAGCACAAAAAGTCAAGACCCCTTGCCTCATTTCTGGACCCGAGCCAGTTATCAGACCCAAAATCTATTGACTGAAGAAGAGGCTGTGTCCCCAGCGGGAAGTGTCTTGCAGCACTGTGGAAAGTGTAGTATATGCTCAGGATTCCCTTGGCCAAGTAGCCAAGATGGGTCAGTCTGACCCTTCAAGTCATAAAGTCAAGAGAGCCCAGTAGCCATTCATTGGAAGTGGTTCACCTAGCAGCAAGCGTGAGCAGAACCAGGAGACTCCAACCAGCTCCATGGATGGGTGGCCCAGACCCCCATGTCATCCTCTGCTGTGGCACCAAGGCTTGTCCCTCAGCTCACACCATGGCTGCATGGACAGGTCCTTTGTGATCTTCTGACAAAGGAGGAAGATGCCTGAGCTAGGTTCCAGGACGTGTGGCTCGGTGTTTGGGTACAAGTCAAAACTGGACAGCTATTGAACTAGAGCCCTGCTCAAAGGGGTTGTGGAGACAGTGGTGAGAAGTCTTCCCAATGGGCAGGACTTTGGGCGGGGCACCTGGTCAACCTCCTCATGCGGAAAGAGAAGTGTCGGGAACTAAGCATATACATGCAGTCATGGGCAGTAGAGAGTAGCTTGACTGCTTGGTCAGAGGCTAAAAAGAAGAAGGATTAGAAGGCTGGGAACAGAGAGATCTGGGGAAGAGGCAAGTCGATGGCCTACGGGAGTGGGCACAGAGTGGGAAGACTTAAGGCACACTTATGTTTCCCAGCAAGCACCCATCACAGGAGAGGCACTAAACCACCAAGACTCGGCCAGTTGACATCAGCCAGCCTCTGATTGGCCAGCCCAGTGCTGGTACAATGGCACATGCATGAAGTAGCCATGTGGCCTGGGCAGGGACTATGGGTAGACCCACTCGCCCAGGCTTCCCGAGCTACTGCCACCGCTGATGTGCCTGCTGGCCAGCAGCAGCAACCTGTTGTTTCCTGAGAAACCAACCAGCTAGTGGATCACGCGAAGTCCCTTCTCTTCTGCTGACACCAGCAACCTCTCTTGACCAGAATTCACACATGTTCTGCATGTGTGTGGCCATTCCTGCCCACAGAGCCTCAGCCAGCATCGGCACCCGAGGGCTCGCAGAGGGTTTGATTCTCTGACACAGAACACTGCATGACATCACATTAGACGGAGGGACCCTCTTTACAGGAAAGGAAGTGTGGGCGGAGCATGTGGCCACGGGTCCCGCGGGTCCTCTCAATGTTTCCCCACCAGATGCTGGGTGTATGCTGGCCTGGCAGATGCTTGAGCAATGAGCCTCTTGAAGGTGCAGCGGAGACCATATCCTGCTTGGATGGGCACCCTCCTCTGCACCCTAAATCAGTGGCCGTTAAGTGGTGCTTTGTCCCCACAGATCCAGGAACAAGGAGGAGGAGGAGGGGCTCCACTACCACCCCCTAGTGACTCACTCGGGAGTTTTCCTTTCTGGGCCTGCAATTCTGAGCTCTGCAGGCCCGGAGTTCCTGGTTTCCAGGAGGTGGGGGAGGCGGCCCTCACACCAGGGCACAAAGTAAGAGTTGTATTACACTTTAAGCTCGAAAACACCCACTCCATGCTAGTAGCTTCATATAACTTGTCACTTAATTCTGACGACTCTGTAAAGTGGGTCTTTTTTAGTTTAAGACACTGAGGCTCAGAGAGGCCAAGTGACTTGCCCTAAGTCACACAGCCAAGAAGTGGCAGTGCTGGGATCAGAACCCTGGTTTGCAGATACCCAAGACTGTGTCCCAGGATTCTGCAGCCATGGGGACACGTGGGGATGGAAGGCGTGAGGGGCCATCCGTGTGGAGTCAGGAGCAAGGGCATGGCCGGGAGGCGGTACTGCAGCTCCTGTCAGGAGCGGGAGGGGGCTGAGTGCTATGGTGGAAAGCCCCAGTCACCTCTAGTTGACCGTGGTGAAAGATCAGACTCTTTGTTTTGCTTGTTTACTTCCTGTTGCTTTCCTGTTGGCTGGGGCTTCTGTTTTGAGGTGGGCTCTGGCCAGGGTACCTGCTGGGGGAGGCTACGTGGATGCCGAAGGGGTTGGAGAGAGGCCAGGCTAGGTTTTAGTGTTTCTATGCACAGTCCCCACTGTGATGGTCAAGGGGTGGGCCATGGGCTCCCGTGGCCCTGGGCCGAGGCTGCCTTCTCCTCTCCCACTGTCTCTCTTTACTTCCCTCATCTCTCTTGGGTAAGGTGACCAGATTTTAACACTGGTAAAGCAGGACACCATTGACCGGGGGGTGGGGGGGTTAGGGTTAGGGTTAGGTGTGTGGGGGGGGTTCTTGATTAAAAATTTGGTCTATATGGAGCAACAAAAATTTTCATAGAACTCAAAAATAGTATTGTAATATATTTTTTTAAATTTCAACATAAGTACAATTTACAAATATAATAAATAAAATTATGTATAGTATTATTTTATTCTTTGGCATATTTCTCATTTGAGTGAATTTTTTTTAGTAGATTGCTGTCGTTGTTTAAAAGGTCATGGATTTGCCGTAACGTAAGTCGTAAGTGTCACTTTCAAGGCCGGCGCTAGACTTTTTGCCGCCACTATAAAATATAAATAATACGAGTACTGTCTGCTAAATTCAATAAAATTTATGTATTTATGAAATAAATAAATAAGTTACTTACCTAAATTATCTGAATAGCTGATTTGTAATGACATCACTTGTTTAACTAGCTTACTAGCACGCAGTACGATGTGTATCGTCTAAGAGACAGTTACAAAATGTTTGCGTCGTTGCCAATCCCCAAAAATGCCATTGTTCATTAAGTCCAAACAATGGTGGTCGAATTCTAACAACTGATCAACAATGCGAACTTTGATAAGCAGTTCTCGATAATCAGTTCTCAACAATTATTTGTTATTATTAAAGTTTAACATTATAAAATTAACAAAAATAATATAAAACTCATATCCTGGCTAAATAGCCACATGGCCGCCGAAAACCGTATATTCCCTTCCCGTTCTCCCGCCGTTCCCTAGCTTGTCGTGCATTCTTTCCAAAAATCGGGACTTTTTTAAAACGCCGCGGGACGCGGGACAAATTGTTAAAAATCGGGACTGTCCCGCCAAAAGCCACTCTTGGGCCAAAGAGCCACACACAGCCCCTCAGCTCCAACTGATCCCTGAGTTTCAGACCCTGCTACCCCTCTGGGCACTGGCCGTCATCTTGTTTGCCATTTGGACCAAAATGGAAGTCCTAGAATTTCCCCTCAATTCTTCCTGAGTCCCCTGGGCTCTAGGATGGTCCCTGAGATACCCCGGCCACAACCCCAGGAGGCACCTGGACCTTCACCTCTCTCTCACCCTCCTGTCTCCTCTCTCACCAAGCCCCATCCACCTTTTCTGTTTGCATAGCCCCCTCACCCGCCCCTCCCGACCATCAGCTCCTGTCTGGCTGATGCAGGGCCTCCCCATGGCCCCCTGTCTCCACTCTGCCCTTCCAATCCAGCCTCCCATGGCATCCCCTTGTCCTGGGGATAAAGACTCCAAACTTTACGGGATCCAGCAGTCCTGCCGGTGCAGCCCCAACCTCACCATACTCCGTGCCCCGCCCCCTGCCCTGGACTTGAGGCCTCCCTGGCCGCCCTTCACTTGCTCTCATGTGCTCTTTCCCATAGGCCTTTGCATATGCTGTTCCCCGTGCCTGAAATAACCTTCCTTCTCCTCTCTGCAGGAGCACCTCCTCTTCCTCTCCAGGTCCTCGGTGCCTCCCGTGTTCCTCTGGGCATCATCCTCTCCCACCTCCTTCCCACTCACTGCAGCAGGCCTGGGATCATGTGGCTCAATAAACTAGCTAAGCCGCTGGTGAAGGAAAGGGGTGCTGGTTGCACACCTACTATGTGCCAGGCCCTGTGTGCTCTACTATGTGCCAGGCCCTGTGTGCTCTAGGCTCTTCCCATCCACTACCTCATTTGATCCACATGACAGCTCTAGAAGAAGAAAGGTATTTCTAATCTCACTGTGTAGACAGACACCTGCCCTGCCCCAGGTGACACAGCTGGCAGGTGGTGGAGAGCGATTCACATCTGGGTCCCTCTGGCGCTCTGAGGCCTTAACGCTGATGTTAATCATTCGAAGCCAGATATCGACACTCAAACCATCAGAACCCCCTCGGATGCCAGCACTCGGACACGGGGATGCCGGCCCTGGCTACATGATTGAGAACGAAGACAGATGCGGGATGTCGCCTGCAGTCCGAGCCCCTTTCCCTTTTGTGTAAGAGATAAAGCAAAGCCAACAGCATGCAGCTGGGGACACTGAGGCACGGGCGTGGATGGAAGCAGTTCTCCCAGGAGAGTGGGCGGCGCGGGGGGTCTGGGGGCTGCTTGCCTCTCTCTTCCTTCGGCTCCTTTGAGGTTTGACAGGTAGATTCATGGGTCCTCTAGGTCCACTGTCCCCTCTGTTGGGGGGGTCCTTTCCCAGCAGGTGGCAACCGGCCACGTGCATTGGACCCCGTGGGACAGTCTGACAGCCCCTTGACAGCTGCCCCCACCACGTGGCACGTAGGCGCCTTCTGACCTTTCACCTACTGGTTAACAAGTGGGGTTTCTTCCCCTTTCAGAGTTGAGGACACTGAGCTCAGGGCGTGTGAGAAGGACATGGGCTGAGAGGGCCCGCTTCTGATTCCAAGCCTGTTTCAGGCCCTGGTGTGGCTCACAGGGGGAGGTTTTTAATAATAATAATATAATAATAATAATAATAATAATAAAACAGTAGTAAAACACAAAAAAACCCAATGTGGTGATAACAACCGTCACCCCCAAGAGCTCTGTTCACTCCCTACTTGGCTCTGCCTTTCACACCTCCCAGAGGCACCTTTACCCTGACCACACCCGCGCCTGGGCTGGGGCTGCCCTCTGCCCCGCCGGCAGCCGCCTGTGGCCTGGTGCCCCCCGGCCATCTGCCCCACTCCTCTCCACTTCCCCTTTGTCCTTCCTCTTTCCCATCGTAATTTTAGAACCCATTCTGCTTGCACCCTGCTTCCAGGGCAGCTGGCCCGGTTCCTCTTTTCCAGGGCACAGGGAGGTGCTCTCCTGCGCCCCAAGGGCAGCGGCTCCTCCACAGAGATGGGCCGGAGGGCCACTGGGGCCGAGGGGCTGTCTGGGGGAGCTGCTCCCGCCCCAGCCTGCCCTGCGGGTGTGAGCATCGAGCAGCATGTGGCTTCCTACCCACAGCTGAGCTGCCTCTACTCTATTTTTAACGACACCTGTCCTCCCTGCACCCACCCAGTACGGCCATGGGTCATGTTGGGGTTTGTTGTCTGGGCCCCTCACCTTCCTGGCAGGCCCTAGGGAAGAGGGCCTGGCCTGCTTCTGACGTCACACACCCAGGGCTAGAGGAGGAAAGGCAGGGGGACCTATACCACTGTCCTGCCCATTGTACAGGTGGGAAAACTGAGGCCTATCATAGCCACTGGCAGGTTGCTACAGAGCTGGGAACTGAGCCAGGTCTGGCTGACTCCAAATCCTCATGTAGTTTAGGTCAGGCAAGGATGATGGTGCCCACATTAGGTGACAAATCTGAGCTCAGAGGGGTAGTCACCTAGCTGTGGGGTGATTAAGACCCCGTCTGGCCCTAACCAGTTTGGCTCAGTGGATAGAGTGTCGGCCTGCGGACTGAAGGGTCCCGGGTTCGATTCCAGTCAAGGGCATGTACCTTGGTTGCAGGCACATCCCCAGTAGAGGGTGTGCAGGAGGCAGCTGATCGATGTTTCTCTCTCATCGATGTTTCTAACTCTCTATCCCTCTCCCTTCCTTTCTGTAAAAAAATCAATAGAATATATTTAAAAAAAAAAAAAAAAAAAAAAAAAACCCAGTCTGGGCAACAGAGGAATGATCGTCCCTTTCTCCTTCTGCTTCCTCCAGGAAGTCTCCCCAGATCTCCCCTGCTCATGTGGAAATAGCAGCTTCTTTCCATGCGCCAGGTCTGAGCCCATTTGCACATCTGTCCTGGGTCATTGCCCTGCAGATATGTTCCCTTCTCCCCCATATTCCAGACCAGCAGCTCCCCTGGGCTGGACCCATGGCAGGGTTTCTGCTGTCCCAGCATTGCACAGCACAGGGCGGACCATTTATAGAATGAATGAGTGAATAGAAGAAGCAATCAACGAAGACCTCAAATCTTCCAACAGACTGCTCCTGTTGACCCCATTGAATCCATTTCTTTCCTGGGCCGGCCTAAAGCAAAGCGGTGACCCCCCTTCTGGCCTTCCTGCCCTACCCCCACATCAGCCCCAGGTAACCTGGGCTCTCTCTCCTCTCAGAGGCTTGGCCCTATTCTGCCACTTACTGGCTGCCAGTTTCTTCTGGTGAGCCCGTTTCCTCCCTTGCATCCTGGGAAGGTGAAGACCCCAAAGAACAAAGTGATAATGACGGAAAGACAGGCCTGTGGGGGGACTCCTGTCTCCTCCGCCCCTCGCATCCGCCGGGTGACCCTGAGCTAGGCTCCGCTCCACGCTGGTCTCCTCTTGCCCAAGATGTGTTCCCTGAGCCCGGACTGCCTGTGAGCCGCTGCCCCCTCAGCCCCGGGAGAAGCCAGGGTCGGGAGAGCCCACTGGGCAGGGAGTCAGGAGGCGGGGAGTGACCCGCAGGGCTGTCCCCCGCTCAGGCCTCCTCTGCTCCATCTGTCATTGGGGGTGTTGAAATGGACCTGTGGTTCCCTATCTGTGGGGCGAGGGGCCCAGGGGGCGGGCTCAGGCTGCCCCATGTTAGCATTTCTTTGGAGAAAGGGTTCTGCTGCTACCAGCTTGGCGCCGCTGGGCCTGGGGACCCGGGCAGCTCCTGCAGCCCTGGCCTTCGGGACGCCCGGGCAGCGCCGGCCACTCCAGTCGCAGGGCGCAGGGACTCGGCCCCTCTCCTCTGTCCCACCAAAACGCAGCGCCGTTTCTCTCCCATTCCGAGTGCGCTTCCTCCCTTCCGCTTTCCCTCAGACACAGGGTCCTGCTTGCTGGGGATGGTCTCAGCCACGGTCCTCTGCTGCCTGGTCCTGGCCCCTCCACGGTCCTGCTCCCCAAAGGCCACCCTCACTCCCCAAAGGCCAAACTGGGGCCTCAGGGCCTTTGTACCACGCAGACAGCCTCATGGTGACCAACATGTCACCTTTCTCAGTCCCACCTCCGGGCCTTTGCACGGTCTGTTCCATCCTCCGTCAGGTCTGCCCGTGGGCCTCTCCACTACCTGTCCCATCCTCCTTCTCCTGCCTGCCTGTTCTTCATTCTGCTTGCTGCTGCCTGACGTGAGTGCACTTCCTGTCTGTCTCTCCTCTGGAATGTAGGTTCCTGGGGGCAGGGACACGCCCGCTTTGTTCCCTGCCTTCCCGGCGCCTGGGGCCCGGCTTGGCAGCTGGCCTGAGCCCATAGCACGGGCTGCGGGCTTCTGCATTCCCACCTGTGTTACCTCTGTTTACACATCCATTCCTGCCAGGACCCTGAGACAGGCGCGATTGTCCCCATTCTACAGAAGAGGACACCGAGGCCCAGAGAGGTTGTCCCAGGTGCTTACCTGGGTGGCACAAGTCCATTCCGAAGCCTCCGGGGGACGGTGGCCAGTGCTCCCGCGAACTGCTGCCCCAGCTGCTGCTGGCCTGGCAGGCAGAGATGTGTCACCTCGGCTGCAGCAGGCCCCTTCCCGCTCGCCCCGCCCCGCCCGTGTGGGGAGGAAGTCCTGTCCTAGCCGGGTCTGTGCTGCGTGGGCCCCTGACGTAGCACTTCCTAAAAAAAACGGAGTTTCAAGCAGCAGGCTCTCTCTACGTTTCAGGTGTGAGCAAGGGAGGGATAGAGGCCAAAGAGACGAAGGGAGGAGTAGGGATGAAGAGTGAGACACACACACACACACACACACACACACACACACACACACACACACATACACACACACACACGAAGATGGACACGGGAAGGCAGAGCCTTCTCTGAGGACAGTGAGCATGTCCTCAGTAACCCCCTCACATCTAAAATGCAGGGTCACTCCCCTTGGGGTCTAAGCTGAGCCCCAGATCCCACCCCACCAGCTCTTTCATCAATTCTCTCTGGAGAAAATAAAAATTAATTCCGTGCTAGGAAGGGCTTTGCTTTCCCGCAATGAAATGTCTGGCTTTTTTCCTGTCTCGTGACCAGTTGGGCAATATGTTCAATTTCCCTTTTCCCTTAGGGTGCTAGGAAACTCACAGTCAAATCTGAAGCTCTTTGCAGCTGTTCTAATGTAGCCTGCAGATCTGGGGGCCAAACTCAGGGTGTGACTTTCAGCTCTGCCGCTCAGCCTGGTGTGAACTCCAGCAAGTCACTTATCTGCAATGAACATCCGTTTGCTTACCTTTGACAGGGTCGTGGAAAAGATGGAGGGAGATAATGTGCATAAGAAGCTGGAACACAGTGGGCACTCAATAAACAAACACGATCTTCTTTCCTCTTTTAGTTTTGGTTTCCTTCTGTGGTTAAAATTCACAATTTTACTGCTTGTACCTTCTCTGTTGATTCAAATCGTTTGTCGGGGGGGGGGCGGGGAAGTATGGTGTAAAGAAATATCTATAAAATAAATGCTCTTTCCTTATAACTTTATAGCATATATTGGTTTATTCATCTGTTTTCCCACCAGTCTGTGTCTGGCAAATGTTGGGGACATCGAGGGTAAGTGAAGAAGGAGAAGAGGAAGAAGAATAAGAATAAGAATAAGAATAAGAATAAGAATAAGAATAAGAATAAGAATAAGGAGAAGGAGAAGGAGAAGGAGAAGAAGAAACGAATGAAAGGAGCATAGGGGAAATGGAATGCTTAATGAAGAATTTAGCTGTAATTTCCACCCCTCCCTGAAGCCACACCCCTTTGCACTGCCATTGCTCCCATCAAGATGTGGGGGCTAGTTCTCCTCCCCTTGAATCTGGCCTGAGCTGTGTCTTTCTTGGACCACGAGAATGTGACGACATGACTTTTGAGACTGGGCCATAAGTTTTGTAGCTCCCACCTTTGTCCTTGGACCCCTGCCCAGCTGCCATGGGACCCGGCCTGGGCTAGCCAGGTGGGGGATGGGAGGCCATCTGGAGGAAGGTCCATCTGTTCTCGGTGCCACCTGGTGACAGCCTCATGCGTGAGCTCAGGCAACACTAGAAGAAGAGCTGCTAAGCTGAGCCCAACCCAGATCGCTATCCCATGGAACTGTGAGAAATACGAAATACTTGTTTCAAGCCACCAACTTTTGTTACGCGGCAAAAGCTCACTGATACAGAGGAAGTCAGTGCCTTCATTTCACTGAAGAGAAAACTGAGTCTCATTTCTGGCACAGGCTGGGCCGAGTTGGAACTTGAGTTCGTGGGCAGCTCAGGACTAACTATTAGCCGGGTGCTCGCGGGACTCCTCAAACCAGCCTGCTCCTCGACTCTTGCATAACTCAAGGTTATTTTCTAGGAAACGTGTTGAAATGATCTTCATGGCAAACTAAATTTTTCTCAACAAATATGGGTGAGAGGTACAAAAAGACATTTCCCAAGTCACTTCAAAAAGAGAAAGCCGGGGAGAGGTGTAACTCCCTGTGCAGAAAGGCGATAGGACAGCAGGTCTGACCTGGGCCTGCTAGAGAGTCCAGCCCTCGCTGGCCTCTGGGAACGTGGACCTCGGGAGGGTTCCTGCCACCCCCTGGTAAGGGGCTCACTGTGGCCAAGCTGTTGGTGCAAACAGGGTGCTCTGTGCTGGACACCTGCTTTCCTTCTGGGAGTCTGGGGATTTGGGGACCAGTGCGGCCTACGTGCCTGACCCCCAGTAAAAGCCGGGGACACTGGGTCTCTGCTGACATCCCTGGCTGACAACACCTCACATGTGTTTTCACAGTTTGTTGCTGGAGGAATGAAGAGCTTTCTGTGTGACTCCATGGGAGAGGATCACGCTCACGTCTGGCTCCCTCTGGCCTTCACCCAGGCTTTTTATTTTATTTTATTTTTTTACTGATTTTGCTTTGCGTCCTTTCGCTGTGATGGATAAGACTATGTGCTGGTTGTGTAAATCCTCCTGGTGACTCGCTGAACCTGGTCTTGGGGACCTTTCAACACATGCCCTACTGCTGTCCCCAGGGCCACAGTTTGGCATCTGGGATGCCCCTTTGTGTCCGAAGGGCTGGTTGAATGGTTCAGTTAGTATGAGTAACGCATTCTCTAAGAGTCTACTCAAATGCCACCTCCTCTGTGAAGCCTTCCGTGATTATACCTCCCTTCCCCCCGGCCCCATAAGCCCTGGTCCTCTCTTGCAGCTCGTGTGCAGGTAGCCTGGGAGGGAGGGATACTCCCGATTGTGGGTGGCAAAGGGTTTGGTAGAACCAGTGGTAGGGGAGCTAGAGAGACCCAGATGCAAATCCTGGCTTAGCTAGTTGTATGAACTTCTCCCCTCTGAGCCTTGTTTTTTGTCACCTGCAAAATGGGAACAGAAGAGATTAGGCTTGCTGACGTGAAACATAAAATCCAAGTAACAATGGGTTTAAGAAAATCAGAGGCATATTTATCTCTTATGATAAAGAAGCCTGAGGTGGGTAATAGAAGCCTGGTGATCAGGGATCAAAGCTCCTTCTAACTCCCTGCTTGTATCCTCAAGGTCTCCTCATGGGCCAAAGTGGCTGCCTGTCTCCAGCCATTGTGCCTGAATTCCAGGCAGGAAGAAGGATGAAGATGTGAGGGGCTCCCTCTAACGGGACCTTCCTGAGGCTCTTTCTGGCCTGCCGTCAGCCCTTCTTCCCCAAACGGGGCCCCACTTTACCCGTGTGCACTGCATGGAAGTTCGTAGTTGGTTATGGGGCAGCACACAACGTTCCCCAAATATGGGATCTGGGAGGTCCCCAAACAACCACCACTGCCATTTATGGAGTGCTCGCTACACACCAGGCATTGTGCTAAGTGATTGTACAACATCTCACTTAATCCTTTTCACAACCCGACAAAGCGCACTACGCCCGTTTTATAGATGTGGAAACTAAGTTCAGAGAGGGTAAGTCACACGGCCAGGAAGGAGCAAAGCTCAGGCCCAAGCCCTGTGCTGTGTGCCTTCATGTCCACGCGGAGCTTGTGCCTGTCTCACCTGAAACGTGGAGAAAGAAGTTCAGTGGCCTGCCCACCCCCAGGGGAGATAGGGAAGGTCCAACATTTGAATCCTCTTGTAGCAACACTGTATGAGTGATGCTTCCTGTTTGCCCCGAAGCTCAGACAGAGTTCCTCACCGGACACAGCTGGCTCCAGGGTGAGAGAGCGGGAAGGAGCTTAGAGGTGGTCTAATTTAGTGACCTCCTTTTACCGGGGACAGAGGGGACTTAGAGTGAGTAAGGGGCAGAACCTGCTCTTGAGCCCGTTTGGGCTGAACTGTTAGAGTACTCCATCCATCCACCCATCCACCCATCCACCCATCCACCCAGCCACCCATCCACCCATCCACCCATCCATCCATCCATCCATCCATCCATCCGTCCATCCATCCATCCGTCCATCCATCCATCCGTCCATCCATCCATCCGTCCACCCACCCATCCGTCCACCCACCCACCCACCCATCCATCCATCCATCCATCCATCCATCCATCCATCCATCCATCCGTCCATCCATCCACCCGTCCATCCATCCATCCATCCATTCATCCATCCGTCCGTCCATCTGTCCGTCCATCTGTCCGTCCGTCCACCCACCCATCCATCCATCCATCCATCCGTCCACCCATCCATCCATCCGTCCACCCACCCATCCATCCATCCATCCATCCATCCATCCATCCATCCATCCATCCATCCGTCCATCCATCCACCCGTCCATCCATCCATCCATCCATTCATCCATCCGTCCGTCCATCTGTCCGTCCGTCCGTCCATCCATCCATCCATCCATCCATCCGTTCAGTCGATGGTTATTGAAGCCCTGTTATGTGCTGTGTGCCCTTCTTGGCATTGGCACAAGACAGACAAAAATCTTGACCCTCATGGGGCACATGGTTGTGTAGGCTGAGCTGGGTAGGACCTAGCAGTGGTGAGCAGGGTGTGTGTCTGGGATGAATAATCTGAGTCCCTCCCCTTCATCCTTCTCTCTGATTTCTCATTTTTCCTAATGACTCAGAACTGGAGACAGCCTCAGTCTGGCAGATGAAGCCTCTCTGTGTCTTGGAACTGCCGTGCTTTCCTGCATCGGCCCTGGGGCCCCGAGCAGCAAACGGGGCTTCAGGAGCCAGGGGCTCTCCAAATGTGCCTGCTCCCCCCCAGACCTGCCTCCTCATCTAGGTTTGGCCACAAGACTTACCGAGCGCCTACAGCACAGAGGGACAGAGGAGGCTAGACCCGGGAGGCTCCATAATTCAGGAAGTCAAAGGCAGGGGTGGGGGTCAAAGGCAGTGGTGCACACTTTGATGTTCAAGTTCACCTTTAGAGCATGCTCCTAATGAGATACTGCTCCTCCCAGTATCATTGATAACCAGGGAATTGGGGAAGAATCAAATGCTCACCAGGGGCTGAAGGTTAATAAATTATGCAGCATTCAGACTCTGGGCCCCTGTGAGCCATTAAAAAGAATAATGATGATGTAGAATTCAAGCATCTTTTGTTGTTAAGTAAACATAGCTCAGTCTAGCTTAAACTGGAGTTTACTGGCTCAATTCCTGGAGAGTCATGGATGGGGTTAACCTTGGGGATATGAATACCAGAGGCTGAAATGTACTTATTCTTCTCTCTCTCTCTCTCTCTCTCTCTCTCTCTCTCTCTCTCTCTCTCTCTCTCTCTCTCTCCCCGTCAATTCCTCCCTCCCTTCCTCCCTCCACCCCTCCCTCTCCCTTTCTTTTTTTCTCTTCTCTCAATCAGTCTTAGTTGTTTCTATTTTTGGCTTTAGATGGCCTTTCTCCATAGGGCAGTCAAGCTGGCCACAGACAGCTCCAGGCTCACATCAAATCACCTTTGACTTCGGAAAGAGGGCTATCAAAAAAATTCTCAGGGAAAGACCTTGATTGGCTAGGCCTGGGACATGTGCCCATCTCTGGACCAATCACTGCAACAGATGGGAGGAATACCATGGTTGGTCGGGCCGGGTCACATGCTTAGTCAGAAGGGAGGTGAGGGAATGGACAGCCCCACCAGATCCACCAGGAGATGGGCAGCTCCTTAAAGGAAGGAAAGCTGGGCAGATAAAAACAGCAGGTCTCTACTCTTGCTATTTTGGGGTAAGTTTTTGTCTTTTCTCTTGTTTTTATTGTACCGGTAACCCTAGACTATGTTTATTGATATGGAAAATTATTTTCACCATATAGCGGAGTGTATGTGTCTATAGCATGGGGGTCAGAGGCAGGCTCTGGAGCCAGACTGTCTGGGTTCAAACACCAACATTGCCTCTTTCTTACCATGGTCTTGGGCAGTTGACATCACCTCCCTGAGCCTCAGTTTTCTCATCTGTAAGATGGACATAATATTAGTGCCTACCTCATATTATTCCTGTGAGAGGTAGGCAAGTTAACCCATATCAAGCATGTTTGGTGTTGGCATGGAGTAGGTTTTTGATATATGTTAGCTATTGAAGATGACTACCTAGAGCAGGGATTGTCAACCTGAATTCTTCTTGGGTGCGGGGAGTTGTGGGGGGCAGTAAATGAGGGAAGTGGACCTACTTGGGGATACATCAGGGAATGGTGGGGACTGTGGCAAAATGAAGTGACTTGTCCCATATAAAACGGGCAGCTGGTCCTCAGCGTTGGCTGACTATTGCCATGAAGACATGGGAGCTCTGTTGCCCAAGGATAGGTAACTTTATAAATTTTTGTGTGATATTAGTCATCAATTAGTTTTATTTGTTTGTTTTTTAATTGCAAAATGCTGAGCTGGAGAACAAGGTGAAAGCCCACAAAATGTGTGGATCTGGCTCCGGGCTCACGCATTCAGTGCCTCGGATGTAAACACAGGATGGAAGGATGGCCACCAAACTGCTGACAGACGTGGTCATGGAATTTAAGGTGACTTGAACTTTTATTTGTCTTTTCTGTGTATTTGAATGTTTCAGCCAACAACATCGACATCAGAAGAGACAGCAGGAGTTGCAAGAACCGGGGCATAGGGTACATGGGAGAGACCGCAGAGAGGATAGCAGCCAGAAGGGTGTGCTTGGGGAATGGGGACCGCCCTTGACCCTGAGCAGGTGCAGCCAGAGCTGCCTTCCCAAGCTCGGGGGCCCATGCAGGCTCTCTTGCCTAGGAGCCTGACTTGGGCTCAGATCCCAGCTCGACCTGTACGGCTGGGGCACACGGCTCTACCCTGTGAGTTGGCTCCTTCCCTGCAAAGGGAAGGTGAGGATGCCTCCTGCTTTCCTCCGTGGAGGAGGAGTTTGCAAAAACAAACACGTGGATGGCAGGCACACGGTGCTGTATACAGATCATGTGTGACATAGAAACCCACGCTGACACCTATTTGATCACGTTTACCGATGCCACCCCAATAAATTGAATAAGAATAAAAAAGCAAACATGTGACTACCTGTAGCCCAGGGCACAGGATCACAGTGTGCTGCCCAGGGTGACATCTGAGAGCCCAGCCCCTCTGCCGGAGACATGCGCATGCCCTCTGGATGCCCATGTGCTTCCACCCAGGCGCAGGCCTTGCCTGGTGGCATTTCGAGGGGATGGGGGGCTTTTCGGTGAGAGCCATCATTTCATGCTGAGTGGGTGGCAGGAGTTCCTGAGTGCAAACTTTGTCCCAAGCAGAGTGCTGGGTGCTGGGGACAGAACACTGAACAGCCACCACCAACATGCAGTGCTAAGCTGGGGGGTCGGGTGGGAGCTCTTCACCCGTTCCTTGAGGGCTTTCCGGGATGGGACACTCCTCTGAATCTTGGGTATTTGAACAGATGATGCCATTGCAGTAACCTGGCTATTATTTAACCGGGAAGGAGGACAGGGAAGACTCGCTATAGGCATGCCATGTATACCGCTTTGCCCCAAAGCTGCATTTAACATCCTCCAAGTCTGGTCTCTGCTGATTGATGGGGGAATGGACTGGACAAAGGCAGTTTAGACACAAGCCCGGTAGGTCTGAGTGACGTGGACAGGTGCCTCGTTGTCTGCCCGTCACACCTGGGGACAATTAGTGGCCAGGACGGGCATGACCACAGGAAGCGCGTGAAACCCGAATATGCAAACTTCTAAGCGAAGACGCCGCTCTCCTGTGGCGGGGCGCGCTCCCCTGGGCCACGGCGCACAGCCATGCTGGACGCCACACGCGGACGAGTGGACTGTGGCCAGCCTGGGCGCTGTGCACACCCCTGCAGGTGGGCCGGGAGCGCGGGCCGCGGGCCTGGCGTCCGGCTCTGCGGGGAGCCCGGCTGACCCTTTCAGGGCTGCCTTAAGGGGCAGGACTTTGGAACCAGAGAAACATCACCTCATGCAGATGCAACTCCATGTCACTCCTTCCATAGCCCAGCCCCATGTGCATCCCAGGAAGTTCATTCCCTGAAGAGAACGCACGAACCTCACTCCCGCGAACGGCAGGGAGCTTGATTCTCCGGCCACACAAGGAAGGAAAGCATCCTTGGAAGGGCCGCCGGGTTTGGCTTTGGAGCGGGGGATGGGAGGGCGTTCCCGGCTGAGGACTGGGCATGAGCAAGGGCTCTGAGGCTGCGATGGAATGAGGATGGGGCTGGGGCGAATCCAGGCCTGGATCTAGTTCTGTCTGGGGTCTCTGCCTTCCCCCCCACACCCCCACCGCTTTCTGAGCCTCCACACTCACTCAGCTGTTCCCTGACTCCCACTTCCCCTTTCTAACTGGGCGGCAGTAGTTTTGGGACCACATTTTCTGCGGGGACAGAAATACACTCCTGCCCATCAAGTGCCTCTGTGTGCATCACGTGCAGGAAGGAGGTGGCTCACTGGGTAGGGGCCTGGGGGAAGCAGTGTCTTTAGCGGGTCCAGGTGGCGGGGCCATGGCGTGGGACGGGGCTGAGTCCGAGAAGCCAGAGGCAATGTCTCCTATGGTCATACCTCCCTCATGGCCGCCAGATGTCTGTGCGGTTCCAGGCGTCTTATAATTATTTGATGACACACATGAGCGGAGCTCACTTCATTTGTCCAAGGTCCATGCTCACACCTGGATGCAAAGGATCCTGGGAAACGGTGTACCTGGCCTTTGCACCGTCTAGGTAGGCGGCAGGCTCCCCCAGGCAGGGAGCTGGGATGGAGGGGCTGCTGGTAGGAACCAAGGCACAGCTTGTGGGGCCCTGAAGGGAGATGGCACCCCAGGGACCAATCGAGCAGCCAGAGGTACAGGAGGAAGCCCAGGTGTGGTCAGAGACCCCGAGACGAGGGCCCTTTAAGAAGGGGACAGAGGTGCCCCTTTGGGGGAGGTGAAGGTCTCTGAGTATCCAGTGTGTGAGCAAATGGGACACTGGGGGTGGGAGGTGGTGAGGTGGGGGCACCAACAAGAAGGTGCTGAGAAGAAACCAGAGGTGGGGTCCGCTGGAGTTAGGAAGGTTGGGCAGGCTGAGGAGGGTGTTTTAAAGACAGAGTGACTTCCCTAGCCAGTTTGGCTCAGTGGATAGAGTGTCTGACTGTGGACTGAAGGGTCCTGGGTTCGATTCTGGTCAAGGGCACATGCCCAGGTTGTGGGCCCAATCTCCAGTAGGGGACGTGCAGGAGGCAGCTAAACAATGATCCCCTCTCATCATTGATGTTTCTCTCTCTCCCTCTCCCTTCCTCCCTGAAATAAATAAAAATACATTTTTAAAAAAGGTGTAAAAAAATAAAAATCAATGAAAAATATCCTTAAAAATCCTATATAATAAAAGGCTAATATACAAATAGACCAAATGGCAGAACAACCGAACAACCAACCAGTCGCTATGACATGTGCTGACCACCAGGGGGCATGTGCAGAACATGATGGGCATTGGCAGGATGGTGGAGCAGGTGAGCAGGGGCACCAGACCAAGGCGGGTACTGGCTGCTGCCTGCTATCATTGAGGTGAGCCTCTGATGGTTACTGAAAATTCCTTGCTCCTGTGTGCCACGGTCCTGCCTGGCACTTGCACCTGCTGCCAGCGCCGGAGCTGCTGCTCACACCCACTGCCAATGCCGGCTCCGCTTGTACTCACAGCCAGTGCCCAGCGCCAGTCCTGATCACTCGGTTCCATCAGTGGGTGTGCATGGCAGCTGCCAGCCCCAATTGCCCCTGAGGGCTTCTCTACCTCCCCCTGCTCCTGAGGGGTGATCAGGGCAGCAGCTGCTGCTTGCACCTGCTGCTGGTGCCAGCCTCAATTGCTTCGTGCTATCAGTTGCTAGGGAAGAAGTAGGTGAGGCAGATAGGGGAGCAGGGGTGGGCCGCAGCGGGAGGGGCCAGGCGGGGGCGTGGAGGATGGGCCGAGACCTGCCCCTGTGCCTACTGCAGCCTTGCGGCCCACAGTTCCTTTCAAGGTGCACAAATTTGTGCACTGGGCCCCTAGTAAATAAATAAATAAAATAAACAGAGTTAACAATAGAAGAAGAAGAAGAAGAAGAAGAAGAAGAAGAAGAAGAAGAAGAAGAAGAAGAAGAAGAAGAGGAGGAGGAGGAGGAGGAGGAGGAGGAGGAGGAGGAGGAGGAGGAGGAGGAGGAGGAGGAGGAGGAGGAGGAGGAGGAGGAGGGGGAGGAGGAGAAGAAGAAGGGCACTTGACTTGAATTACAGCATCAGAGACTGAGAGGGTCCCTGCAGGGGAGGAGGCCCAGGGCAGGGCCACCAGGGGAAAGGCTGGAGGGCCTCCCGCTTCCCACTTCACAGAGCAGGAAACTGAGGCCTGGCAGGCTGCAGGCTGCTCACGGCGCTGCTGCAGGGATTCCGGCCTGACTCCTGCCGGCTGTGGTTATGCTGAGTCACCTTTCTGGGACTGGTGCTGGCTAGTTTGCGGCCACCCCGCTAGGGTTCACAGTCCTTCCCAGGATTGCAGTCGGACACCTCAGTGTCTAGACTGGTGTGAGGCTGGGGCTCCTGGGGAGTCTCATTTATTTGCTTAAAAGTGTGACTACAGAGCTTGACCAAAATGACGTGTCTCTTGGATCCCAGGCCATTTCTCTGTCATGTTGGTCTCATCTCTTCAGCCCCCATGTCCATGTTCATGCCCTGTGGCATGCGGGAAGAGGAGGGCCCCAGCTGGCGCGCTCGGGTCGCCACGCCATCTAGGCTCACCCGCCCCCGGTGCTGTGGCCCGCTGGGACCGCCTGTTTTGAAAAATCAACTGGTCAGACCATTTCAGTGGTGTTTCTGATTTTCTTCGGGCATCCTAGGGCCAGCAGAACAGGTGACTGCCACCGAGAATATGGGTCGTTACTCCCAGGCCCCGGAGTACCAGGCACGGCAGGCTACGCAGGGCCACACAGGACACAGCAGGGCCGGCCCAGAGGGAGGAGAGCGAGGGGGAAGCGTGGACAAGAGTCTTCACTCTGGCCCAGCCGTGTGGCTCAGTGGTTGAGCTATGACCTATGAACCAGGAGGTCACGGTTCAGTTCCTGGTCTGGGCACATGCCTGGGGTTGTAGGTTTGATCCCCAGTAGGGGTAGTGCAGGAGGCAGCCAATCCATGATTCTCATCATTGATGTTTCTATCTCTCCCTCTTCCTTCCTCTCTAAAATCAATTAAAATATATATATATTTAAAAAAAGAGTCTTTACTCAGGTTTGCCAGGGAAGAAATAGGCAAGGCCTGGTAAGCAGCTGAGCAGGCTTAGGATTGGCTCATCGGGAGAATTTTGGGGGCTCCGGGCTGCAGTGGTGGTCTCTAGTTGCCTGGCGCGTGGCCCTGGTTACTAGGGCAGAGGAATATTGCCTTCTGGAGTGGAAAGCCCGACAGCAGAGGCAAGTTGGGGGCACGGATGCAGGATTGGTTGATTTGCATAGGGAAGGCGCATTGGCAGGCCAGTCAGTGACCACCTCTAGGAATGAGCTCACCCTGGGAGGGGCGGTCGCTCCCCAGGAGTAAGGCCCCAGATGTCTGAGCCTCAGGAACCCAGAAAAGAAGGAACTATGGTTGATTTATAGTTAAATATACTGGCATGGTTGGTGTGGTTCCCTGTCGTATCCCAGGCACCAGAAACAGACTTGGCACACAGTAGGTGCTCAATACGTGCTTCTTGAAGGAATGACTGTTAACACTGTCACCGGTGAGACTCGGGCTGTGTTTTGCGAAGGGCGGGTGTGTGTCACAGCTGGGAGGACTGGCCCCTGCTCTGTGTCCACCTGTAACTCACTGGGTCCTGATGGGTCACCCTGGCCTCAAACCCCAGTGTCCTCACCCGTGAGCCATGGCTCCCTCCCAGCTCAGCACCCTTACCTGTAAGAGGAGACTGTGCCACGTCTCACCGACCTGGGAAGAAAAGAGGGCGTGGGGTAAAGGGTGTGGCCTGGAGGGGCCTCAGTGGAGGCAGCCCCAGTCCCTGCCCTGCTTGTCTGGTTTTCAAAGGGCTCCGGTGCCTGGTGGGCTGCAGGGCCTTGCTTTACTGTCTGTTTTCCTGCAAGTTAGGAAAGATGGTCTTAGGCAGGAAAGCCCAAACCTGGATGTGCACCCGCATCGCCCAGCGTGACTGTTAGGAGACAAACCTCTGACTCCTGGGTCCATTCTCTGGAGAAGGGGCCTGGAATAATTTTAATTTTAAACATATTCTCAGATGCTGTGACCCCTGTAAGAGAGTTGTTGTCTCTTCTCTCGCTCAGACTGTCAAGAGACCCTCTGGGCTCAAGCGCTCTGGGACCAGCCTTTAGCAAACAAGTTGCTAGAAGAAATAAAGAATCGGTGTGTGCTCGCTGGTGAGGGCATGATGTCACCAGTGCCTCTTACATCAAGAACACCCAAGAGCTTTCTATTAGCGTGGTGCCAGCAAGGCCCAGCTCACCAGGGAACTGGCACGTTTCCCTTTTTCTAGTAAGGAGAACTGAATAACTTGCCCAGTTTCCCTTTTCACTCTTGCTGCCAGGAAACTCAGGCAATTTTTTTCTTTCAGAGGGAAAGCAGGAGAGGTTGGTGGGGGGGTTAGAGGCGGGGTAAGAGATCAACCAAAGGACTTGTATGGATGCATATAAACATAACCAATGGACATAGACAGTAGTGGGGTGAAGGCCTGTGCTGGGGGCGGGGGCAGGCTGGGAGAGGTCAATGGGGAAAAAAGGAGACATATGTAATACTTCCAACAATAAAGAATTAAAAAAAATTTTTTTAAATAAAAATTTGATTTGAAATAAAAAAAAATTGAAACTCAACTATTACAACCCATCATTTGGCATATTTGCTTTTTTCCCTCCTTGGTCTTGATTTTCTGCCTTCATGTTCCTAGCTTTTAGTGTATATATGTGATGGTCTGGGAGAGACACATTCTCAATATGAAAGGAAAGAAGGAAGGAAAATCTCAGGCAAAATGTGAGTGCAATGGTTAGGGGAGACCAGACTTCACGTTTTGGCCACCAGCCTGCTGTGTGCCCTTGGGCCACTCACTCACACTCTCTGATCCCCTCCAGCCTCCAGACCACTTCTCAGTCTCCTCCTGTCCTGAAATGCTCATTCAGCACATACTTAGGAAGTGCTACCTCTTCCGCTGTGTAACAAACCACCCCCAAACGTAGTGGACTTAGACCTTTATTTTGCTCACAGACCTACGGTCTAGGCAGGTCTCTGCTCCACTTGGTGTGGGCTGGGCGGCTTGAGGCTGGGCCAGGAGTCTCTGCAGGCCGCCCTCTCACGCATTGCCTGGCAGGTCTGGGAGAATCTAACAGCTGGGGCCCCACATCTGGGGCGCCTCAGGCATTTCTCTCGCTCTCTGTGGCCTCTGCTCGGTCTCGTCCGGCACAGCGGCTCCGGGTAACCGCCAGCCTCGGAAGCCAAGGTCGCCTCGTGCGACTCGGCCTCAGATGCCTCTCGCTGTCACTCCCACCGCGTCCCAGGGCCACACTGTAAGCAGAGCACGTGGGAGGGGACGCTGGTGCTGCCATCCTTAGGAAATACTGCCTGCCACTCTTCCTCATGCCAACAGCATGCCGGGTCGTGGGCCCAGGGACACATGGTGCGTAGGAGGCTGGGGTTCCCCCGGGCCTGGCACAGGGCCCCTTTCTTCACGGTTCAAGTCCACCGCAGCACGCTGACACGCCCACACCCCTGCCTTCCGCCCATGCTTTCCTCGACTCTTGACCTCATTTCCAGTGTGTCCTGCCGTGGCCCTCAGCTCAGTCGGCCCCAAACCGGCCTGCCATTTCTGTCCTGTGTCCTCCAGCTTGGCAAGCGCTGCACCGGGCCCCGAGTCCCCCCTGTCACCTAGGCGGGAACCTGGGGGTCGATTTGGACTCCTCCCTGCTCCCTGCCCAGGTAATCAATACCCCATACAGTCTGATGTCTCCAGTGGCTCAAAGCCACGGCTTCTCAGGCACCCTTGCTGCCACCTCCCCGTTGGGCCACCATCATCTTTCCTCAAGTGACAGCATCTGTCGGTCCTTTGGCCTCCGGTCTTGCCCCACTTGCAGCCAGACTCTCTCCTCACAGCATCCAGACTGACTTTGCCAAGAAATTAATCTGATCTCATCGCTCTTCTGCTTACAAGCCCTCAGTGGCTCATCACTGTCCTCTGATGGCACAGAGATGCCAAAGCATGACCCCCGAGGCCCCCGGAGCTGCCTGCTGCCTACTCCAGCCTCCTTCTCCCTCCCACTCTGTGCTACAGCTTCACGGAAACATGTTCTCTCGTGCCCCAGGGCCTTTGCACATGCCGCTCCTTCCACCGGAAGAGCTCTTTCTCCTTACCACCTCTGGCCAACTCCTGCTCATGCTTCAGGTCGTGGCTTAATCTGTTTCCTCTGGGCCGTTTTTCCTAACCTACATGCTTCTGGCTCCTGGCACACCTTCCCAGCATTCTAGGACTGACACCGACACCGTGATTGCTTGCTCAGAATTTTTTTTCATTGTTTGGGTCATACACTCTGTGAGGGCTGGGCCAGGTCTACCTGGTTAGCCGTGGCACAAGGCGGTGCTAAGTATTTGTTGAATGGATAAATGGCTGAGGTGGGGCCCAGGGTTTGACCAAATTGGCTCAAAGGGCCTTTTGACCCCTGACTTTCAACAGTCAATGTCTGTCCATCCTAAAGGCACAGACCAGCAAGCTCAGAGGTTGGCATCCCTTCTCCACTCACGGACCCAGAGGTGGTGACAGCGAGGTCCCAGCGAGGCCTGGGATAAAGCGAGAGCTGAGTCCTTCAGCCATTCCCACCAGTGTCTAGTGCTACCTACATAAGCCATGGCACCTCTACTAACCAGAACCTTCCGTCGTCTGCAAGCCTTGGCCGGGCTGGGCTGGCATCATGTCCAGGGATGGTGAAATGGACCAGCTTGTGATGGGAATGAGCTTGCAAACCCTGAGCCCTGGGAAGATTATTCTGGAAGAACCCTTAGCCCATCTGAGAGCTCTCCCCTTCCCGTTACAGAAGAGAAAACCATGGCGGATGGGGATGGGGAGGTGGTCCTAAACGCGAGCTTTCGGTTTTCATTCTCTTTTCCTACTACCCTCTCGCTGCCTTTCTATCCCCTCACACCCCTCAGGACCTGCCATTCTTCCCAGGGGGGCTGCCAGCGAGCTGGCCCTCCACTCAGCCCCAGGCACCGACAGGTGCACCGTGCCAAGCCACACCAGGGGAGGGACAAAGGACTCCCGCTCCTCCCTGCTGGAGCTCCTGTCCTAGACTTCCTATCCGGGCCCCACTGGGTCTGCGTGCCAGGCCAGGGGCCTCGGGTGGGGTCATGCTGGTGGGCTGAGGGCAGGACGTACAGAGAGCAGGCAGACCAGGCTCCACCGCGGCCCGCCTCTGTCCCTCCAGCTGCTCTGGGCCTTGGTCTCCAGCTCTGCCAAAGGGAACTGTTGGCTCCTTTATTCCCGAGACCTGCTCAGAACGCTCTCAGCGAGGCCCAGGGGCCTGGAGGCCGCTCAGGGGCTCAGGGCACCCGCTGGGTGTCAGTGCGGGCCTTAGAGAGGTCCTTCCCCCACCAGCTGCCACCCAAAGGGACTTCCCCTCTCTGGGCCTTGGTTTCCTTTTCTGCAAAATTGGATCATGACAGCACCGCCCAGGAGGGGAGGTGTGAGACTCTCCCGACAGAACCCACGTAGGCAGCTGGCACGGAGCGCGGCCTCGGCCAGGGCTCAGAACCCCTGTGCCAGTAGGAGGGCTGGGTCCTGGTCAGATAGGGCCGCCCCTTCCCTCACCCTCTTTCTCAGTTTCCTCTGAGACCAAACACCAGCCCACGGGCTCCCCCCTGTGGTGGCCGCGGGGACGCCACTCAGAGAAGCCACCGCTTGGGCTCTGTGGGTGGGAGGGAACCTCAGAGGGCCCTTCACCCAGGAGCCTGTGGGCCAGGGTTGTAGCCGGCAGGGCTGGGTGCTGGGAAGGGCATGGCCGCTCTGTCTCCCTGTCTTCTCTTCCTTCTTCATGGAATCCTCCCTGACTCTCCACCGCTGGCCTCAGGGTGGGGGTGAGGTGGTGATGGAGTGGATGGGAGGGGGTGAGAGGTGGGGGGAGATAGGGAGGTGCTGGGGTGCTGGGTCGGGCCTGGACCAGGGTGAGACAGATGAGGTTATACAAGTGCTGAATCTGTGTTTAAATAAGTAAATTTAACTATTTATTATTATTTTTAAAACATTTTTTATTGATTTTTTTTTTAGAGAGAGGAACGGAGAGGGAGGGAGAGAGAAACATGGATGTGAGTGGAACAGTTGAGCTGCCTCCTACATGCCCCCTACTGGGGATCCAGCCGGAAGCCAGGCATGTGCCTGACGGGGAACCCAACCGGCGACCTCAACCTGTGACCTTCGGGTGCAGCAGCTCCCGGGGTCAGTTCCACGGGGTCCTGGGGACCCACTCACTCAGAGCGCATGTCCTGGGATTTTGTAAGCACCTAAGTCCCCATGTTAAAGCCCTTTCTGCGTAAGTCCCTAGGGTGGCCGTTAGTTCCCACAGCAAACCATGCCTGACACAGGACCACGCTGTGGCCTTTGGACTTAGGGGTCGGGAAGTCTCCGGTGACCTTGAGGAAGTGGTTTCAGTGGAGTGAGGGCTGTGACTAATGGAGCCCTGCCGGTGCCCTCTAAGACCACGGCCTAATCCGCGGAAATGGGCTGAGCCCTACAACCAGGATATGTGGATTTAGCTCCCAAATGGGTCCTGGCTCGCTGGGGTCCCTGGTCCCCAGGCTGTTTGGGTTCAGTGCCCCATCTTTGTGTATTACAGTCTGTCTCTGGTTTTGCCACGAAGGAAACCAGGTTGCAGCAGCTGAGGGGTTTCCTGGGAGGTGAGGGCAGGGAGACGGCCTGGGCTGGGAGGGGAGGATGGGTGGGTGGCCCCTCGGGGCTGTTTCTTTCAGACGTGATGTGGGAAGGAGTCTATGTGAGAAAGGAGACACCTGAGAAAGCAGAACCAAGTACTGGAAAAGGGAGGGGACAGAAGGTGGGAAGGGAAAGGCCAGTAACCGACATTACCCAGTGTTCGCAGGGTCCGGGTGCATTGCACGCATCACTTTCCTCCTGCTCGCGGCTCTCCAGCCAGGGGGTGAAGGCTGCTTGCAGAGGCTGCCCAGCCAGCTCATGGAGGGGGCGGGATGTGAACACACAACTGAGTGGGAGAGGAAGGAGGCTGGAGGGGGCCTGGGCCAGCTCCAGGCGGGTTTGGGTGCAATGGAAGCTGAGATCATCTCCCGAAGGACAAGGCTGTTGGTCCCAGGACGGAATGGCTGGGGAGAGGGGTGTGTGAGCAACAGCGCCCTCTAGGCGCCAGCAAGGGGATGGCTGAGAACAACGGCCTGGCTGCACTGAAGGTGGAGTGCGAAGGGGTACATGGGGAGGGGCTGGAGGTGTAGGTCCCAATGAAGGAAGGAGTGAAGGGCTTTGAGTAACTTGTGCAGGAAGTGATCTGAGATCGAGGGAGGGAGAGCATGCAGCCAAAGTAAGTGCAAGAAGCTGGGGTGGGGCTGAAGGCCAGGCGGGGAACGCCTGGAGGGGGAGCAGATGTGCCCCCAGTTATGTGGTAGGAAAGATTTCTGGCCCTCTGTCCCCCTCCCAGCTCCTCAGTGTGAGAGGCTGTCAATGGACATTCTGGTCGTGGGCTCGAGACGGAGAGGGAGGCAGCTCACCATGGGCGCAGGGCCCCAGGCGTGGTCCTGCCTGCCCTGAGCGGCCCTCGGTGTTGGAACCCTATTGGTGTTCTGAGGACATGGCCAAATCCTTCCCCGGTGACCTGCTGCTTTAAATGCTGTCCACAGCTGGACGAGTCCATGCTCACGTCTCCACCCTGGATCCTTCCCCTGGGGCTTATCATCCAACCGCACACTTGACCTCCCCGCGTCCAACAGGCTTCTCAACCGAAATGTCCAGAGTGGAAGCTTCGATTCCAACCCTACAAACCTTCTCCTCCCCGGCCACCCCACATCCGGTTAAATGGAGCTTCCATCTGCCAAGCTGCTAAGAATGAAACTGGCACCATCGTTGGCCCCAGCAGATCCTGCAGACTCTATAAAGTACATCTGGAGTCTGAGGACTTCTCACATCCTCCGCGATCACCTCCTTGGTCCAAACCTGGGTCCTCTCTCACCTGGAAACCTCAGCAAGGCACTCCCAGTTTCTGCCCTTGTCCCAGTGCGTCTATTCCTCACATAGCCACCAGAGGGCGCCTTCTAGATTTGGATTTCCTGGCTTTAGGCTCACAGAATGAATGCCGTCTTTTTAAAATATATATATTTTTATTGATTTCAGAGAGGAAGGGGGATGGAGAGAGAGATAGAAACATCAATGATGAGAGAGAATCATTGATTGGCTGCCTCTTGCACACCCCGTACTGGGGATCAAGCCCGCAACCCAGGTATGTGCCCTTGACCGGAATCAAACCCAGGACCCTTCAGTCTGCAGGCTGACGCTCTATCCACTGAGCCAAACCAGCTGGGGCATGAATGCAGTCTTGACTAAAGTCTCCGGGCCCTCTGGGCCACTCTGCCTTGGGCACGTCATTCAAGCCCCCCGGCCTTCCTGCTGCCCCTGAGAACACTCCAGGCTCCCTCCACCCCTCTGTACCCTTGGCAGGCCCTTCCCCTGCAGTGTTCTTCCCCAACCGATTGTTGCAGAGCTTGGTCTGATTTGACTCTTCCCTTCTCGATCATTCTCTTTTGTTCAGCCTCCTTTGTTATTTTTTCATGGTGCGATGTGGGCTCTCTGGGTGCTGGGACTTCACTGTGTCTGCGGCCATTTCCCCAGGACCTGGCACCCAGGATGAGCTTGTTAAATCTGAGTTAGTTGATGGGCTGTGCCTGCGAGCCTAACACGGCAGGCCGGAGGCCATGCTCCCCACGCCCTGGGCCAGGACCCACTGAAGGTGCTTCCCGCCCTACTCAGCATCAGAAGCCGCTGGCCCATCCAGCATCAGAGCAGGCAGAGACAGAGGACTGACACCCATGGCCAGGACACAGGGAGAGGGCAGGAGAGAAGGAGTTAAATGGCCTGGGGGGGGGGGGTCCATGAAGGAGGGAGCAGACGTTGAGAGTCAAAACCCAAGACCTGTCCATTGGAGGAGGCGGGGCCTGTACTGGGGGAGTGGAGCCGACCCGAGACTCCTCGCCTCCGTCTGACCGGTTCTGTGCGGTTCAGGTGCGAGCAGGCCGGGCTGGGGGTCTCTGCTCCTACCCCTCCGTGGTAAGTACGGGGCTGGGCTCAGAGCCTTGCAGGAGAAATAGGGTCTGGTCAGGCAGGCAGGGACGATGGGGACTTCTGCGTGGAGAGAATGGCCAATGCAAGGACACCTTGAATATGGCATTCGAAGACCCTCCAGGGCTCTGGCCAGGCAGTGACAGAGGGAAACAAGAGAGAAAGGGGCGGGGGAGTGTGCTGGGGACAAGCATGGAGACCCTCCTGCTAGTGAGAGCCCGATGGGAGGGCAAACAGGATCCTGCTCACTTTCGGGAAAGCCCACAGCCCTGCTCCCCAGCACTGACACGTACACAGCTGTGCCTCCCGGGGTGGGGGTGGGGGGGGAATGCTGAGTTCTGAACCGAAGCTGCGAGGTGGGAAGTGAGAGAATAAGGCAAACTCAAGTAATAACAGGAGGGAGACAGAGAGAGAAGCATCAATGTGTTGGAGGTGCCTGGGTGCCTGGGTGCCGGGACTGGGAAGAGCAAGTACCCAGAATGCTGCCAGCCCACGAATAACTTCCAAGACGCGTGCAAAGTGGGCATGAGATCCAGGTAGCTTTTCAGTCAGTGGGGGAAATACGTTATTAGAAAAAAAAAAATGGGGGGTTGGGGAGCCATCTGGTAAAAATAAAGTAGGATCTGTACCTCACACTGTGCAAGGGGGCAAGATAAGAGGTATCGAATAGCCAAACATAAAACAATGAACCCATCACGCTCCAGGGAGGCACCGTGGGGGAACGCTTTACAATGTGACTTCAGTGCGGCGCCCAGGAGCCACGGCCAGAAGACCAGCGCCGTCAGGGCGTCAGTAAGAAGCCTGCGCGCCTCAGACCGCGGCTAGCAAAGCGGGCGGCCTTCTGGGGCCGTGGTCGGCAAACTCATTAGTCCACAGAGCCAAATATCAACAGTACAACGATTGAGATTTCTTTTGAGAGCCAAATTTTTTAAACTTAAACTTCTTCTAACGCCACTTCTTCAAAATAGACTCGCCCAGGCCGTGGTATTTTGTGGAAGAGCCACACTCAAGGGGGCAAAGAGACGCATGTGGCTCGCGAGCCGCGGTTTGCGGACCACGGTTCTGGGGAAGCGTGATGGTAACTCTGGGGATGGGCAGGGCTAATAATATGGAAATCAATGAAAACACCAGCAGCAAAGAGGAATGTGGGCAAAGGGAAGGGAATCACAGTCCACAGGAAAGGGAAGCGCAGAGGGCTCAGCACCCTCGGAGAAAATGCTCACTCCAATAAAAGACATGCAAATTCCAGCTCCATCGCCACTTCTTTTGTGGGTTCCTTGGTTGCTTTTTGCCTACCGGAGTCTCAAAAATTAAGGAAGTTGTCTCAGAGCCTGTGTTGGTGAGAAGGCGGGGAGACTGGGGTTTTATGCATTGCTGGGGAGGGGATTTGGCACCAATGACACCCCCTATCTCCCAGGAGCCCTCTGTCCCCCTCCCAGTTCCTCTGTCCCCCTCCCAGTTCCTGGGTCTGCCTCGTTGTCCAGCTGCCTCCCTGGCCACTTGGGGCCTTTGCTCCAGCTGTTCCCTCTGCCTTCAGACACCCCCCTCTGCAGAGCAGTGTGAGTACCCGTGACACAGGGCTGTGCAGCTGGAGTAGCGAAAGGTGGGGGACCCTCACCTTTTCCTCAGCAGGCGGGAGTCAGGTGAATTCTCCACGCCCAGCCATGGCATTCTGCTCTTGGCCAAAAGGAAGGAGGCCGCTCTCAGAGAACGAATACAGAAGGAACTTCAAGGAGAACGTAGATGGGAGTCGGGGGGCGGGTGGGGGTGGGCCGGGCCGCCTGGCGCCTGTGCTCCCTTGTGGGGGGAGAGACGGGAATAAAGGATGCTTTCGTGCTGGAGTATCTCGGAAGGGGCACAAAGAATGGGCAATGCCGGGCCTCTGAGGAGGGGCCAGGGCCGTGGGAGATGGGCTGGAAGTTCACTTACTGTGAGGAGCTTTCTGGGCCCTTTGAATTCTGGGCCATGTGAATATATTGCTCATTCAAAGGTAACATAAAAAGATTAAAATGTAACCAAAGCCCAGCTGGTGTGGCTCAGTGGTTGAGCGTTGACCTATGCACCAGGAGGTCACGGTTAGATTCCCAGTCAGGGCACCTGCCTGGGTTGTGGGCTCAATCCCCAGGAGGGGGCGTGCAGGAGGCAGCCCATCCATGATTCTCTATCATTGATGTTTCTATCTCTCTCTCTCCCTCCCCCTTCCTCTCTGAAATCAATAAAAAAATATATTTTAAAAAATGTAACCAAAAAACACTTCAAAGAAGTTTGCTGTCTAGGTCCCAGTTTGGGGAGAGGGACGGCTGGGTGGTGGATGGGAGGTGGGGAGGATTGCTGAGGGAATGGCATCGGGGCAGGAGCAGGGGCAGGGCCAGCAGGCCTGGCAATGGCGATCGGAGCCGTGCGTGGCCGCCGAGGGCGTAAAGGGAAAGGCCGAGACAGCGTCCCGAGGAGCAGATGCATGAAGGAGAGGAGGGAGAAGGGGCGCCTGCACTCAGACCTGCACTGAGGAGGCCTGCTGGGGCTGCAGGGAGGGCTCCCTGGGGTCGGAAGGTGGGGGCAGCAGGAGCCGGCTGTGCTGGGTCTCTGGGTGTGTCAGGGGCACAGAACCTGATCTGGGAGCAGACGGAAAGCCCCGGGAGGGGAAGACAAGGAAGTCCTGCACTCTGCATCCAGGGCTTCGTGGGGATTTCCTGGGAGAAAACCCGCTCCCTGGATCCTGAAATTTCCCCACGGAGACTGTGGCCCCGAGCCTGGCTCCTCCAGCAGGAGGGAGAGAGATGACTGTGCTGCAGGGCGGGGGCAGGGGAGGGAGTAATCACCGGCTTCAGTCGGAATCAGCCCCCCCAGGAATGTGACCTCAGAGCAGTCACTCTGGAGGAGCCTGTCAGGCTGGGGACCAGACACCTGGTGCTGGCCACCCCTCTGCGACCTTTCTTGGCTTTCTTGGTTGTGACGCTGAGCATGAGACTGGTCCAAGGCTCAGTGTACCTCCACCCAAAGGGGTTCCCAGCACTGCCTTCAGGGGGGCCTGTCAGAGACCCTTTAGGCACCCCCACCCCCAGGGGCTTCTGATATTTGTTTTTCAAAGCTCTTATTTCTATAACAATTTAGTAAGTGCCGCCTCTGTGTCAGATCTTAGAATACAGTAAAGACTTAAAAACTGTTGGCTGCTATTGTAATAAGAGGTTAAAATTTTAGGAAGATGTAATAATTCTAAAGTTGTATGCATTTGGTGATAGAGCCTAAAGATTCATGAAGCAAAAATAAAAAGTGACCTAGTTACAAGAATTGACAAATTCACTGTCATGGTGGGGGGAGCTAATGACCCTTTCTCGGTAGCTGATGGACCAAGAAGAACAAATAGAAACTACTTGTCATAATAGGAAAGGTTTAAGCGGCACGGTTAACATCTCTACCTTATTGGACATTTGTGGAACACTGGATATCTCTACGTTTATGAAAAATGAACCCCATTCTAGGTCAGACATGAAGCAAATCTCAGCAAATTTAAAAGAATCAAGCCAAGCTCTTGTACCGCCTACCATTAAAAAAAACAAGAGCAAAAAGATACCAATCCCATTTCCCAACAACGAAAAGGAATAATAAGCTTTCAAATACCTCATTGATCAAAAAAACACATTATAATAAAAATTTAAAACACTTAGAACGTTTAAAATATGGCACATCAAAATTGCAGGTTGTGGTAAATGTTATGTCATGTATATTTTACCACGATTTTAAAAAAGTTGGTTGTGGTTAAAGCAGTATTTGAGGAAAATTTAGAGCCTTAAGAGCTTACATTAGGAACAAAACAAGGTTGAAAATTCATGAACTAAGCATTCAACACTCAAAAGTAAAGTAAGAGCAATAGGAGAAACCCAAAGAAAAAAGGAAATAATAAAGATGAGAACAGAATGTAAATAAATGGAATAAAATTGTATACTAGAAACAATTACCAAGGCCAAAAGTTGGTTCATTGAAAAGATGAATATAATTAGCAAATTTTGGGAGCAATTAAAAACAAATGCTGGAAGCAAAAAATAATTAATATAGGACGAAAAAGAGGGATGTAACAAAAATTAAAAAGGAGAGATTAAAAGAGTGCACGAAAGTACTATGAATTGCTTTATGTCAACAAATTTAAAAACCCAAGCAAAATAGAAAAATATACAAAGTGTTTCTTGAAAAATATATAAAGGATGACTAAGAAGTAATAGGAATTCCAAATGGTCCTATATCCTTTAAAAACACTGAATCAGTTTAAAGTCTACCTCTTCCTCCTCCCACGTAATTTCAAAACCAGGCACAGATGGCTTTACAAATGCTATCAAATGTTCGAGAAAGAGAGAAATCTGTATTATCCAAACTTGTCTAAAAATAGAAAGAGAGATAATATTGCCAGCTCACTTAATGAAACTTTATACCCTTCTCCTGTCCCCGCATGAAAGACAAGGACAACATGAGAAAGGACGTTGACTGGCCTCACACCGATGAATATTCTCTTCATCCTGTGTCCCCAGCTAGGCAATGTGAAGCCAGCGATGTATAAGAGACAATCATCAGGACTGCATTCGTTACTTGAAGCTGTTGTAACAGAAAGACCCTATAACACAGTGGCTTATTTCTATTTTTATTTATTTATTTTATTAATTTCAGAGAGGAAGGGAGAGGGAGAGATAGATAGAAACATCAGTGATGAGAGAGAATCATCAATCGGCTGCTTCGTGCATGCCCCACCCTTGGGGACTGAGCCCAGCAACCCGGGCACGTGCCCTGAACGGGAATCAAATCGTGACCTCCTGGTTCATAGGTCGATGCTCAACCACTGAGCCACGCTGGCCGGGCCACAGTGGCTTAAAGACAATGTGCATTTCGCTCTTACGCCCAGAGGTGTGTGGTCCTGACCTCCCGTCCCCTACACATCAGGATTTCGCCAGCATTTCTACTTCCTAGTCAGCCGGGGACAGGGACAAAAGATGCACGGCACAAGGCCTAGCCTTCAAGGCGGTGGTGACTCAGGCGCTGTGCACATCCCTTCCATTTAAGCCCTCCCCGCCGCCCCCCGCCCCCCAGACTTAATCATGGGGCCACACCTCACTGCTAGGGGGCCTGAGAGATGTGCTCTTCAGCTGGCTGCGAGTTCTGGGGCTCTGTTATTCAAAGGAGAGGCGGAGAATGACTACCGAGGGACAGTCAGCAGCGTCCCCTGGAGTGACTAAGTTAGGAAGGGCGGATCACTGCACATCAGAGAATGGATTAGCGTTATTCACGACGTCTCCATAGACACAGGGGGAACAACAAACATGCACTAAGATTGAACACTCGAGATCAAAACAAAACAAACTGTTCTAAGAATAGCAGGGAACTCCTCTAACTGCCCAGAATGTCTGCCAAAGCCCACGTCACGTCCAACGCTGACACACAGAAGCACTCCCCACCATCGGACAGAAGACAAAGTGCCCACCTCGCTGATGCCACCCAATGCAGCAGCAAAGGCTCCAGACAGGCCAGGGAACGAACGCTGTGAAAATCGGGAAGGAAGAAATAAAACTGTCACTTTTTACAAATGATAAGGCGGTGTCTACAAAGACAGCCTTGGGCTTGTTAGTAGCAAAAGCTCCGGATAAGAATTTCCACATCTGTAAGAATTTCCCTGTAATAAGAATTGCCATCTATATAAGCCCATTATGCAAAGTTTGACATTTTCCCTGCATGTAAGCAACCAACAGAAAATGCAGTTTTAAAAAGCGTCTGTCACCATCACACTGAACGTGATTTGGCATTAAGGAATCATCTTACGGAAAAAATGTGCGTGACCTTCCTGGGGGGAACGGACAAAACGTTGTTGAAAGACGTAAAGAAGACATGGAGCATGTCCCTGGGGAGGAGAGCCGAGTATACAAAGATGTCAATTCTCCCCAATCCCCCTGCAAATGGAACAGCATTCTAATTAGAATCCTGGCATGGCTTTTCCTGGAACTTGAGCTTATTCTAAAATGTATGTGGAAGAGCAGATGGTCAGCGAAAACGAATGATTTTGAAAAGGTTCAAGAGAGAGACCTAGCCCTGCGGGATGGGAGGGCCTGACACGGAATTTCGGTAATCAAGGCCGCGCTGTGCTGGCTGCGGGGCGGACAGAGACGAGAGACAGGGCAGCTAGGAATAGGCTCGCACAGCTCATGGGGAGGAGGCGAGCGGAGCCTCAGTAAATGGTGCTGGACACTTGGTCGTGGAAGGGACTAAACTAAATCCATATCTCACAAAATGGAAGAAGTTCATATCTCACCTCGCCCGGAAATCCATCCCAAGTGTGTAAAGAACTGAATATCAAGAGCGAACTTTTTAATCCTCACCCAAGGATATTTTTCCACTGATTTTTAGAGCGAGTGGAAGAGAGAGGGAAAAACAGAGAGAAATATTGATGTGAGAGAAACACATCGATTGGTTGCCTCCTGCAGGAGCCCCCAACCAGGGCCCGGGCCAGAGAGGAGCCTGTAACCGAGGGATGTGCCCTTGACCGGGATCAAACCGGGTGAGGATTAAAAAAAATAATAAAACATGCCGAAACCGGTTTGGCTCAGTGGATAGAGTGTCGGTCTGTGGACTGAAGGGTCCCAGGTTCGATTCCGGTCAAGGGCATGTACATTGGTTGAGGGCACATCCCCGGTAGGGGGTGTGCAGGAGGCAGCTGGTCGATGTTTCTCTCTCATCGATGTTTCTAGCTCTCTATCCCTCTCCCTTCCTCTCTGTAAAAAATCAATAAAATATATTAAAATAATAATAATAATAATAATAATAAAATAATAACAAAACAAACAAACAAACAAACAAAACCCTGAGAAATTCACTTGGGTTTTAGTACCATACTGATAATTAAATTTTTATTTATTTTGGATTTTACTACTTTTCCCACTAAGTTTTGTGTTTGTTTGTTTGTTTTGTTTTGTTTTTTTCTGTTCCAGGATTTAATCCAGGATAGCACACTGCATTTAGTACACTGTTATCTTTTTTAAGGTTCATACAGAGGTTGCCCTATAGCAGTGGTTGGGAAACGAATGTGAATATGGGGGAGTCCCCAAAATAAAGCCTCAGGTGGCCTGGGAGGCAGGGAGCCCTGGCTGGGTCGTGGGGGCAGGGGGCGGGGGGCACTGGGCCTCCTGACCTGGGCTGGTGCCCTGACGTGCTTCCTGCCGGCACCGCCTCAGCTCAGCCTGTGCAGAGCACAGAGCAAAGACTTCGAAGTGCACTGGCGTTTTTTAAAAAAAAATTCTAATTGATTTTTAGAGAGAGAGGAGGAGAGAGGGACACAGAGAGAGAAACATTGATGTGAGAGCAGAACATCCATTGTCTGTCTCCTGCACGCCCCCTACCGGCGATGGAGCCCGCAACGGGGTATATGCCCTGACAATTCCCTGCATGGGCCGTCGCCCAGCCAGCCGAGCACCTCGCCAAGGCCACGGCTGGCTTCAATAACTGCTGGCCCTGGGGAGCTGCATTTCCTTCTGCAAAAGCCGTTTGTGACAGCCCTGCGGCTTGCGTGGACCGTTCTGGAAGCTTCCGCCTGGGTGCCTGGGGGAGTCCTGGGCTCTGTCCCCAGGGTCACCCTGCTGACTCCTGAGCTCCATACTCCTGTGGTTTCCGGTTTGCCCTGAGCGAGTCCAGGGCGGGGACCAGCGGCTCTGCCCATCTCCCCCACCCCTTTCCCTGGAGCCATGGCAGTGAGTGGTCAGACCAGGTGAACGTGGGACCACTGGGGAGACTCAGTGCTGCTCAGACCCGAGTCTGCTGTGCTGAGGGGGCGCTCCCCACCCACCAGCGGCTGAACTCAGGCTTTGTGTCCCCGGGCGGCAGCTGCGGTGCCAGGAGGGTTTGGGGTCACCTGACTTCTCAGACCCTCTGCTTCTGCACCTTTAAAAGTGGCCGTGGATCCGACTTAGCTCCAAGGTGCCTGATCCCACAGGGCTGCCTCCAGCACAGGGCATGGCCTGTCACTTCCCTTCTATTTCCCCTTCTCCCTGAGCTGACCCCACCTCCCTTCCTGCCTCATCTGCCCTCCCCCCCCCCCGCCATCTCCCATCCTTCCCTGCTCAGGGGTTCCCACACGGGCCTCTCTTTGGGAGGAGCCTCCGTGTCTTGCTCAGGCAACCCCCTCCCCCAGGGTGCCCTCTCTCCCACCACCTTTCAGGGCTGGCTCCAATGCCACCTCCGGGGCTCCCTCTGTGTCACTCTGAGGTCCCCTCCCTGTAGGTCCCCCGTGGCCCCATCACTTCCCGCCTTGATGGACAACGGTCCTACCTTCCCCAGGACCCGGCTACCTGGACTCAGCACTACCTGATCCTGAGCCTGGCACGCAGCAGATGCCCACTAAGTGCTTATTGCTTCGAGTTGAGTGGAAGCAAATTCTTGGAAACCTCAAGTTCTTGGAGAACAACTCTGGCCTTGCCCGTGGAAGTGAGAGGGTCCCTAGGTCCCCAGCTGAGAGGGCCCCTGGTCTCCAGCTAGTGCCCCAGAGCAGGGATGGCCGTGGGGGTGGCCAGGGCCGGGACCGGCACCTGGGCGCCCCCCTCAGCTGTTCCGCCAGACCGCATGCTCCGCCTTCTGCAAACGGCTGTGAGGGCAGCTTGGGCAAGTTCCCCTTCCGCTTCCTCCTGCCTCCGTCCGTCCCTGCTGCTCCGCGGGGCCGCCTACCAGGCTCTCCGCTCCCGGGTGCCGCAGACGCTCCGCCGTCACCGCCGCCCCAGGTCCCGACGCGATGCAGGCCATCAAATGTGTGGTGGTGGGAGATGGGTAGGTACCTGGTGACCCTCCTCACGGCCCGCACCGCGGAGCCTGAGACCCTCCTGCACAGGTGTCCCCAGGAGGCCCCTTACCTGTGGGAGTCCCCCGAGGCAGCCAGGAGGACCTGTTCCTGCTCCCGGGAACCCCAGGGAGCCCCTGGGGTGGGCTGAGGGCACCTCGCTCTCTCTGTCCCCCTCACCCCAGGAGCGTCCTGGGTGGAGGGTATAGGACTGTGGGTGGCGGGGCCTGGGGCCCCTCGCCTGTACCGAGGAGGCTGGGGCAGGTCTCCCATGGGACCCCAGTCTTCAGCTCTGTGGACGCAGGTGGAGGGTGGGGAACCAAAAATCTGGCCTTTGTTCCCAGGCTGATCTGGGCTCTAGTCACTGGCTCATGCTGCTGTGTGGCCTTGGGTAAGTCACAGGGCCGCTCTGAACCTCGGCTTGGCCGTCTGGGATCTCCCCCCCAGAGTTAGTGGGGTTCACTTCAAGCATTTTGAGTGGCTGCCCTGCACATAGTGTGTGCTCAGTAAACTCAGCCTCCTCCCCTCCCCTCCCCTCCCCTCTCCTCCCCTCCCCCCCCTCCCCTCCCCTCCCCTCCGCAGCTGCCCCGTTGGGAGGATGTGGGGGATGTGGGTGAGAAGCAGAAGGAGGGACATGAGAGACGATGGGGAGGAGGGGGTGGGAGAGAGGTGACTGCGGGGGTCAGTTTGGGACAGGCTGGGTTGTCAGCCCTCCGGTGGGCCAGTTTCCTGAGCTGTGAGATGACAGGTCCAAATGGCGCCTAGCAACAGTGCTCAGGGTCCAGCCCACCAGTTCGTCCTGGAGTCTCCATAGGCCCAGCCCAGCACGTTCCAGCTGGGCAGGCTTCTTGTCCAACTCTCCCATTCCACAGATGGACAGCCTGAGGCCCCGAGAGACTTACTCTGACTCTGATGGGCCAAGGGGGCGGGCCGATTGATCAGGCTGCCCTCAGCTGATTCTGAGGCACCCGCTGGCCGTTATCTTCCTGCCTGCCCACTTCTGCTTTGCATCTGATCTGAAGAGGGCAGGGCGGAAGCCAAGGGCAACGTTCCAGTCATTCAAAGTTACCTTGCTGGCAGGCCCGGGGGGGTGGGGGGGGTAGGGGGAGGGGGGGGGGGGACAGGCAGCCAGCTCCTCAGAACAGGAAATGACAAAACAGTGCAGTGGAGGCAGAGGGGAGAGCCTGGCCTACACCCTGCACTTCCACCTGCGCCCCCTCCCAGCCCAGCAGGCCCTGGGAAGATGGCATGAATAAAGATGGCACCGTTTACTTAGCACTTACTCTGTGTCAGGCCCCTATTTTATCCTCTCACCGACCCTAATATTAGGCCCATTTAGCAGGTGGGAGAATTGAAGCTCAAAGAAATTAAGTAATTTTTCCAAGACCTTACGGGATTTGAACCCAGGTCTCTCTGACTCCAAAACACTGAGCTCTTAACTGCTGTGCTTGCTGATGAGGCAGGATGGTGGGGGGCAGGCTTTCCCCAACAGCCGGTGGCTGTGCCAGGCCCTGTACTGTGCTTGGTTTTTCATGGGCTCCATCTAATCTCCTTTTCAGCACATTCCTCTGAGGACAGACTCATCCCTGTTTTCTAGATGGGGAAACTGAGGCATAGAGTGATTAACTGACTTGCCCAAGTTGGTGCCACAGGCAGGGGGTAGACCAGGTATGATGGCAGAGCCCTGGTCAAGAACCGGGGCCCCCGCAGCATTGTCCAGTTCAGGGGTGTCTTAACCCTGGGTCCCCCGTCAGCATCCCCAGAGAGAGCTTTCTCAGAACGCAGGTTCCCAGTTCCGCCCCAGCCTTGGGTCCGAGTCTCTGGGGTGGGGCCTGAAGTCTGCCCTTTGACAAGCAGCCCCGACGACTCTGTGGTTCTCAGGTTTGAGAACACTGACACGGGGATCCTCAGATGGGGAAACTGAGGCCCAGAAGGGTGAGCCTGGGTCTCTCCTGAGGGCTGGGCTCGGGGACCAGGCAGGGCCTGTGACTGACGCCCTCCGGAACTTCCTGTCTTTCAGAGCCGTGGGCAAGACCTGCCTTCTCATCAGCTACACCACCAATGCCTTCCCCGGAGAGTACATCCCCACCGTGTGAGTCTCTGTGTGGGCGGGCACCGGGACGGTGGGGCGACGCATCGCCAAGCTCGCCCCCTTCTCAGGCCCTTCTTGTGTGGCGGCCATGTGTGGGCACTTGGGGGTCCAGGAACCGGGAGATGTCCCAGCCAGTCTGCCTGGCAGAGCCCCTAAAGATCTGGCTGGGGAGGCGGCCACTGAGGCCGAGATGAACGGTCAGGGGGCAAGGCTGGGGGCTCCTGAAACGAAGAGAGACCGTGTCGGGGTAGGGGGTGCCGAAGGGGAGCAGGTGGCCTTCGAGAGGGCCTCAAGGCAGAGGGAGATGGGGAGGGCCAGGCTGAGCGGGAGCAGGGAGGGAAGATGGGCTGGGGCAGCGAAGGGGAGGAGAGGGACAGGGTGGGGAAGGAGATGATCGAGGGGTTTGGTCACAAGGAGCAGAGATACCAGGACGCACGTGTGTGTTGGGGGAGAGGGCAGTGCCCTCTGGAGGCCAATCAGAGGCAGTCCTCTTGTCCGATGTAGAATCAGAGTTGTCATTTGACATGTATGTGACAAAGTGTGGGTGCCAGACTCAGTAAGGAAGGGTAAGGGGGAAGCACCAGCCCCGCCCCTGCCAGTCCCCAGCAGCCCCCATCGCTCACAGGAGAACTTCCCAGCGCTTAGCTCGGCATCCGAGGCTCTTCCTGCCTAGCTTCATGGCCCCTTCAGTTCACCACACTCTCCTGGGCATTCCCACTGCCACTCAGGGCCTTTGCTCCCGCTGTTCCCTCTGCCTGGGGTACCGGTCCTTCCCACGTCCACGTGCTCCGCCCGCCAGCCCCAGCTCTAGGGCCCCCTCCTCCAGGAAGCCTTTCTGATCTAGCCTGCAGGGTCTCTCACTCCCCAGAATGACGTTATCTGACGTTGACCCTGAACCTGTGGAATCAGGGCCCCCAGTCCAGTGCCTTTCAGGCCAGCCCACTGTCCTAGCGCAGTGTCTATGCTCCGTGTAACCTACTCCTTGTCTGAGACACAAGAGATATCTTTTGAGTTGACCTGACTTGAACTTCGTGGGGTGGGGCAGGGGCTGTAGGACTGATCACAGCGACCATCTTTGAGGGCCTGCTGTATGCTGGCCTCACAAAATGTCATTTGATCCTCATGGGAGCTGGGCATTATGCTACCGGGTCACCCAGGGGGAAGAGGAAGCTCCCGGCCATTCAGGGGCCTGCCCCAGGCTCCCGGGTGCCCTAAGTTCCCTCAACTGAGACACCGACCCGGCCCAGGCAGGAGGGGGGCAGGCAGCCAGAACAGGGCAGGGACACCTGGACAGGGAGCCTGGAAAACCCATTACTGCCCCCGCTTGGTCCCGCCTCCCCATAGCGTGGCACCTGGGCACACCTCTCTCCACACTCGCCCTTATCTGCCAGGTCACCATCAATTATCAAACGGTGACCGGCACCTCCCAGAGGAGGGAAGGCTGGCTCTGGAGCGGAGCTGTGAAGCAGCCATCCATCAGGGGGAGGCAGCTGCTGCAGGAGGCCTGGTCCCCGGAGTGTGTTCCTGCCTCGGTCTGTCCCCGCTGGGCTGGAGGGCATGTTTGCTGAGGGCCCTTACACCAGTCACGTCCTCTCTCTGAGCCTCAGTTTCCCTTTCTGTAGGAGGGGGGGCTGGGAGATCCCAAGCTTGTTGCCGGCTGCCTTCCCTGTCCAGGGAGACGGAAGGTGTGTTCTCCGGGGCAGGTGCTCTCAGCAACTTAGAGAGACTGGCCCCTGGTGGACTGGCTTGGCCTGGGCAACCTTGTAGAGCAGCCAGAACGGACTGGACGAGGTCCACCCGCTGGGGCTGAGGAGCTGGCCGGAGACCAAGGCCGCTTCGCCACGCCACGTCCCTGCAGCTGCAGGGGCTCCGAGCGTGGAAGGGGCTGCATTGGGTTTAATGCTCTCATGTCCCCTCGTCTTGAAATTCTTAATTTTTGAACAAGGGGTCCTGTGTTCTCATTTTGCACTGGATCCTGCAAAGTGTGTGACCAGTCCTGCCTGCCACCCCCCTTACAGAGGGGCTCAGCTCGGACAGGCCCCGAGTGGCTCCTGTGGCCACGCCTGCACCCCTGCGGCAGGGCGGGCAGTTGTACTGAGCCCTTGACAGTGAAGGGCGGGGCAGCTGGGGGGCGGGGCTGGGGAAACAGCGGGATGGAGGTCAGAAGAGCTTCTGGGGTGGGGACAGGAGGGTTCCCTGGGGACTGGGAGGCCCAGGACCAGGTAAGCGAGAGGCCCGCTCAGCTTGCTCCCAGCAGCTGGGGGCGAGCAGTCAGGCTCAGACCCCCACTTCAAGGACGGGGAGACCAAACCTCTCCAGATGTTGGGGATGCAAAGACATGGCAGGAAGACCTGTGGCACAGGGGCTCTCCCCTCCCCACCACTCCTCCTTCTAGCCATTCTCAAATGGAAGCCCAGCTGAGCTCACGGCCCCGTTACCCTTCAAGCCTATCTCCTATCCGGGTGGCCAAAGCCCCGAATGCCGCCCCCACCTCTCCCATCACCCCAGACAGGGCAGCTCCCCACAAGCCTCTGCGCTCTCCCATCCCCACCAGTCAGTTTCTGGCCCAGGGATCACCTCCCTGGACCCTGTCCTCAAGGTGGTCCCTCCCTCCACCCAGGCCCCCTCCATCCCACCACCCTGCTTGACGTCCTTCATAGCCGGTCCCTCCCCTGACTTCCCTGCTGGGACAGAAGCTCTGGGCGGTCAGGGCCCTGTCCTTGTCCGTCCGTCCCACCAGCTGCTGGAACAGAGCTGAGCACGTCAGACAGGTCCAGCGGCAGTCTGCCCTGAGAAGGTGCTGGAACTCGGGCAGCCCTTTCACCCGCCCTCATCTTCCTCCTCCACTCCAGTCCAGGGTCAGGGCTGGTGAGTGCAGAAAGAGGCCGCACAGACTCTGGTGGAAACATCCCAGCTGTGTGACCGTGGGCAGGCCTCTCCCAGTCTCTGATTCTCGGTTTCCTCATGTGTAAAATGGGGACAATGGCAGGTCCACTGAAATGATCTAGAAATGAGGGGCCTGGGACAGCCCTTGTGGCTCCTGGGTGCTCAGCAAATGGGTGCCCCCTGCCCTCCCCAGAGTTCGCAGTCAGCCCCTAGCCCCAGCTCAAACTCCACGAGTCCCCAGCCCTGAAGTTGCAGCGCCGCTTACCTTACCACAGGGGCTCTGAATTGGGAAACAGGATCCAGTCCTGGCTGCACCAACTGTGAGGTCTTGGGCGAGCCCCTTCCTGCCTCTGAGCCCATGTCCTCCTCGGGCCATGGCCGTGAGGGCTGCACACGGTGGTGTGTGAGGGCCTCGCGTTGAGGCTGCCTGTGGGTCTCTGAAGTAAGGGGGACCCCCGGGAGCTGCAGATCCCCGAGGAGTCCCCGTAGACACCCCGGCCCTGACAGCTGGTCCTCTGCAGAGGGGCGATGGAGTGTGTGCAGGGACACTGGACACAAGGTCACTCAGCTGCTCAGCAGCTCCCTACAGGTGGTGTCCATGTCCTCTGTCTCTTTGGATCCTCCCAATGGTCCCAAGAGATAGGGCTTTTTCACAATGAAGACAGTGAGGCTCAGAGAAGTTAGGTTACTCACCCAGGGTCACACAGCCCGGACAAGACTTTACCAGGAGGTCTCTGTTCCCTCCCAATTCTGGGTGACTGATCCCAGACGGCTGGCCCCAGGTTCACTAGTGGGGGTCATGGGAGAAGCAGGGTTCAGATCCTTGTTTATGAGCTGGCTGGTCTTGGGGCCTCGGTTTCCTCATCTGTCTACTGGGAGTAACTTGAGGTCCTTTAGTCTTGGGCCACCTGGGACTTTAAGACCTGTGGTATGAAGGCCCCTAGCCCTCTGCCCGGCCCCAGAGTAGGTGCTCCGTGTTGCTGCAGATCCTAGGATGCATCTTCCCCCCCACCCCCCACCCCCCGGCTACAGCCCCTGAGACCCTGGGGGGTGACCCGGAGAAGGCAGACACCTTTGGCTCAGGAAGTTGGGGAGGCTTTTGGGCACCGGAGTTTCAGACTGGACATCAGAGAAGGGAGTGTCCCAAGCTTATCCTGAAAGAAGCCAAAGACAACACAGACACTTCTTTTCCCGTCGTGCCCAGTGGTGTCTCCTTGGACCTGAAATCCCAGTGGTATGGGCGGTGCCCAGATTAGGTACCTACTATGTGCCAAGCACGGTGCTGGCCTCAGGGTGCAGTGAGGAACAAGCTCCTTCTTTTGAGGTGCTGAGTTCTCCACAGATTGCTGGTTGGGACCCAACCTGGCTGGGAGTCAGGAAAGGCTTCCTGGAGGAGGTGGCATTGCGATAAGGCTGGAGGAGGGGCTGTGTAAGAGTCAGCCCAGCAGTGGCAGGAAGGAGAGTGGGAAGTCAGGGAGGAGTTTGCAGGAGCTCAGTCCATATAGGAGGCAACTGATCAATGTTTGTCTCTCACATCGATGTGTGTGTGTGTTTCTTTCTCTCTGTCAAAGTCAATAGACATATCCCCAGGTGAGGATTTTAAAAAAAAGTTAGGCTGTCACCTTTTTTGTTTGTTTGTTTGTTTGTGGGGTCTTTCTCAGGACAGGTGTCTTTGGAGTTACTCTGGAGCGTTAGGTCGCTGCAGCCTGTCACTGAGCAGCATTCCGTGAGGGCTGCATGGAGGAGGTGACATATTATGGCATGAGGAACCAGCACCTTCTTCTCAGGGATGTGTGTAGTGAAAAATACCGTTGAACTGTTGTTGTTGTTTTAAATCTATCAGCTTGATAGATTGCCCGGAGGCCTCGCTGGTACTGGCAGGGAGGTTTCAGGGGTCAAGGTTGGTGCCCATGCCACCCTTTGGCATTGTCTTTCCAGCATGTGCCAGTGGCATTTCCCCAAATGTCCTGTGACTGATAGCTTTCTGTGTGTCCTCAGGTGGGTTGGATAACAGGGAATGAATACCCCAGGACATCCCTCTAAAAGTGGAAGATGGAGATGGTGGGCAATACCCCAGCTCCTGCCCCCTCGGGGCGGGGGGCGCCCTAGCCTGGCCCATGCTGTCTCCCGGTGGCCCTGGCTGGCCGGAGCCCCACTTGCCCACAGCAGTCACTTCTCACTAGCTCACCCTATGTCTGCTGCTGCCCTCCCTCTCCTCCCCACTGGCCTCCTGTAGCTGCCTGGACTCACTTTCCAAATAAACCACTGTACCACCCCTCACCCCAGGGTTTGCTTCTGGGGAGACTAAAATGGGCATAAACACTTATTCAGCAAATACTGGGTGGCCAGCCTCAATGTCCAGCATAGGAGGTGGGTAAATGTATCCCGATCAAACCTTGGAGGGAATATTACGCAGCCTTGAAAAACCACCTCTCCAAAGATAGGTGAGGGCAGGAAAATGATCGAGACACTGCTTCCCTCTTTATGCTTACCTGAGTTTTTAAAAAATATATTTTATTGAATTTTTACAGAGAAGAAGGGAAAGGGATAGAGAGCCAGAAACATCGATGAGAGAGAAACATCGACCAGCTGCCTCCTGCACACCCCATACTGGGGATGTGCCTGCAAGCAGGGTACATGCCCTTGACCGGAATCAAACCCGGGATCCTTCAGTCCGCAGGCCGACACTCTATCCACTGAGCCAAACTGGTTAGGGCTTACCTGAGTTTTTGATTTGTTATGTTGTGAATCAGTAACGGGAAAAAGAAAACCCACTTAATTGCTTTGTGCTGTGTGACTTGGGTCCTGTTGTAGGGCCTCTCTGGGTCTCAGCTTCCAGCAACTTGGGCCTGGACTAGAGGGCCCTGGGCTCTGGGGCAGGAGACTGACCCTTCCGTCTGGCCCGTTCCCCACAGATTTGACAACTACTCCGCTAACGTGATGGTGGACAGCAAGCCCGTGAACCTGGGGCTGTGGGACACTGCCGGGCAGGAGGACTATGACCGCCTCCGGCCACTCTCCTACCCGCAGACGGTGAGCTCCCTGAACCTTTCTCGCGGGATGGCCTCTGCTCCCCCTGTTCCCTCTGTGGGGGGTGCCCTTGGGCCAGCTTGGCCTGGTGAACCCTGACCCTCCCCTAAGGCCCAGCTTGAGGACTCTGCCTTGTCCTCCCCAGGCACAACCAGGGACTCCTCCCTCTGGCCCCGGCACTCCATCAGTCCCCCTCAACGCTCTGCCCTCTTCCCAGTCCCCCCCACCGGGCTCCCTGTGGGTGGGGCAGGCAGACCCAGGATGGGGCTTCAGTAGGGAGCCTAGGACAGTGAACCCTGGGTGTGCTGGGTGTGGGGAGAAGAGACCGGGTAAGCCTGCTGGTGGCTCTGTGGTTGCTGGGCAACCACCACTTCCCACCCCCTCCACCCTTGACCTTCCCTCCAGGGCTGGTAACCGGATGGAGGGGTAGTGAGTGCCTGGTTAGGAGTGTGGATTCTGGAGCTCCAGATGGCAACCCGCTAACCTTTGCAGCCTCACTTTTCCCATCTGCGGAATGGGGGCGGCAGCCCTGCTGCCGGGTCTGTGTGAGGAAGGACCTCTAAGGACACTGGGAAGTGTTGGATTAAACAGGCAGCAGGCTGGACCTTACCCCGTCCCGCCCCCCCCCCCCCCCCGCCCCATTACCCTGGGCTGCTCCACTGCTCAGTGCTCCAGGTGTGTAGAGGGGCTGCAGGTGGGACACCCCGGGCCTCCCCTCATGGGTAGCCCTGGCCTGCTCTGTCCCTAGGATGTCTTCCTCATCTGCTTCTCCCTCGTCAGCCCAGCCTCCTATGAGAATGTCCGTGCCAAGGTGAGCTGAGCAGAGCAGGCCTGGGGGCCTGAGGAAGGGAGGGAGGGAGGAGGGGCCAGCACCTTGACATCTGTCCCTGGGGCAGTGCCAACCGGTGCTGGGAGACTCTGGGATGAGACTTGGAGGGGGTTGCAGAGGGGGCTGGGAGTGCCAGCTTTATTGTCTGCCCTCTCTAACCTGTCCTCTCCCCCCGCCCCCCACCACAACCTCATGCCTGTCTCTTATCTCCACACAAATCACACCTCCTCTTTTCCTGCAACCGCGTGCCCCTCCTCGGTGCAACCTCGTGTCTCCTCTCACAAACTCATGCCGCCTCTTACCTTCTCACAACGTGGTGCCCCTCTCCCCCCGACTCTCGTGCTCCCCCTGATTCCTACACCATCTCGTGTCCCCACCCCTTGTCCCGCATGATTTCGTGCCCCTCCTGTCCCCACACCTGCCCAGTGGTTTCCCGAGGTCCGGCACCACTGCCCCAGCACACCCATCATCCTGGTGGGCACCAAGCTGGACCTGCGGGACGACAAGGACACCATCGAGAAGCTGAAGGAGAAGAAGCTAGCGCCTATCACCTACCCGCAGGGCTTGGCACTGGCCAAGGAGATCGGTATGGGGCTCGGGCTCAGAGAGGGGAACTGGATGCAGGGGGAGCCCCAACTCAGCCTCTGGTGACTGCAGGCGTGGCTCCAGGACCAGGGTGTGCGTGTGCTGACTGTGTGACCTTGGACCAATCGCTTAGCCTCTCTGTGCCTGTTTCCTCATCAGTAAAACCTGGCCATAGAAATATTTCTGGGAGAATTAAACAAATTAATACTCAAGGCACCTAATAATAACTAACACGGGCTGGCTCCCAGCACCCACGCAAGGGAATCTGTCTGTGTTAGCTATCTATATATATAAAAGTCTAATATGCAAATTGTCCCCACGGGAGTTCGACTGGGAGACCGATTGCTCACTATGACATGCGCTGACCACCAGGGGGCGGTGTGGAATGAAGGAAGGCCCCAGCAGCCAGGAGCTGGGAAAGGGAAGCCCCGGCCGGCAGCCGGAAGGTCCTGATTGCTGGCCAGGCCTAGGGACCCTAACCATGCATGAATTTCTAGTTATTAGTATAAACCATAATCAGCTCTTGAAATAAAGTGTGTTTTGCCCGGAGAGAAGCAGGGATGGAGTGGGGTGTGCTGTGGCCGCTTAGAGGACCAGCAGCCAAGTCAGGCTTGGGTTTTCCAGGAAGGCTTCCTGGAGGAGGTGCTTCTGCCTTGGTTTGCAGGGTGAGGCTTTCCCTTCCGCCTCCTCACCTCCCTCCCCTACCCAACTCCTCTCTGCCTCCTGATCACTGCCCAGAGAAGCAAAGTGGCTTTTTAAAGGTCACACAGCTAGGAGGTGGCAGAACTGGGATTTGAACACAGGACAGGAAGTTGCTGGCTTAGGGGCCCCCTGGTGGTGGCCTCTCCCACGGTGTCCCTAGTCAGTCCTGACCGACCTACAGCCCAGGGCACACTTGCCCAGGAGCCCAGGCCCAACAGTGACCCAACTACCCAGGGTGCTCTACCTTACCCCAGGGTCCTGCAGGCCCAGGATTTGGCCCCCAATCAGTGGGGGCCTCCCCACCCCATCCCTGCCTCAGCCCCGCCACTCTTCCTTCCGCCGGAACTGGGAGGGCCCTGGGGACTCACATCTCTTCACAGGAAGAGAAACCGCAGCTGCCACCCCCCCCCCCCCCTTCCCCTGACTAGCCCAGTGACATGGCCATCTGCCCTAGGGGACCTCCGCTCTGCTGAGGCCCTGGGTCCCATGTCCCATCCCGGGGGCTCTGGTTCGGCCTGCAGTCTTCCCTCACAAGTATGGGGGGTGGCACCCCCGCCTTCTCTGCTTTCTGACCGGCCGGGCCCCCTGGACCCCTTCCACCAAGACTGACACTCCTGCCTGCGTCAACCCTTCCCCTTTAAAGCACGTGCATTGGGATCAGAAGGGGCCTGAGAGTCCGCGGCTGCTCCTGGCTCTGGCATGTCAGTGTGACCTTGAGCCGGTGGCCTCTCCCTGGGCCTCAGTCTCCCCACCTGCGAAGCTGCCTACAGAGTCCCTAAAAGTCCTTTCCCCTCTGTAAGGAGATGACCTGGAGGTCCTGTCTTGGCCTCTAGCCAATCTCTCCTGGAGCAGATCCCAGTTGGGGGCGTGGTGTAGGGGCAGGGACTTTGAACTTGTCTTGGACCAGCCCAGGCCAAGGGCTTTGGGGGTGGGGGGCTGCAGAGCTGACAAGGCAGCAGCTGCCTCTGCCCACCTGGGCTCCTCCCATCGTGGGGGAGGGAGGAAGAGAGGAAGGGGCTCTCCTCTGTCCTCAGGCCCCCAGCTTCCTCAGGGTGACGTGTGACTGGACAAACGACCTCACCTCCAGGAGCCTCAGTTTCCTCATCTTTAAAATGGGGAGAGGCTAAGGAATGGTCAGACATTTGGGAGGTCCTGCGAGTGGGCAACGCGTGGCGCAGGCCTCCTGGGGGATGCACGGAGGCAGGTGAGGGTCTCTTTTCTAGAAGAAACTGAGGCGTGGAGAGATTCGGTCACTAGCTTGAGCCCTTTCCTTCCCAGGAAACTATCAAAATTCCTGCCTCCCTTCCACAAATTAAGGGCTTAGTGTACAGGAAAGACAGACCTGCTCTTGCGGGTCTTCACCCCTCCCACTGAATCAGGCTCCCTATTCCAGGCATGAGAAAGCAGGCACAGAGCGCTCAGTCCCCTGCTCTGCGTGGCACAGCACAGGTGGCCCCCAGCCTGGGGCAGCACGTGTCTTGGGAGGGGTTTTTGCCCGGGACCCTCCCCTGACCTGGGCCTCTGCGCTCTTGCTGCCTCATCCAGATTCGGTGAAATACCTGGAGTGCTCGGCCCTCACCCAGCGCGGCCTGAAGACGGTCTTCGACGAGGCCATCCGGGCCGTCCTGTGTCCCCAGCCCACGCGGCCGCAGAAGCGCCCCTGCAGCATCCTCTAGGGGTAAGGCCCCTCCCCCCTGCTTCAAGACCCCCCCACCCCTACCCCACCTCCATCGCACAGCAGACTGTAGCCGGCAGGGGCCCTCCATTTCACTGGGGGTGGTATCTAGACCAGGACAGAAGAGGAGAAGCAGTGGCCTCAGTTTCCCGATTTGCCTGAGCCAGAGCAGCTCAGTGAGCCGGGTTCCCAACGGGAAGGCCCAAGGTATGAGAAAAGGCCCGGTAACCTGAGCCAAGGCATGGGTGCCACTGAGCCCCCACTCTGCCCTCCCTGCAGGAGGGCGGGGAAGAGAAGGGTTAGAGACACCTCAGCCCCTGCCCGCCAGGGGAGCCCAGGCCAGCCAGGGAGAACTGACCCCCACAGCGAGGGGTGGAGGCAGGGAAGACAGAGCTGTGAGATGACTGGGGCAGAAGAAGGGCGGGGAGGACCTGATGTGGAGGAAGAGCAGGGCGGGCAGGCCTGGTGGGCGGACAACCTTGACCAGAAGCTGGAAGGCGGGAACGAGCTGCGAGCCAGGGAGACTGCAAGTTGGCTGTAGATCCTGCTTGTCCCCAAATTCTCACCCCTGCCTGTCTCCCTTCCAGGTGTCCCAGTCTTCCCAGCCAGATGGTTCTGACCCTCCAGGGCCCCCACCCAAAACCCGATGGCACCCCGGCTGGCCATGCTGTCCCCTTCCTGTGGCGCTTCTTAGCACGCGGCTGCAGAGCGCGGTTCATCGTCTTCTCTGTGCTCGAGGCCCCGAGGGTCCGAAGGTGTGAATCCGTAGGTGCTGTGTCCCGATCCCCGCATGCTCCTGCCTCCCCAGGGGCCAGAGGGGAGCCCCAGGACCCATTAGCCACCCCTGCATTCCTGTGGGGTGCCCCTGCCACATACGGCAGCGTGTACCCATTTACCCCAGCCCCACCCGACCCCTAAATCTCCTTTGGAAACTTTGGGCCAGATGGTCGCTGGCCACCACGTGTCTGCCTTCAGGGACGGGCCTCTCACTCCCCCCACCCAAGGCATCGACTCCCATATTGATGGTCTTGCTTGTCAGGAAGTTCTTCTGCTTCGCTCATCTGAGTGTCTCAGGAGTGTGTCCCTCTGGTCTTAATTCTCCTTTGGGGACAACAGAAAACAATCAGATTTCCTAGCAGTCTGTGGGCACTGCCCAGCCAGCCCGAAGCCGGTACAGCTGGCTCCTGCCGCCCTCGTCTCTCTGCTCCACTCGGGATCCTGGGCTGCCTCAGACCCTGCTCGCCAGGACCTTTGCTATTGCAAACAGGAAACCCAATCCAGCCTGCTTAAGTAGAAAATAAATGCACTGATTCCAGTTTGGAAATATCATGACTTCAGGTGCAGCGTGATCGAGGGGGCTCAGACGGCGTCATCAGGGCTCACTTTCCTGTACCCCTTTGCCTTGCCTTCTGCTGTCTGGTTCATTCTCAGGAAGGGGACTCTCAGGGCTTCATCCTTCCAGGTTCAAGTTCAGCAAAAAAAAAAAAAAAAAAAAAAAAGAGCAAGTGTTTGCCCCAGGCAGAGTTCCAATGAAGATTTACTCTGATTGGCCCAGCTTAGGTCTGGGGTCCCATTTCAACCAGTCACATTTGGTAGGGAGCTGCTGGGCTCTGCTGGGCCCGGCCAAACCCCCAGGGTGGAGGGGTGGGTCCCTACATGGAAACAGGAGAGCCTGCGGGAGTTTGGGAAGAGGGGTGCCAGGCAGCTGGGAACTCGCAGCCTCTCCTCCTGGAGGTCACAGGAAGGTGTCCAAGAGCATAAGGAAGCAGTGCCAGTCCCAGCAGCACTAAGCAATGGCGCGTTTCTTTAAGAGAGAGATGGCGCTGCTGGAAGGATGGAGAAGTTCACCCATCCAGCGCAGCGGTGCCTGGTATGGAGTCGGTCACCTTCGTGTTTGCCAAGTTACAAATGCCAGACTCCCCACTCCTGTGGACGATGACACGTCTTTATCTAAACACCCCCCCTCCCCTCATTCAACACAGTTATCGAGCACTGACTCTGTGCCAGGTGCTGTTCGAGGTTTGGGGCGGGGGTGGGGGGGCCACGTCCAGGAGTGGGGATCCACACGAGCTCCTGACCTAGTTAGCTCACGCTCCAGAGAGGCTAACATAAAGGAATAAAAACAGAGACAGAAAACTCCACCCCTGACAGCTCAGAGTCCCCGATTCCCAGCCCAGGGAATTGCTTTGAGTTTCTATTTTCTTCTCCCCAAGCCCCAGCCACCCACGCTGTCCCCCAAGCCCTGACATTCTAGGCAGGACCCTCCCGCTCCCCTGCCTCCCCCAGCCTCCCCCTCTTGAAAGGAAGTGAGTGCAGGGGGAAAACCCCACCTTTATTCGTTTCAGCTAGGACAAGTTTATGTTTTTAACGTTACTTCTCGTAGGAAACAAACATCCCACAGTAAAACCAGCACATGACGCACACAGATGTGGTGGGTCAGAGCCCACACCCCGATCTTCAATGTTTAAAAGCGCGGAGGAGCCCCCTCTCCTAAGGCCAGAGTCTGAGGGAGTCTCTTTCTGCTTCCTGCTCTTCCTGGGCCCCGGAGGCCTGGCCACACCCTGCCTCCCTCTCTCCTCCTGCATCCACACCTCCGCGGTCAGACTGGACTCCCGTTTCCTCAAAGCCACAGTCACTCCAGGCCTTTGCACAGCGGATCTGGTCTCCTTTCCTCGAATAATTTCCTCGGCTCCTCGAACTTCCCTGCATGCCTACCCCAGTGGACACATCATTGCTTTATTCCAATAACGTCAACAGAGAAATTCGCCACTGTGGGTCTCACCTGGCACCTATAATCTATCTCACTTCACCCTCCTCCTCGCCTTCTGAGGTCGGGACCAGCAGCTCTTTTTCTGCAGGGGAGATGGATGCACAGGAGGGAGGGCAGAGGAGTTAGAGCTCAGCTCATGAAGACACTCTATTTTCCGCTCTCTGCCACTGCACCTATCCTCCTTGCCACAGAATCCTAGTTTTGTGCAGAGCAGCAATGCATCTAACCCCTGACAAAAATACTTGTTTTCCCAGCCTGCTTTGTAGCTGGGGTTCCAAGACCACAGTTCTGGCCAACAAGACATGAGTGAAAATCAGCTGGAGAGGTGGCATCTGTGGATGATTTTGTTTTCTCCCATAAAAAAAAAAAAAATGCCCTTTGTCCTGATCTCTTTCCTGCCTTGAATACGGATGCGAGGTCTGGAGCCGCAGCAGCCATCTTGCCAGCCTGAAGCCAGCAGCATGAAGATACCCACTAACAGGCTAAGAATAGAGGAGCAGAAAGAGGGAAAAAAGCCTGGATCCTTGACACCTTTGATGGGCAACTGGACCAATGCCAACGGCCGCTTTATTATGGCAACAAAATGAAAACGAAACCACCTATTTGTTTCCTCTCGGCTGGCCAGGCCTCCTGTTAGCTGACGGCATTTGTAATCGAGGTCTTAGGGCTTCTAGCCCCTTGCTCTTCCCACTGACTCACTGGACACGGGGCGAGTCACTTGTTGCTCTGAAATTGGCTGAGGACTGGGGGCCCGTTAGGCAGGAAAGAGAAACCTGTTTTGAAACAGGAAGACCTGCTGGTTGTGGGCAGAAGCTGACAACATGGTGATGCTCACTCATTCGACAGCAGCCACCCCCAAGCACCCAGCCACCCAGCCCGGTGCCTCAGATTCGGCTCCGTACCATGCAATCGCTGCCTGGTGGGCAGGGAAGCACCGGCCAACAAGACTCCTTCACTTTGGGCTCTCCATCACAGCCCGACTGCTCCTTGTTCCTTCTTCCAAAGCAGAGGCCCAGGGGTGCCCCTGGATCCTCCCACCCCCTCACCACAGCACTCACTGTCACCAACGGTGGACAGGTCTGCCTCCCTGTGTCTGTTAAACCCACCTCCTTACCTGGCCCACTGCCATTCCCTGGTCTGGGCCTCGCATCTCTTCCCTGGACAGTAGTTACAGCCTTTTCATCCGCATCCTAGCCTCCACCCTCTGCTTATACTCCAACCTCCACCTGACAACCTGGGGGATTTCCTCATTTACAAACATAATTGTGCTTCTCAGATGCCTTCAAAGATGCTTACACAGCATTGATTCATTCAATCAAGTAATCATTCAGCAAATAGTTATTGAGCTGTGTGCCAAACACAGGGTTTGAGGGCAGGTCAAGTGAGGGCCTGCTCTTAGGAGCTTAGAGCTCAGTGGGGAGCTGCCGAATCTTCAGAGAGCCCAGGAAATATCCCTTTTGCTTGAATGGTTCACCTTGACCCTAGCAAGTACCTGGTGGATGCTGGATACACAGTAAGCCCAGCTTTCTAGCCATCAAGGCACCAGTCATGGCATGAGCCATCTTGGATGTGCTAGCTCAGTCGAGTCCCCAGATGACTGTAGCCCCAGCCAATAACATATGGAACAGAAGAGCCAGCGGCTGAGCCCAGCCAACCATAGAATCATGGGAGATGATAAAATGGTATACTGAAACAATTTTCAATTTTTAAAAAATATTTTTTATTGATTTTAAGTGGGGAAGGGAGAGGAAGAGAGAGAGAAACATTGATGTGAGAGTGGAACATCAATCAGCTGCCTCCTGCATGCCTCCTACTGGGGATCAAGCCTACATCACAGTCATGTGCCCAGACTGGCAAGCCTTCGATGTACAGGATGATGCCCAACCAACTGAATCGCATGGGCCAGGGCCAGTTTTCATTATTTTCAACAACAATTTTTGCCGACATTTTGGAGCCTATGTCCCTGCTATCTTTTTTTTTTTTAAATTTTTATAGAAATTTATTTCAGCCAAAAATAAGATATGCCTGGAAGCAAAAATCTCAACAGATTGAGAAAAAATTGTCCCTGCTGTCTTTTCCTTTCATTGTATACCTCTCCTCCCTCCCCACTTAACTCTCCCATCACACAAGCAATGCTATGTATGTCTTTACCCGATCCTTCCATGCCTCTAGGGACATCTGACTCCATCCAGGCCTTGTGGGATTTGGGAAGTAGGACAGGGTGGGCTCTGGGGAGGGAGACAAAGGTCTAAGGATGGTTCTAGAAGACTCCTGAAGGCCTCGAGGAAGGCGAAACCATGAGCAGTCATCTGTATAACCCGAAGCTCGATTCAATTCAGTTCCCATGTACTAACCATGTGCTCTGTGCCAAACTGTGCCAGGAGCTGAAAGCGAAGATAAGGGTGAGACCCAGCCTTCTGCTCCCCAGGGGCTCTGAGGCCAGTGGGAGAGACAGACGTGGGAATCAACACCTGACATGTGGCTGGGCTCACATACCACAGCCGCCCACTCCATATAGAAAGGAAGAGACTCTGGTCTTGAGGTGCCAGGGTAGAGAGGTTTTTGCTCCCTGCACTTCGCTGAAGAGCAGCCACGACAACAAGAAGAACACGAAACAGAAACACAAACTCTCATCTCAAAGAAAGCAGGAGACACCTGTGACCCCAAACCACAGCACAAGCAGGAGAGCAGATGGAAGAGTGGTAAATGATTTAACAGAGCCCCGACAGGCAAGCCTAACTGCCTGCTGCTCCCTGCAGGGCGGGGTGGGGCGGGGTGGGAGGGGGGTGGAGCCTGAAGAGATGCAAACCAACTGGCCTGGCAGAACCCCAGGAGGCTCCCAAGGAGGGGACCCAGACACCACAGATGGCGAAGTCTCTTTAAGGAGCAGTTGGACTCCAGGGCTTCCCCTTTGCACTGTGCAGCCAGGAGAGCATTCTTCTCTAAACCTGGGCAGGGAGATTCCAGCCACAGACTTCTGGACCCAAGGCCACTGGCTACTGGCTACCGGGCATGAGGGGGTGAGAGCCCAGGCTGATTCCTGGGGGTGCGGTAGATCTGATGGTGCTTAGCAGGTGATCTCACTCCCATCCCCCACCCGAGCCTCCAGGCTAGGAGTGTAATTTCCCACTCCACTGATGCAACCTTGGCCAGGTGACTTGCTTTCGGCCAATGGGTTGTTAGCACACACATCACAAGGAGAGACCTGAGTGTGTTTCGCCCTTGAGCTTGCTCTCTTGTGCTGACAAGAGGACGTGCCTCGTGAGCCTGCTGGCTCGGAGCAGAAGAGAAACGGCTGCTGTAGAAGGGGGTTAAGTAGTTCCATCCTTGAAGCACCCTGTGCGGTAGGTTTGAAGATGAGGGACTGAGGCTCAGAGAGGTTAAGTCACATGTCCAAGATCACACAGCTAGTAAATGATGAAGCTGAGATTCAACCCCAGCAGGACCCAGCAGGGACTGATGAACTGGGGGGACACCTTGAGGGGGACTCCAGTGACAAAGCCCCAGGGGGTGGGCTGGGAAGGCATTTGGGCTCATCCTGTCCTATTTGAGAGGACAGACCCCAGCATCTGCAGCTGAGGCCCCGCCCTGCTCTGTGGTTGGCTCTGGCCTAGGCATTGTGTTGGGGAGAAAGGGGAGGAGCAGGTTCTGCCCTGGCTCTCAGGGGTGGGAGGAGCCTGGGCCCCAGCTCCCGGGGAAACCACCGGTCTGATGGTGGAGGCACACTTGTTGGACGTGGGGGAGCCAGCCCTCCAGTCTGAGGGGAGAGACAGGGCCTAGTTTTGAGAGGGCCAGGGTGTGATGAGAAGACACATATAGCATCGTCCTATCTTGGGGAGGCAGGCCAGACAGCCCCTCCAGGTTACCAGGGACATGAGGTGACAGGTCCAGGCCTTACACTCCAGGACCTCAATGCCAGGCAGGGCAGGGCCACCCCATGTCTCCCAGGCACCCAGCGTCACCTCCTCCCCAGAGCTCACAGGTATAGAGCTGCACTTCCTCCTTCTGCCCTCCAGTCCCAAGGGGAGGGCTGGTCAGGGTCATTTCTGCTGGGAAGGCCCGTGGGTGGGAGTGGGTGTTTGACTCAGGCCCCACCTGTCCCCAGCTGGGTGCTCGGGACTCCTCACCACTCTCCAGCCTCCAGCAGCCGCTCAGCACAGTCTCCCCTATCTCCTGCCACCCTGCCCACACCCACTCGCCAGCTATCTGTCCTCTTTTCCTCATTAAACATGCAGGCCAGTGCCAGGCCAGTGCCAGGCCTGGGGACACAGTGCGGACCCACACAGTCTTCCCTTCCGGAGCTCACAGTCCTGCCGGGATAACACAGCCCCCACAGCTGAATCTTGAGCTCAGGTTAGAGGCCCTTGGAGGGGGCGTGGCTCCGGGCTGTCTGGGGCGGGGCTCTGGGAAGTCTGGGGGCGGGGCTCTGGGAAGTCTAGGGGTGGGGCCTAGCTAACCCAGTGCCTGGAAGGCTCCCAGAAGAAGCCACCTGCAGGAATACTTCCTTTACCTCACACAAGGGGTGGGGTGAGGGGGCCCCCCCCCGGGCTGGGAAGGTGGCAGGGGGTGGGCACAGCCTGTGCAAAGGCTCCAAGGAGAACCAACACTCACTGGTTCCTGAGTGGTGAGCATTTGAAAAACATAATCAGGTCAGGAACTCTGCTCGAACGCAGGCTCCCAACCCAAGAGGGCTGAGATGGCAAATCTGGCGCAGTGACCTCCCTCCTTTCCAGCCACACCAGTCTCCCCCCACCTCCCCGTTTCCTCGCACACATAAGCTTGTCCCACCACAGCTCGGAGACCTTGCCCCTCCCTCTGCCTGAAGGCTGTTCCCTGGACATTTGCTTAGTCTCTCTCACCTCTTCAGAGGCCTTCTGAGCGCTCCTGTCTAATGAATCAACGAGAGACTGGCAGACTTCATAAATGAATGAATGAGGCTGGGGGTGCCTGGAGCACAGGCTGGGGGAGGGATCAGCAGAGGAGAAGAGGGGGCGAGGCGGGACAGGCGGCAAGATTGGGATAGTGTAAAGCCTGGTGGGCCATGAGAAGCCACAGAGGCCTTGGGCAGGGGAGGGGCAGTGCCATGGAACCCTCCCTCACCCCCAGGAGCTGCCTCAGAGCCCACTTACTCCTCACCAACTTGTCTGGGCAGAAGAGTGAGGACTGGAGGAAGGTCCTGGCCCTGGGTCCACGGCTCCAGGCACAAGCAGGTCTGTCTCTGGTCCTACTGTGTGCTGCAGCAGCCAGGATGGCACCCCTGGAAGAACTGGATTCCTGGCTCTCTGAGGGCCTACTACACATCAGCCTTATGACCAAGTAGGTCCAGCTCTGTCCTTAAGGAATAGGGCCCAGGCAGTGCTTGGCGCACAGTAGGTATTCAACAAAGACTCCTGCCTTCCTCCTGGGCAGGGGGAACACACCTTGAGAGCACACCTTGGGTGCGAGGCTGTTGCTTCTCCTGTGTGATCTGAGTAGACGGCCTCCCCTCTCTGAGCCCCAGCTTCCTTAACTGTAAACCATGCACTCATACTGCTTACCACGGGGGGTGTGGTGGCGAGAAATAGGATAACGGGCCTGAAGCAGCCCACGACTCATAAAAATTGCCGTCATTACTAACTGACCCTGAGCGTTTGTGATGCTCGCGTTGAAAGAGGACCTTAGGACTGATCTAGTCTAACCTCTGCACGATCCCAATGAGGAAACTGAGGCCCGGAGAGGGGACGACTCACTCATGGTCCCCTGGTCAGTCAACACACGCTGGGCACGGTGTCCTGGGGCAGCCAGGCCTGTGCTCAGGCCCTGGGCAGAGCACCTTGGAGCCAGGGGCAAAGCCCGCCCCCGCCTGCTGGTGCAGAGCCTGCCAGCTAAGAATAGATTCCACACTGACCACTTCCAACCGGTTTGATGACGGGAAATACTACCTTTGAATTTCAATTAAGCCAAATATTATTTCCCCCCAAAGAATTCTGCTCTTCTCAGCAGTAGACCTGTATTACAAATCATTGCCCTTAATCATTACTATTAGGTTTTGAATTTTGTCGGTGTACAAAGAGTGGACATTTGTTTTCCACAGCTTTGAGTTTGCCTCCTGGGGCCCAGAGCCTGCGGCATTTATTCTTGCCCCTGTCCTCCCCTGCCTCGCCCTGCCCGAGGCCCTCCAGACCCAGCCAGTCTCGGGACTGATGACCCCTGCCTGGCCTTCCTCCGTGTCCCGTGTCCAGCCTGTGGCTGGGAACAGGACTTCGGACTCCCATTCCAATGCTCACCCCATGCTGTCAGCCCTCCTGGTGGCACTGCCACACCCACCTGGCCTCGGGACCCAGCCGTCACCCTAGGGGACATGTGCCATGGTTGCCGGGTGGGGGCCCTTGGCCCCTGGCTCTCAGCCCCCAGCTTCCCTGAGTACCACACTCTTCTCTCCAGCACCCTGCAGGAGCCAAGGCCAGCGTGGGTGGCTGAAATCTCCCCGGTAACAGGCCTCCCCCTCCTGCCAGCCTCCTCCCCTAACCTGCCATCCCTCCTCCCTCACCCTGCACCTGCTCTCTGGCCCCTGGGCCCCTCCTCCCAGCCCCTCCCACACCCCCCACTCCTGCTCCCTCCTTCCCTGGCTCTCCATGTCACCATCTGTGGCACAATCCTTCTCTGTCACTCTCTCTGCCACCCCCTCCTTCCCCTTCCTCCTTCCCTGCTCTCCATCCCTGCCTCTCTCCGCATCTCTCCCTCTCTTCCCTTCTCTCGCTCTCTTTCCTCCTCCTTTTATTCTCCCTGTCACGCATTTCTCATCACTCCCCCTCATTCTGGCTTTCCACCCACTCACTGTCCTCTCTCTCTCTCCCTCTCTCTCCACCTCCGACCGACCCCCCTTCCCTCTATCTCTATTGGCTCCTTAGAGTCCCCTGCTCCCCATTTCTCTTCTTTCCTTGGGAGGCTTCTCCCTCCATCCCCACCCCAGGCTCCCGCTTGCAGACCCCATCTGCGTCCCTGCCCTCCAGGACATGTCCTGGAGATGAGGGGGGACGCACCACGCACCAGTGGGAAGTCAGGGCTGGAGACCAGATGGAAGAGGCTCTGTGGGCAGACGTGGCCACTGCGGGCCTAGGAGGGGCCCCGGGCCGCAAGCTGTCTAGAAGGGGGCACTGTGTGGGGACCCCGGCTAAGGGGTGCTCTGGGGGCGGCTGGGGACTGTGCAGGGAGAAGGGACATCAGAATGATAACCAGCTTGGCAGCAAGGAGGGGATCCCTCACCCCACGGAGAGGTAAGGAGGCTGGGACTGGGGTGGGGTCCTGGAGGGTGGGGTCCTGGAGCTCCCCCTCTGCCCAGGATAAATTTGGGAGGTTGGGGCTGGCGGCTAGAGAGGGTGGGGGCCCCCGGGGGAAAGAGGCTTTCCTGTGGCCTCTGGGTGGGCTGTGGGGGCGGGGGCCGTTCATCTTGGAATTTTGCACCCCAGCTCTAGGATCTGGGCATCACTGCACGGCAGTGCCGGAGCGGGAAGGAGCCAGAGGCATCGTGCTGCGTGGCCTCCTCCGCTCACGCGCCAGCTTTCCTGAGCTCCCTGTCTGTACTGGGTGCGGGGCTCTGCGCGCTCCCGTGTAATCTCAGCCACCCTGGGAGGTGGGTACGCTCGTCTTCGTTTAACGGGAGGAAACTGAGGTCCAGAGGAAGGAAGTGACTTGCCCAAGGTCACACAGCAGTTTGGCACCATCACTCTGTGGCAGAGCCCAAGCCCCAACTTAGGCGTGTGGGGCGGGTTCCTGGGGTCAGATGCCAGGCCTGGGGTGGGAGTGCTTCAGTGGGCGGGGACCTGGGGCCTCCTGGGGGAAGGCCCGGGGCAGCAGAGGGCAAACAGAACACAGCTGGCCAGGGGCCGTGAGCCTGCATGGTCCGGGCTGTCCCAGTCCCTGCTTCCTGTCAGCCCGAGGCCGCAGGGGCGCTGCCAGGGCCAGGGGTGCTGGTGGTTTCTGAGTAGACAGAACTGAGTGTGAATTCTGACCTCCCGCTCGCCAGCTGAGTGACCTTGTGCAACTTGCTGAACCTCTCTGAGCCTCAACTTCCTCTTCTCTAAACACCCTCCCTCGTGGGCCCTGTGAGGGTTTCATAATGTGAGTTTGAGGCCTCTGCCCAGGAGCAATGCCCCACCTTGCTCAGAGTTCTACTCGCCGAACGTCTTGGTCTCGTCTTATTTCCTGATGTGCTGGGTGCTGTGCTAGGTGCGCAGGGGTAGGGGACAGACAAATGCAGAACCGATGGGGTGTCTGGGGATGCTGTCCTGAATTGGGTGGGGCTCAGGGCCGCCACTCGCCCTCTCTGGGCTTCCGTCCCCCTGAACAGTCCTCTGAGGAGTCCACCCCCAGCTTTCAGGCAAGCTGTGCAAAGATAAACCAGACCGGGAGGAAGGGCCTCCTCCCCGGGGTGAACTAGATCATGCACAGGATTCTGGCTCCTTAAAGAAAAGGCGGCACCTAAATCGCAGGTCTGGCTGACGCCCCGGGAAAGCTGTTCTTTCCCTGCTGTTGGCACCCTGGCCCCTTGAACTTTGCCAGGGGAGATGCATCCAGATTAAGGCGGAGGCAGGGCATCTCGTGAGGGGGCCGGGGCTCTGGGAGGAGCTGGTTCATCCCTGGGTCAAAGGCAGGGCCTAGTGGGTCCCCTGTAGGCTACCAGGACTGTGTGGTTTGCACATGTGCTTGTGTGGGTGGGTGCACACGTGTGTGACCGGCGAGAGGGAGGCTGTCCTCAACGCTCACCCCCAGGCCTCCCTGGGGGCATCTGTCGCTGCAGCCTGGCAATCAGGTCTGCCCGGCTCACTGCTCCTCTCTTGGGAGCCCGGCCCCCTCCCTCTTCCATCACTGAGCCGGACTGGCCGCCTGGCAGGGAGGCTATAACGAGGATCTGCGCACAGGGCGGCAAGGGGGATGGGTGGGTGACGCAGAGCTCCCGCGAGGCAGCCAGGGCTCAGGCCCCAGATTCCACTATTCCGGGTCTCAGGAGGGCTGGCTCGGGCATTTGGAACCGTAACGTTCTCTGACTCAAGGCCACGGATCTAAAAGTCCATGACTACCACTCAGTTCTAAGAATCTAAAATTCTATTTCTAGGCCTCCAAGAGTCTAGGGATTTGGGTCTGTGGTCCTACTAGTTCCAGGTCCCGAGGAGCCACGAGAGCTCTGAACAGGCCGGTGGGAGAGGTGGAAGCCAGCTGGGCGGCCTGACCCACTGTGGCACCAGGCAAGTGCCTTCCCCAGGCCTGGCCTCAGTCTGCCAGCCTGTGAAGTGGGTCCTCCCAGCTCTGCCCCTTCACAGCTATGTGACCAGAGCGTGTGGACTCGCTTTGTTCCCTGTCTGCATGGGGATGGCAGACACGAATGCCTTCCTCACGGGACCCACAGGGTGCAGCGCGTCACCCGCTTAGCTGGGAACCGGGCAGTCGGGCTCGGTGACAAGGAGCTGGCAACACTGTTAGGACCCCATGAGCCACTGCCCAGAGCCCTCCGCTCAGTGGTGCTGTCCCAGGCCCAGGGTAGCTGATGAGGGCCTGGGGTGATGAGGACAGGCTGGGGGTCTCTCTCGGGCTTGGAAGAGCAGGGAGGGGGTGCTCTGAGCCCAGCCAGCCTGGGGTCCCTTCAGGGGGAGCCACGGTCAAGGGGTGCTTTGCCATTCTCAGCATTGCCCTGCCTGGCCCTCAGAACCCTGGGAAGCCCCAGATCAGTGGTCGGCAAACTCATTAGTCAACAGAGGCAAATATCAACAGTACGACGATTGAAATTTCTTTTGAGAGCCAACTTTTTTAAACTTAAACTTCTTCTAACGCCACTTCTTCAAAATAGACTCGCCCAGGCCACGGTATTTTGTGGAAGAGCCACACTCAAGGGGCCAAAGAGCCGCATGTGGCTCACGAGCCGCGGTTTGCCGACCACTGCTCCAGATCATCAGGCAGGGCACCCAGGCGCGCTCGCCCACCCAGCGACGCTTGTTCCAACTTGGGGTACCTACCCTTTCCCGGAGCTTTGCATCTGGAAAGCGGGGTCCTGATAGGGCAATGTGAACCCCAGATTCACACTGGGACATTCCAGGCCCAGTGTTGGATTGGCAGGAAGACATTGGATAGTGGGAGGGTCATTAGGAAGCAGGGGGAGGTCCAGGCCCCGAGGAGGCTGCAGCTTTCAGCCTGGCCTCTACCTGGACCTCCTGAGAGCCAGGAAGTACTGCTGAGGGAGGCTAGCAAATCCAGAGGCAGGGGGGCCTTTCCCAGGGGGCCTGGGCTTCCACTCTCAGCAATGCATCCTCCCTCTGTGATAAGATTTGTCCCCTCTGGTTCCTCTGATTCGTTTGGGTGGTGCCTCAGACACTGATGCAGAGCTCGTGCTGGTGTGAAAGGCACAGCTGGGAGATGGGAAAGGTTCAGAGCTGAGTGAGAGTGACTCCACACTTAAGGGAGGTGTGACAAGAAAGGTGCTAACACAGTACATGGGGATGCTGGTTCCCACCGTGCTGGGGGGCGAGCTCTTACTGATGCTTCAAAACCCATCCTAAAATGTCCAGTCTCAGGGACGCCTGGGTTGCTGGGGCTGGGGAGGCGGCTATTCTTGTGCTTACCTCTAGTGCAGCGGTCACCAACCTCTCGGACCTCACGGACCACCAGTGGTCTGTGGACCACCGGTTGGCAACCGCTGCTCTAGTGTGTTTGGAATTTCTCTACAAGTCTCCCTCTGAGGGAGAAGGGGCCCCAGATAACCCCCTCCTCAGTTTCACAGCCAGTCATCCTGGGTAGGGTCTTTGCACGTGGGCTGGGGCAGGCAGAAAAGGTCACCAAGGGCTCTGACTCCCAGGGGAGGGGTACTCCTGAGCCTCTGGTTCTTAATCTGATGAAAGCTCTGGGCATTCAGAGTTTTCAGGGTTCATGGATGCTCTGAAGTTCACCTGGAGACCCAAGTTCAAGGTTAAGGACCTGATGTGCAGCAGTGTTTTCAAATGTGAGGGCTGAGACCTGTTGGTGGGTGTCTCAGTCCGTTTGGGCTCCTACAACAGATCACCATAGATTGGGGGGCGGACGTATAAATAACCTCTAGAATCTCACAGTTCTAGAGGCCAGAAGTCCAAGATCAAGGTGCTGGCAGATTTGGTGTCTGGTGAGGGCCTGCTTCCTGGTTCATAGATGGTCATCTTTTTGCTGTGTCCTCACCTGGTGGAAGGGGCAAGGGAGCTCTCTGGAGTCTCCTTTATAAGGGCACTAATCCCCTTCATGAGGGCCCCACCCACACGACATAATCAGCTCCCAAAGGTCCCACCTCCTAATACCATCACATGGGGGGTTAGGATTTCAACACATGAATTTGGTGGGAGACACATTGTCTATAGCAGCTGGCTGGGACCATCTTATGTAGAAAGGGCGGGTGTTGCTTTATGAAACAATACGACTTCATTGGGTTGCTATGCAAAATGTACTGGCATCAAAATATTTGGAAAGCACTGGTGTAAAGGAAAGGGCCCATGTTGTCATCAGCTAATTGAACGATCCATTGATTCCTTATTGGACATTGTGTAGCACACCCTGTGCACAGGCGAGGGGACACAGGCCAGCACTGGTCCCCGCCCTTTAGAGCCAGGCAAGCCGGCGCCCCTCACCACACCTTAGCTACGGTGGTCCAGGGTGGTCACTCTACCTCTCTGAGACTCAGTCCTCATCTGAGAAGTGGGGATACCTTGCAGGCCTGTGTCATGGTGAGCTGGTGCACGTCACTCTGGCTGAGCACAAGTTCAGTGTGAGGAGGGAGGGGCAGCTGGGAGGAAGCCGTCTTCTGCCGTGACCGGACTGTATCCTCCCTCCTCCAGGCCGATAGCTGACCGCTGACCGCCCTCCCCTCAGCCATGGACACCCTCGGCTATCCTTCGTCGGTGCCCACAACCTCGGAACCTGAGAACGCCTCGGCCTGGCTCCTGGATGCCACCCTGGGAAACGTGTCCGTGGCCCCGAGCGCGGCCGGGCTGGCCGTCAGGGGCGTCCTCATCCCACTGGTCTACCTGGTGGTGTGCGTGGTGGGCCTGCTGGGCAACTCCCTGGTCATCTACGTGGTCCTGCGGCACACGGCCAGCCCGTCGGTCACCAACGTCTACATCCTCAACCTGGCGCTGGCGGACGAGCTGTTCATGCTGGGGCTGCCCTTCCTGGCTGCCCAGAACGCCCTGTCCTACTGGCCCTTCGGCTCCCTCATGTGCCGCCTGGTCATGGCCGTGGACGGCATCAACCAGTTCACCAGCATCTTCTGCCTCACCGTCATGAGCGTGGACCGCTACCTGGCGGTGGTGCACCCCACCCGCTCGGCCCGCTGGCGCACCGCCCCCGTGGCACGCGCCGTCAGCGCGGCCGTGTGGGTGGCCTCGGCCGTGGTGGTGCTGCCCGTGGTGGTCTTCTCGGGCGTGCCCCGCGGCATGAGCACCTGCCACATGCAGTGGCCCGAGCCCGCGGCGGCCTGGCGCGCCGGCTTCATCATCTACACGGCCGCGCTGGGCTTCTTCGGGCCCCTGCTGGTCATCTGCCTCTGCTACCTGCTCATCGTGGTCAAGATGCGCTCGGCAGGGCGGCGCGTATGGGCGCCCTCGTCCCAGCGGCGGCGGCGCTCGGAGCGCAGAGTCACGCGCATGGTGGTGGCCGTGGTGGCGCTCTTCGTCCTCTGCTGGATGCCCTTCTACGTGCTCAACATCATCAACGTGGTGTGCCCGCTGCCCGAGGAGCCCGCCCTCTTCGGCCTCTACTTCCTGGTGGTGGCGCTGCCCTATGCCAATAGCTGTGCCAACCCCATCCTGTATGGCTTCCTCTCCTACCGCTTCAAGCAGGGCTTCCGCCGGGTCCTGCTTCGGCCTTCCCGCCGGGTGCGAAGCCAGGAACCCCCTGCTGGACCTCCAGAGAAGACAGAGGAGGAGGAGGAGGAGGAGGACGAGGAGGACGAGGATGGAGAGGAGGGTGGGGAGAAGCGGGCAGGGAAGCAGGGGGAAGCGAAGGAGATGAACGGCAGGGTCAGCCAGATCACACAGCCTGGCACCAGCAGGCAGGCGCTGCCTCCCAGCTGTGTGCCCGGCAAGGAGCAGCAGTTCCTCCCCCAGGAGCCTTCCGTGGGGGAGAAGCCGGGCGCCCTGAACATCAGCTGTCTGTAGGGCCTGTGGAGGGCCGGAGTGGCCCAAGCACAGAGCAGAGGCTGTGGGTGCGCCTAGGCCTGCCACCCGAGGTGCTGGGGCCCGCGATGGGCTGTTCAGACCCCATTGCTGCCGAGACTGGCTGTGTGACCACGGATAGGCCACGTCCCCTCTCTGGGCCTCGTGTTCTGCTCTGTGACTCAGGGATGGGAGCCATCGGTCTAGACAAGCTCTGCCGATGAGAAAACTGGAGGGACGTTACCGCTGGGCTGACCCTCCTGAGTGGGGCCCAGGTGAAGGGGACAGGTGCAGACTGGCCGTCCCCTTCAGAGACAGAGCATCCTGGTGGGTTGGCCTGAGTCTTGGTCCTCAGAGGATAAACCAAGGCCTGGGTTTCCTGGGCTCAGAGTCAGGTCCATAGGAGAGGGGCTGGGGCCCAGGTTCACAGGGAGCTGGACCAGCGCCCCCTCCTCCGCCAATAGAAGAAAATCTTGCCCCGTGGGGGGCGGGGTGTGAGGCTGCGCAGGCCTGCACCAGCTCTCCCCTATTGCTGCAAGGCCTTAGGCCAGTTTTCTCTCTGGGCTGCAGGCCTCGCCTGCTGGGCAACCCAATCACCTCTGGGCCCTCTTGCCCAGATGGTCGGGCCGGGACTCCTGTGATCCTGGACTTGAGGAGGAGAAGCGGATTTTCCAAGAAGCTCGTTAAGTCCAGCTGCAGGGTCGGCCCCTTACTGCTTGGGCCCTTCTGAGTCCCTGAGCCTAATTTTGTACTTGTAATTTTGTATCGCTTTTCTGAAAGAGGGACCCCAAAATGCATAAGCTTAGGCCACCTAAAGCCCAGCTCAGCCCCTGCTGAGGGCAGCCTACGAACCCCCAAAGCAGCTCCCTTTGTGTTCGGAGGCTGGAGGGGGCGTGTGGGGTGTCTCTGGGTCTTTGAGAGCTCACGGGAGAAACATCCCAGTTCCTCCAGGCAGACTGGCACGGAAAGGCAGAGGGTAAGACAGTGAGTGCTGAGAGGAGGAGGAAAAAGGGGAGGAGGGGGCGGACAGGAGGGAGAAGGAGGAGGGGAGGAGGAGGAGTGGAGGATAGATCTGTTCCATGACCTTGGAGCTGTCCTTGGCCCCTCTGCACTGAGCTCAGTTGCTGCATCAATGAAACTGAGTTGCTGGGCCCAACAGTCCCAAGAAAACGATGCCATCAGGTGGCAGAGCAAATTCTCTGAAAGGCACAGGGACAGCCCCTGGAGGGCCGATCAGTGCCGGTAGGAGGGGCTGGGCCTGGCCTGTGCTGAGAAGCAGGGCCTGGCAGACCGGAGCAGGCCTCTCGCCCTCTGAATTCCCCCGGGCTGCAGGTTGGAAAGGCCCAGGGAAGACAAGACAAGACAAAAAAGTGGGACCACAGGGCCCTCCCTGGTTTGGCTCAGTGGATAGAGTGTCGGCTCGTGGGCGGAAGGGTCCTGGGTTCGATTCCAGTCAAGGGCACATACCTCCATCCTGGCCCTGGTCAGGGCATATGCGGGAGGCAACCAATCAATGTGTCTCATGCTGCTGTTTCTCTCTCTCCCTCTCACCCCTCCCTTCCACTCTCTCTAAAAATCAATGGAAATCCTTGGGTGAGGATTAACCACCACAACAAAGGTGGACGACAGGGAGAGACCACTGTCCAAGGCTGGCCTGGACCGGCCTGGACTTCCTCCCAGAAATGACCCCTTAGAGCCACAGTGAGACTGGCTCCCCGGGGAGGGTGGTACCTCTGGCTAAATCCCCCAAACTCTCCCGTCTGCAAGGGCAAGGGATCCTCAGGGAGAGCACATGGGCCACAACTGGGGAGACCCACATCTTCAACTCACCTCCAGATTCTGGCCAGCCTCCACCTCTCTGGGCCTCAGTTTCCCCATCATAAACGGAGGTGGTTATCCCAGCTTGCCTGCCTCCTTGGATTTGGGAAGAGAAATAAGTCACACCAGGTAAACTGCCACACACACTGTAATGGGTGGGGGTGGGGTGACCCCTTCTCCTTCACCTCTCTGTATTTGGCCCTTGGGGGTGAGGACACGATGAAAGTGGACTTGGGGGTCAGAGGCTCAGGGAGACAGGGCCTAGAGGAGTGTTTCGCCCCCTTAGGGGACCTGGGTCCAAATGAAGAGGCCGCCCCACCTTCCTGATTCCTGGGGCAGGGAAGCCTGTTCTGCAAGGGTGGCTGGGAGGCCCCTTAGAGAAATTCTTTGCTGCATCTGCCCCTAGCTCTTGTCAATAAAGATGGTGACACATGACAACAGCCATGACCTGGGTCGATTCCTTTGCCAGGTGCTGTGTGTCTAGGTCGGTGTGCATGTGTTGTGGGTGTGTGTATGGACGTCCATCTCTATCAGGATGCTCCCTGAATCCATCTCTCAGCCCTGTGTGCCCAGGCTGCCCAGAGTCCCAGACCTCCAGGGGATGTGGAAGATGCTCCTGACAAGCCTCAGCCTATCATCTTACAGATCTTGATGCAAAAGCAGTAGTCATGCTTTCTTCCTGTATCCAAATCTCAAATCTCATGGAAGGAAGTTGATTGGTCCCAACTAGGGCACATGGTGGCTCCTTGGGCCAATAACCAAAGGCAAGGTGATAGAGTGCCATGATTGGCCAGATGTGGGTCATGTGACCATCCTTCCAGCCAGAGAGAAGGTAGGACTCTGTGATGAACAGTCTGGCTGACCAATGGAGTAGGAGTTGGCTGGGGGACAGACTACAGTGGCAAAGGGAGGTTAGCCAGGAGTATCAATAGCAGGCTAGGTGGGGGTGGTTGGGGATGTACTAGTAAGCACAGTTCAGGTGCATAGTAGGTGCTCAGGATATCTCAGCTGTATCCATGAGGGTCCAGCGCTGTGTGGGAGTGGTGCACAGGCCAGGGCTCTTCCCCCCCCCCCCCCGCCCCTGCCCAACATGCTCCATCCCACAGCCCTGGAGCTTCCCCACTACACGTGTGTCATTGCCTGTGCACGCGTATGTGGATGTCTGTGCCGGGGTGCCCTGCCAGCCTTGCCCCTCCAGGCAGGGACCGTTCCTGGTGCATCTGTGTTTCCAGGGCCGGGCAGCACTGTGGGCCCCCTCACGTGAGGATTTAGAATAGATGAAGGAATAAGGAGAATTCCATTTCACAACCCCAAGGGGAAAGTTTCACATGGTGACGCTAGCTCCTTTGGATTTGTACAACATGGTGACCCTGAATAAAGGGGGAAGTGGGGGCAGGGGGAGGAAAGAGCTGGTATGGGGGTTTGGGGCTGGAATCTGTGGGCTATGGGAACCTCGAGGACTACTGGGTAAGGTCGTGAGGCTGAGCGCGCAGCAAGGGTGGCAATGACTCGCCCTGCCTGGCTGCAGACATCCAACTTGCTCAAACCCAGACCTTCCCTTGAACTTGTGTCTCAGAGGTGGTTGCCAGGCAACAGCCCATGGCCACCATGCTCTGGACCAGGACTTCATGCGTCAGCCTCAGCATGACAGGAGAGGAGCTGGGGGTCACAGGCCCTGCAGTAGGGAAGGCCCCAGGGCCTCAGGCCCTCTTCACCTACAAGGGGCCAGAGAGACAGAGGTCACTGTCCCTTGGGAAGGTGACAGCCTGGGCTCCGCAGGACCCCAGACACAGGAGAAAGCACTCTAAAAGTGCGAGAACCACAGTTGTGATGTGAAGGGCTCCCCCTGAAGTAGTGCAAGGCCACGGTCCCGCCAAGGTCTCAGGGGGCTCCCCTGTCACCGGCAGGCCCTGCTGAGGCTCACGGTGAGGCCACGGGAAGGCTGTGAGGGAAATGCACCCCTTCAAAGTCATGGGACCCAAAGTCAGGGTGGCTGGGCCCTAGGCCCACTCTGCCACGAACCTACTGTGTGACTTCGGGCCTTTCCCGTCACCTCTCCGGGCATAGCTCCTTGAGTTCACAAGGATTTTACTGACACTGGGCTGGGGGTACAGTGGAGGAAAACAGATCCTGTGCTTGTGCCCTGGGCACTCCCCGGCAGCCACACCAGTCACTGTGTCGCTATGCAGTGGGGAGGGGAGTGGAGTTTGTTCTGGGGGATCATCACTGTGGGAGGGTCAGTGGTGGAGGCTGCCCTGGGGGCAGAGGGTGGGGCACGAGTGTGCCAGGCAGAGGGACCTGTCTGTGCTAAGGCCTGGACGCTGGGGGATGCAGGAATGAAAGGCAGAGGCGAGGCCCGGTTCAGGGACGGAGATTGTGCCAGACAGGACCTCCTAGGGGGCTGATTCCTGTTGTGGGTTCAATTGTGCTCCTGTCCCCCCAGTTCATGTATTGAAGTCCTAACCTCCAGCTGGGCCCCTACTCCAAGATGACCGGTGTTCCTAAGGTTTGGACACAGGCCTGCAACAGGGAAAATGCCGGGGCAATGCTTCCACAAGCCAAGGACCACCAAAGGCTGCCTGCAAACCCCGGAAGGGGGGGGAGAGGCCTGGAACAGCCCTCAGAAAGAAGCGACCCTGCCTGACACCTTGACCTTGGACTTGCAGCCTTCAGAACTGAGAGAAAAGAAATGTCTGTTGCTTTGTTACAGCAGCCCTAGCAAACTAATATAATTCCCCACCTGCAAAGCAGACAACCCCCGGCCCCCCACTCCTGGCTTGCGGGAGGACCGATGGACTAACTTGTGCATTCTTTCATTCAACAAGTGTTTATTGGGCAGCTGCCAAATGCAATAAGCTGAAAGCAGAGAAATACAAGGCCTGTCTTTCGGGAACCAGGATAAGAGAGAAAGAGTTCTTTTTTTTTTTTTTTTTTTTGTTAATATATTTTTATTGATTCTGAGAGGAAGGGAGGGAGAGGAAGAGATAAAAACATCAATGATGAGAGAGAATTGTTGATCGGCTGCCAAAGAGACAGTTGTTAATCCCTCCCACCCTCCTCACTCTGGAATTGCCTGGGTTTGAATCCCAGCTCATCCATTCACTACCTGTTTGACCTGGAGCCAGTTCATTAAGCTTTCTGTGCCTCGGTTGCCTCTTCTCTGAGATGAGGATAAGAGCACCTGTCCCTATTGTTAGGAGCTTTAAATGAGTTAATATTTACAAAGAGCTTAGAACCGTGCCTGGTGCATTGTAGCTGCTATGCGTTAAATAAACGCAAGAAGTGGGGGTGGACGTCTCCTCAGCGGGGCTATGGCCAGCTGAGTGTGAAGAGGGAACGAGTTTGTGCACAGGGAAGGAGGCGTGGGAGACAGTCAAGGTGCTGAGAACAGCTCTGATATCCATTTTATAGCTGAAGACAGTAAGGCCTGCACAGGCCATGTGACTTGCCCAGAGGCAGCACCAGAGGTAGGAGCAAGAACCCTGTTTGCCTAGCCCCCAGTCCAGTGTCTACCGTTTTTTAAAACTACAATAATGAGGGCCGGGGTATCAGGAGTGGTGCTGGGAGTGGAGAGAGCTCTGAGGCCACTGGTGCCAGCTCCTTGGTGGCCATCGGGCAGTGGCCGACAATGCTCTCAGGCATGACCGCCAGCCCAGGCCCCACGGGACCTCGGTCGCCTCCTACAGGTCCAGCCACTCCCTAGCAAGCCCTGCAGCCTTGGCAGGCCAGGCAGTGTGCACACAGGAGCGAAGGACTGGCACACACTCATGTGTGTGTGTGAGTGTTGAGGGCCAGACCAGCCTTCACTTTTTCACGGGCTCAAAGAAAGTGCCCGGGCCACACCTGGCATTCTCCAGGGCCCCAGACACCTCAGGTCTTGGCTCAGGCCCTGGGGGACACAGCGTGTAGGCGGGCAGGAGCCCATGTCCTCCATGGCCATCTTGTTAAAGGGGGAATGAGGCCCGTGGGACATGGCCTCTTCGTGCTGCTATCTGCTCTAATGACCAGGAAATATGTCAATATTTGCCCATGGGAACTGCCGGTCCTGTCGCACTTGGTCAACACGCCCAGAGCCTGTTTGGTTTCTCCATCTGTAAGAGGAGGGCTGTCTCTGAGCTCTGGCCTTCTGTCTGCTCTTCAAAAAACAGGGCGGGTCTCTCCTCTCAGGCCATAATAAACGGCAGCAATTACAAGAGGAACAAAGCAAACACAATGCCCACTACAGTGGCAAGTGAGCTCTCAGCCACACAATCAGGTTCGAACTCCAGCGCTACTGCTTCGTAGCTCTGCGTGCCTTTGGGTTAGCCTGGGAACCTCTTGGAGCCTCAGTTTCCTCCTCCGTAAAGTGGGCTCCATGCCCCCATCTCACACATCTGTTGCAGGCCCCGCGGAGGCCGGCGCTGTGCTCTGTGGCCCGCAGGGGGCGCCAGGGACCTCCATCTCGCCTCTGGGAGCCCGACGCCGCTCGGCTCGGCCAGACTCGGTTTCATTCGTCCCCAATCGGATCCGTTCGCTCAGACTCGGCAATGTTCGGCTATTCTCGGCAACACTCGGCGACACGGGGCTCAGCTCGGCCCGCTCGGCCCTGTTCGGGTCTGTTCGGCTCCTCTCTGCGCAGGACACAACGAAGGCCCCGCCCCAGCGCGGCGGTTCCTCCCTCGCCCCAGCGCGTCCGGGTTCCCGGATGCAGGCCCGGAGGCCGCGGCAGAGCCGCCTCCCGGCGGTCCCGCCGGCGGTGTCCACGCAGCCGGGTCGGCTTTAGCTGAGCCCTGGACGGTGCGGAGCGAGGCTGCGACCAGCGGGGGTCTTCTCCCAGGACTTGAGGACGGAGTGAGCGGCGATGGAAGGGCCTGGGGTCGGGGAGTCACTCCCCTTAACTCCGCCCAGGGAGCCGGCCGTTTGCGAGGGGCGGGAGCCAGCTTCTGCACCTGTTGCCCTGAGCCTCAGCTCCCCCGCCCCCCTCACAATTAACGGCCCAGAGGGCCTGGGGCGGCGCTGGCTCGTCCCTTCTTGGGCCTCTTGGGGACTCAGTTTCCTCTTCTGTAAAGTGGGACGATTCGCCCAATCCGGGCTAACACCTTTTGAATCAGTCGTGGGTTGCAGAAAGCCCAGGATGGAGAAACTGAGTCCAGAGAGTGAAGTCCACCCAGTTAGTCAAAGGTGGGGCTCAGGAGACCTAGGGAGCGAGGGAGCCTGCCCACCCTGCGGGAGTGGGGTTTGGTTTGGAAGAACGAGGGAGGGAATGGGCGCCCCAACCAGCCCTGCGCGTCTCAGTGGGCTCTTCCTCCTCTTCCCCTCTCCCTCCTCCCCCTCCCCCTCCCCCTCCCCCTTCCTCCTCCCCCTCCCTTCTCCCCCTCCCCTCCCCCTCCCCCTCCCCTCCCCTTTCCTCCTCCCCCTCCCCCCCCCCCCTCCCCTCCTCCCCCCCCCCCTCCTCCTTCTCCCCCTCCTCCCCCCCTCCCCCCCCCCCTCCCCCTCCCCCTTCCCCCCTCCCCCCTCCCCTCCCCCTCTCCCCCTCCCCCCTCCCCCTCCCCCTCCCCCTCCCCCCCCCCCCCCCCCTCCCCCCTCCCCCTCCCCCTCCCCTCCCCCCTCCCCCCCCCCCCCCCCCCCCCTTCCTTCCTCCTCCCCTCCCCCTCCCCCTCCCCCTCCCCTCCCCTCCCCCCCCCCCCCTCCCCTCCCCCTCCCCTCCCCCCCCCCTCCCCTCCCCCTCCCCTCCCCCCCCCCCCCCCCCCCCCCCTCTCCCTCCCCCTCCCCCTCCCCCTCCCCCCCCCCTCCCCCTCCCCCTCCCCCTCCCCCTCCCCCCCCCCTCCCCCTCCCCCCCCCTCCCTCCTCCCCTCCCCCCCTCCCCCCCCCCCTCCCTCCTCCCCCTCCCCCCTCCCCTCCCCCTTCCCTCCCCCCCCTCCCCCTCCCCCCTCCCCCTTCCTCCCCCTCAGCTCTCTAAGAAGGTGATGGGCCGGGTTGGATGGGAGCATCCCTGGCCGACAGGCGCGACCCGTTCTCCCCGCCCCCCCCCCCTCCCGTTTCCAGTTGGTGGCGCTCACGGTTTCCTTTGTTTAGTCTCTTAATTGGTTACTGTCCTTGAGCAGTTGGATCAGTGACTGTCCAGTCACCCCTCCCATGGCTGACTCCAGGAATCATCTGGACCTCTCTCACTTTTTTGACAGGCACACGGTTCCCACGGCTTTGTAAGCACTGGTGAAATGCCACTGTTTGTGTACCTTCTCCCAACCCTTGGCTGGGAGGCGGATTCTGAGTGTCTGCGTCTGTGCTTCATTTTTCTCATCTGTGCGCCCGAGGAGAATGGGCTCAGCCCCTCGTCACGTTCAGAGTTTAGCCAAGGAGAAGCGCCGAGGGGCGGCCAGTGTGGAGTACCCCCAGCGGGTGTCCCACCAGGCTGCTCGGGTGGCCTGGGCCCCCTCGTGTCCCTCACGCCCAGAGACACCGAGGCTCAGAGGTAGGAAGACATGCCCAAGGTCTCACACCGAGAAGGCAGGCGGTGGAGCTGAGACACACCCGGGTTTGTCTGCCCCAGGGCTGGAGCTCTGACTCCAAGCTCCCCGGCCTGCTGCAGGGGACCCAGGGATGAGGCACAAATGGGGGGATTTCAGGAAAGCTGGGAGGAGAGCCAGACTCAGTTCCAGAGCGTGAATGACAAATATTAAAGTTTAATATTTTTGAGTCCTGCTCTCATCTGCCCTGCCCCCCGCCAGCTGCCCTGCACCCAGGGGGACAAGGGGCTGCTTTCTGGGGCGTCGATGTGGCTGGGGGCCAAAGGACCTGGCCTAGAACCTGGCGAGTCAAGTGCCTTCCCAGGGCTCAGCCTCCTCACCTGTTCAGTGGGATGAGCAGCCTTCCCCGCAGAGGGGCGGTTGGGCACAGAGCACAGTGCTGGCCACATAAGAGGCCCTGACAAAACCATTCCTGAGTCCCCCTCCTGCTCCCCGTCCATTTTTCCTTCCCTCCCCCCTTTCTCAGATGCTAGGCTTTTTAAACCAAAACCCAGCTGTCTTCCCTCCCAGTGCTGCTGACTCAGCGCTTTTCCTGGCGCCAACAGCCTGGGAGGGTGGGCGGTGACTCCCTGGCTCCCTCCCTCTGCAGCCCTGGCTCTGCGCCCTGGGAGTGCTACTGGGGGCAGGGCCACACGGAGGACACAGCCAGTGGGGGCCTGACCGTTTTCCCAGCAGCCATAGTCCTTTCGCCTGCTTTCCTTTGGGGGCCCTGGAACCCCTAAATAGGCGTTAGGGGTCCGCAGGTGGGCTTGGGAGGGAGAAGCAGCAGAGCTAGACGTTGGGGGAGTCTGGCTGTCGTCCCAGCTTGGACTGCTGTCTGCTGTGTGACCTTGAGCCACATCTTGCCCTCCCTGGATCGCAGTGTCCCTGTGGGACAGATGAAGGAATTGGATTAGGTCATCTCTAAGCGTCCTTCCAGGCCTGGACAGCCAGCTGTTTGGTTGTCTCCCAAAGAGGAAAACAGGCTCAGGTGAGAGCTGGCCAAGGCCACACAGCCCAGCGGTGTTCCGTCCTCCACACCTGGCTCACCTGAGTGGTGGTGGGTGGGTTTGGGCCCCGAAGTCCAGACTTAAGTAAATCCCCCAAGATCTCTGCACTCCTGCGCCTCCAGAGGGTGATCATGTCTCCCCTCTCCCGGCAAACCCTGAACTGCAGCCTTTGCCCACATCTGTGCCCATGTGCCCTCGTGGGAACTCCAGTGGGATGGAGAGCACTTCCGCTCCGTAGAGTTGTGGCTCCTTTTCACCAGCTGCGTGGCCTGGGAGTCACATCAGCTCCTTTCCCAAGGCCGGGGTAGGGCTCCTTCATAATGGATCTGAAGACCCATTGGGTACCGGAAGCCCCTGCGAAGAAGAGGCCTGGACCAGGCCGTGAGTACTCAACCAATGTAGAATGACCTTGGCTGGTGTGGTTCAGTGGTTGAGCGTCGACCTATGAACCAGGAGGTCACTGTTGGATTCCCGGTCAGGGCACATGCTCAGGTTGTGGGCTCCATCCCCAGTGTGGGACATGCAGGAGGCAGCCAACTGATGATTCTGTTTCATCATTGATGTTTCTGTCTCTCCCTCTCCCTTTCTGAAATCAGTAAAAACATTTTTTTTAAAAAAAATGTAGAACGTGAGGGTGCTGGGGAGCAAGGGGCATTGACCATCTCTGCACTGGGTTCTCTGGCTGCAGGGAATCGGGCTGTGGCCTTTTTAAACCTGCCGCAGCCTAACCAGAAGGAAGCTGAGGCGGGACCCTGTGAACTCCTGGGGCATTTCCACAGGGCACTGGCCAGAAGACCAGGAGGATGAATCAATCATGGCAAAATTCTAGGCAGAGGAGGAGGACTTTGGCATCCATTGGGATGGGGGTTTTGTCCGGCTGCCACCCCGATAGCCCAGCAGGTAATACCTTCACTCAGCAAACCTTGGCGGGGCCCCTCCTGTGCCTGGCAGGGACGGAGCTGGCACTAGTTCTGCAGACACCTAGGGTGTCACTAGTGGGTGGTGGTGCCGGAATTGGAACTGAGGCTGCTGGGCTGGTGCCTGTGCCCTCTCCCCTTTTCAGCTTAAGCTGGGGGCCACCAGCACAGGATTCCAGAGCTCTCTCCCCTTCCCAAGCAACTGAAGGGGCTCCTGACCCCCTCTCTCCCCACCTTAGATTCCCAGCCAGCACATCAGGGGCCTCAGATCCCTCCTGGTGCTGACTTTTTGGGCCTCTGTGTCCAACAAGACCCCACCAAAGAGTTAAGCAAAGGAAATCCAGAGCTCCCATTATCTCGGCAGAACCCAGCGGCTGGAGGGGAGGGAGCAGGGAGGAGGGGACGTGGGAAGCCAGCTCAGCCCTCTTCCTCCGCCCTCCCTCCCTCCCTCCCTCCCTCCCTCTCGCCCTGCCTCCATCCCTTCCTCCCTCCTTCCTCGGCTTGGCCTGGGGGTCTGGGCCAGCAACCAGTTATTACTGCAGACATGGGCCTAGGAGCCAGAGGCTGACCCGAGGCCCGGGGTCTGTGAGCAGCTGGGCGAGCCCGCGGGACGGAGGGTGAGTGATGGAGGGCCTGCATTTCCCACGGCAGGGCCGCCCCCCGAGGAGGCTGGGGTCAGAGCCTGGAATTCCTCTCCTCCCGCCTCGCTTCCTGGACACATCGCGGGCCCGGCACCATTCCTCTGACCCTCCAGGCTCTCCCTTCCCCATCCCCTCTGTGACCCAGGCCTCAGCCCCTGGTGAAGGGCTGCCCTCTGCTGCTCCTGGCTTGTGCCCACCCTGCTGGGCTGGGACGCACACCAAGTCTACTCTGCAGGGCCTGGCCCTTCCCCCACCCCAAAGAGACCCCAGCTCCTGCGTGGAGGCAGCAGGGACCCCCTAGCCACCCCCAGTGGCATGGCCCCTCACACTCCCTGCCTGGCACCCTCCTCCATGGCCAGTCAGTGATCCAGGCTGCGCTGTGACTTTTGTTTAAGGCTGCTTTGCTTCCTGTCCCCCAGGCCAGGAAGTTTGTGTCCCAGAGCTTTTGACTGTCACCTGGCTGGAGCCAACAGCTAGGTCCCCAAACGGGCCAGTCCTCTGGAGGAGCCCTGGGCTGCCTGCCCTGCCCTGTCCTGGGAAGAGGTCACGCTGGGCAGAAGAAGGAGCAAACTTTTTATTAAGAGTCTTTTGCAGGTCAGCCAACTTCGCTGCGCTTAAACCTTCCCAACAACCCGGCGGGAGGTGGCGGTCATCTCCTTGTAGGTGTCGAGGAGCAGGACAGCCGGAGGGTCCCCCCACCAGCCCCAGGTCTCCCAGCTCGGCAGCGAGCCTGGGATTTCAAGTCTGACTCCAAGGCCTCACCTTTTCCCATGAGGCCACCCTCTGGCCAGGAAATGGGATTGATTGTTGGTTTTCTCAAAACCACTGGCATGTGCAGTTTACAAACAAAAGGTGAGGGTGGTCATCATGGACAGAGAGGATGCTGATCTGTGTGGACTTGACCTGCCTTTCAGAGCAGAACCAGGACACTGGACCAGGGGACCAGGGCTGGCGGCAGGAGCTGGGGGACGGTCACCTCCAGGAGGGGGTGATGGCTGGGGAGGCTGCCCGGCACCCCTCGCTTCTGCTACTAGCCAGCCCTGGGGAGGGGAGGTGCTCAGGAGAGGGCCCCTGCCCCTTTAAAACCTAGCTCTTACCACAGTGCTCAGAGAGATAGGGTGGCATTTAAAACAATACCTTCTCTACGGGTAGTAACCACAGAAAAAGTATTTTTGAATTGTGCTAAATGTTAAAGGAGAACAAAAAGGAAATAAACAAAGAAACGCCAGAAGTGTAAAAACCAGCCTGGTTTCAGAAGCCGAGTTTCTGATCCTGCGATAACTCAGGCCAGCCCCCAAAGGCCGCCGCCACCTCAGAGGCTCCCCGCCCAGCTTCCTGCCCACCCAGCCCGGCCTGTCTCCAGCGGCCGGTGTCCAGCTACTTCCTGCCCCTCTCCAGGAACTCTGGATTCTTCTCCCTTGCCCAGGCCAAAGCAGGTCCTCACAAACCCTGGCCTTCTCAGAGCCTCTTCAGGTTTCCAGGCTTCCTAGTCCTGCCCCTTAATTCCAATTTACCACCTTGGCAGCTTATTGGCAGGTCTACTATGACTGACACAACCACTTTCCAATGATTTAACTCTCGCCTGAGGCTTCCCTGCAAGGACTCAGTGTGAGGTTGTGCAGGTGGTTGATGCCCAGAGGAGGGAGGCTGGCACCAGCCCATGCCAAGGTCCCTACTCCGTGGTGCACTCTCTCCTGTTTCTAATGTGTCCCCCCCGCCCCAGGAGGGCCCCCTCCCTTGCAGGAAGGCCCGTGCAGGTCAGCAGTGGCTGCGGCTGTGACTCAGCAAAGGACTCCTCACTGCTCCACAGTATGACCCCGTCCCCACGCAGAACCCTGTGTTTTCTTGCATGGAAGTTGCTACCTGCCTGCTAGAATGAATGAACTTCCGGAGCTCCTTTGTCAGGACCTCGTGTTCATGCCCCAAACCATGGGCTCAGCCACGAGTCCCCTCCCCTCCCCTACAGAGCAAGCCTGCGGGATCCTTTGTGTTTGTCCCAAGGGCCCTCTCACTTGTCAATGGCGAGAGAGCAAGCCAGAGGGAGCGGGGAGGGTGGGAAGAGCATTTGACGGTCTCAGTGGTTCTGGCACAGGGGCCGCTGGGGCACCTTCCTCACCCACCCCCAGGTCCCCCAAGAGCCTCCTCTGCTCTGGGCTGTGGCTCTCTCTGGGGGGGCTTCCTCCTTCAGGGACCTTGTATGGCAGAGCCTTCAGAGACTGGGTTCCTTCCGGGAGACTCAGCCTCCAGGCCCTGCCCTGCCTGCCACGAGTCTCTGGGACCTTGAAGAACTTGCTTCTCTGTGTGTGGACCTCAGTGTTCTGGTCTGTTAAATGGGGGCACTGGCGTCCTTCCCCGAGTTATGTCAGGAACGCACTTGCTATGGGTGGCGGCATTCACGCGGGCATGGGCACAGTGGAGATGTTAATGTAGATACACTGTCTGTTCCTCCCTCCCTGCTCCAGGCCGCCATGGGGATAGCTGCCCTGGACCTCCTGTGGACAGTGCTCCTGCTCCCTCTCTTGGTGTTTGGGGTCCCCACTGAGGAGCACACCTCTGGGGAAGCTGTGGCCTCCAGTCTCCCCGGGCGCTGCCGACGGTGCTGTGACTCTGAGGACCCCCTGGCCCCTGCCTATGCTGCAGATGAGTCCTCAGCCTCACCATCCTCCCTTCCCTACGTGTGGCCTGAGGTCAGGCCCTATATTAACATGACCATCCTGAAGGGTGAGTACCTGTGCGTGGCTTAGGCTGGACTGGCCCGGTCGGAGACATGGAGGGCATGGGGGTCTCTTCCTGGGCCTGGGGAGGGGAGGAGGAGGAAGCAGGAGAAACCAGGACAGAAAATTATTCCCGACCCTTTCGTCCACACATTAATGAGACACCTACTAGTTGTCAGGACTCTTCTGAATTCTGGGGCTGGAGCATGAACAAATCAGAGATACCTACCACCAGTGCGCTTCCATTCTGGTGGGGGAGGCGGACAGCAATACGCATACGACCCATGTTAACGAGATAAAGTGTTTGATGGTGGCAAATGCCATGGAGATGGCAAGGTGGGCCGGGTAAGGGACATCGGGAGTGCAGGTGTGGGGGCAGGTTGCCTATCACACAGGATGGCCAGTTCTCACTGAGGGAGAAGCCATGTGTATCTGGGGAAGATCATTCCAGGCAAAGGGAACAGCAGGTTCAAAGGCCCTGGGGCAGGAGTGGGCCTGGGTCTTTAAGGGGCAGTAGCAAGGGAAAGAACTGGAGTTGGAGATGAAGCAGGGCCCAGATCAGACTTGGGTTTCTCCTCTGAGTGAGGTGGGGAGCAGGGGCAGGTTTGAGCAGAGGGAACTATTTGGGATCAGGTCCCTCAAGACATAGGTGGCCACCTGCTTCTCATGTTCAAGGTCAGCCTGGAGCAAGGGCTGGGCAGAGGCGTGTCTGCCTGGGGGTCAGGTGAGTTACTGCCAGACGCCCGGGCAGGGGAGATGGGCCGAGCAGTGCTAGGTGAATGGTCTTGCTGCGCGTTTGTGGAGTTTGCAGAGTGCTTTCCCACGCGGCCTTTGCTGAGGGCTGGCGAACACGCCTGTGAGGTGTGCGTGACCCTTTCCAAGATACAGGCAAAACAAACAGGACCCCAGCTGTGGCCGGGTACACAGGGGGTAAAGCCCGCCAGGGGCTGCCTGGCGCCTACCAGGGGTGCTTTCCTTGGTTCCTTCTTTGGGTCAGAAGTGCAAAGTGCACCCTGCCACTTGCCCATCCCCACTGGAGCTGGCTTCATGCAGTGTCCCCCTTCCCTGGTGGGGGCTGGGCCTGCCTTCCCAGAGCCCACAGCGGGACCCTCTCTTCCGGGAAAGCGCGGGGATGGGCGGGTGTGGAGACACTGGAGGCAGAGCCCAGCTTCTCCTGCTCCTGAGCTGTGCAACCCTGGGCGAGTCACTTAACCTCTCTGTGAGTGGCCACGGTCAGTGTCTTCTCTAGAGGGACATTCGGGGAGGCCATGCCTGGCGTGCAGTAGGTGCTCCCCAGATGCTGGTCCCTCTGGCCTTTCTTCTCTGGGCAGGGGCAGAGCCCTCCACAGACCAGTGTGGGTGCCCCCTTCGTTCAGGCCCAGCGGCCCGGGGGCCTGCCCTGACTTCTCCCTTGTTCCCACAGGTGACAAAGGGGACCGAGGCCTGCTGGGCACACCTGGGAAGCTGGGCAGGGAGGGCCCCCGGGGAGAGCGAGGCCCACAGGGCACCAAGGGCGACAAGGGGCAGGCGGGCAGCCCTGGCAACCCGTGCCAGACCCGCTTCTCGGCCTTCTCCGTGGGCCGCCGAACGGCCCTGCACAGCAGCGAGGGCTTCCAAACCCTGCTCTTCGACTCGGTCTTCGTCAACCCGGACGGCCACTTCGACATGGCCGCCGGCCACTTCGCTGCCCCGCTGGGCGGCCTCTACTTCTTCAGCCTCAATGTGCACAGCTGGAACTTCAAGGAGACCTACGTGCACGTCATGCACAACGAGGAGGCGGCTGTCATCCTGTACGCGCAGCCCAGCGACCGCAGCATCATGCAGAGCCAGAGCGTGATGCTGTCCCTGGCGCCCGGCGACCGCGTCTGGGCGCGGCTCTTCAAGCGCGAGCGGGAGAACGCCATCTACAGCGACGACGTGGACATCTACATCACCTTCAGCGGCCACCTCATCAAGCCCGAGGACGACTAGTGCCTCCAGCTGGGCGGCTCCCCCGTGGGTGCCCACCCCCCACAGGGCCTCAGTGTCCCCCTCTGTAAAGCGGGCCCGCGGGGCCTGGCACTCCGGGTAGCCCCCCTCTTCCCTCCCTCCCTCCCAGGCTGTTTCTGCCGCTCCCCTCTCTTGCACAGATTTTGAGAAGCCGTCTAACCTAAATGTTCCACAACTTACCCAGCCTTTTAGACCAGCACTTCTCCAACTTGAACCTGCACACGAATCACCCGGGGACCGTTCATGCTAAAACGCAGATTCGATCAGGCAGGTGTGGAGTGGGCCCAGGACTCTGCATGTCCAATCGGTTCATGGGTGACGCTCGCGCGGCTGGTCTATGGGCCACACTGGAGTAACCAGACTCTAGAACTTTCTTCCTAAACTTTCCGAACCCTCTGAACATTCTAGAATCATCACAGCATCCTTAAACACTCTCACTTCTCTGACTGCCCCTCCTCCCTCCCTCTCTCACTCTCGCCTGCACCCCCTCCCTCCCTCTCTCACTCTCGCCTGCACCCCCACCTGTGCAGCCGCTCATTTCGTCATTCATCCGACCTCACGAGTGAGCTCACTGTGCCGGGCCCGGGAAAGCTGGGGCGGGTCAGACGCAGACCTGCGCTCGGTGGGCACGCAGTCAGCCCGGGTGGGAGACGGAGGGTTCTGAGGCCTGACCCGGAGAAACGCGTGGTGCTCTTGTCACATAATCTGGGCTCCGGGCATTCAGACACCATGGCCCCTCATCACCCACGGTCCCCCAGGCTGGTAGGTCAGGGCCCCCGAGGTGGGGTGTTCCCTGCCTCCTCTCATTCCTGCTCAATGCCTGTCATTAAAGCACCCCCAGACCCACAGCCCCCCATACAGCTGTACGGTCACCTGCGGGGACTCCTGTCCCCCTCACAGCACTCCTCCCTGCCCGCTCTGGGGCTCAGCCACCCTACCTAAGGCACTTGGCCTTGGTTCTCCCGAGCTCCCCGCCCCGCAGACCTTGATGTCTGTCCTCAGGTGCTCTCTGACCATCCGTGTCCCTCTTGCGTCCCAGTGTCCCCGCTCTCTGAGCGTTAAGGTGCTGGAGACCCACAGTCTCCCCTGGCCTGGTGCCGCCTTGGGAAATGCCAGGGCAAAGGCGCCAGGCTTTGGACCCTCAGCAGGTCTGAGGAACTGAAGCGGGTAACATTCAGGCCAGTCAGGGGGACCCTGCCTCCTATGAGCCATGATGCCGAGAGGCCCGGGCCAACTAAGGGACGTCAGGCTTCCTGCCCCTTCTCCGCTTCCAGGTGGGGCAGCCTGGTGGCCCCAGCCTTCCTCTCCCCTGTCCAGGTGGCCTGACCTCTCCCCCGGGAGGCGGCCCCCCGTCTTGGTGCTTACGCAGACTCTGGAAAGAGGGGCCCGGGGTGGTCTCTGGTACTCACTTATAGCCAAGGGGCCACGTGGTGGCTGCGTGGCTGGGTGTGGCCGCAGGGCCTGACCTGTGCGCAGGCCAGGGCACAGCCCCTCCCAGCCGCCTGCACCTGCCCTGCTGTCCAGCGTTATTAAAGGTTGCGTGTCTTCTTGGCAGTTCAGCCTGGTTCTTTCTGCTCAGCGCCCTTGGGAGACTCCGGGGACCCCTATCCAGAGAGACTGAGGCTCCCCACCCACAAAGAAACCAGCCCTCGCTCACTCAGGCAGCCGGTCTGCTCTGGAGTTGGTGGAACCGCCTCAGAGTCTGCTGTGTGACACCCTGGCTGTGGCCTCGGGAAAGTCCCGCTCCTCTGAGCCTCAGTTCCCTTGTCTGTGAAATGGGGATGACGATGATAATCTACCTCATGAGGCGCCCTCAGGACTAGAAGAGAGGCTGCCTGGTGAGCGCCGAGTTCATCCTTTGAACCACTCCTAGTGAGCACCTACTGTGTGCTGGGTGCCCCACTATGCACAGAGGCTGCAGGGAGGAGCACGCCCATCCTTTCCCTTGGAGAACACCGATGGAGTCCAGTTCTGGTCAGGCCCTCACCTGGGGGTTTGGTCTCGTGTTTTATGTTTAATATTTACGAGAGAATTGAGAGTGTTCTCTGGAGGAAAACACATACCACGAGGACAGTGGCTGACTCTCTAAGCTAAGTGGCAACTCACAATGTATTTAAGATAGTCCACGTGGACTCCTCTTGCCGAGTTGAGTGGGGCACCCTGCACTGCGTGGGTGGCTGTCGCTGTGTTTGATGGCTTTCTGGGCAGCATGTGGGAGAACATTCTACAAAGGATGAGCCACCAATCTGCCTAGGACTCAGCAGAGCCCAGTGGCCGGCCCCCTCAGGGGCAGACAGGAGCCTGTTTCTTGGAGCCCACCTGGCCACTGAGGAGGCGTCCCGTCACCCCTGTAGCCTCGGGAGCCGTCCCAGACGTGCTTTGGGCCCAGGCGGCTGTGTATCATCGGCCGCCCAGCACCTGGTTCCTGCCCCGGGGCCTTCGCTCCTGGCTGGCAGGCGGGTGGTGGTTTGCCGATGGCTGAGGCAGCAAAGCTTTGGAAACGTCTTGCCAAGCAGGGGAACTGAAGTTTGTCCTGTGCAAACTAAGGCCAAAGGCCCTGGCATTTCCAGGCCACGTAGATCAGGGCTCCGAGATGGGGTGTGTCATCCGACCCGCTGCAAGCACTGCCTCCATCCCCGGATCAGAGGCGGCGTCTGGACTGTCTGGGCCGGTTTCCCCCAACCCCAGCTCCTGGCCTGGGGGCAGGGCCTCGGTGGGTGGTCAGAACCCCAAAGCTTTGTGCTGGAGACTCCCCCAATAGGCAAGGTGTGGACGGGACTGGCCGAGAGCCCTGGGAAACTGGAGGCCCCGAACCTGCTGCCAGGTCTGTGGGGACCTCGTCCCCTGGGAGTGCTGCGATGCTCAGTCCTGCTGACTCCTGCGAGCTGGCGAATTGCCCGCATAACCACATCCCCACCCCCACGCCATCCCTTCAATGACGCAAATGACATTTTTTCCCTGAAATGTTAGGCAACAAGAAAGGGAAGGCTGAGGAGGGCCGGGAGGAGAATGGGAGTCCAGGGATCTCATCTTGCTGCCCCGTGTTAGTCTATAGGTCCTAATTTGGGGTTCTGAAAATACGGTCATGAAGATAGCCTCAAATACCCGCCAGGCTTCAAGGGGGCAAAAGAGCATCTAAATCCGATGCAACCGATAAGGCTACGCTGGGGTCCAGAGAGGCCGGACGCGTTGCCCAGCGCCCTCCGCTCCTCGAGTCAACCGGGCTTTGCCGTTGCTCGGTTGGATGGCCTGGGGCAAATGCAGGAAGTATGGAGGGGGCAGAGTGGCCAGACAGTTACCTGAGTGGAAAGGGGCAGAGCTGGTGCCGGGCCCCTGGTGGCTGCTGCCGCGATGGGTGGGCTAGACCAGTGGTCAGCAAACTCATTAGTCAACAGAGCCAAATATCAACAGTACAATGACTGAAATTTCTTTTGAGAGCCAAATTTTTTAAACTTAAACTTCTTCTAACACCACTTCTTCAAAATAGACTTGCCCAGGCCGTGGTATTTTGTAGAAGAGCCACACTCAAGGGGCCAAAGAGCCGCATGTGGCTCGCGAGCCACAGTTTGCCGACCACGGAGCTAGACCATTCCGGGAGCCCCCTCCTCTGCCACATGGGGATACGGGAAAGAGGGGAATTCTGAAGTCGTTAATCAGGGAAAGCCGCTTAGTGGAGGGGACCTTTAAGAAGGGCCTTGGAGGATGAATGAGGGTTTGAAAGGCACGTGTGGTGGGGGAAGGAAACAGTGGGGTGAATGACTGAGGGGGGACAGTCTACGTTCTGGACAGGGGAAAAGGCCATATGCTAGAGAAATGTTTGGGAAGGAGGGGTCGGGGGAGGAGATGGGATTTGAGACCGGACAGGTCGGGGCCAAGGTGTGAAAGGCCTTAAATGTCAGGCTGCGTCTGGACTTGACCTTCTAGGTGCTGGGGAGCAGCTGGAGGGATCTGAGCAGTGCAGTCACTGGTTAGAGCCGGCTTCAGAGGCAGGTCACTGGTGGAGCATGGATTACAGGGGGTGGGACTGGAGGCAGTTAGGGGGCTGTGCCGTGGTCTAGGGGAGGACACGGAACAATGTGACTGTCATCTGGGGGAGAGGGCTGTGCCCCCACTGGACTTTCAAGGAGGCACGAGGCTTCCTAGCAGAGGGGTGGGAAGAGGGAGCAGGCGGGGTCCCGCTCCGGCAAAGGGTCTACCAGGCGGTGCTGCTCCCACAGGAGGGCAGGCCGGGGCAGGAGGTGGACTCAGGCGGACTGGAGGAGGGGAAGGTGCTGGGTACCTTGCTGGGCCCTCCAGACCCATCGCTATCCTATCTGCTGCATCAGACTTAAAAGGTGAGCTCCTTCACCCCACTGAAGCCTTTGGGGGTACTTGAGGCTATATCCGTGACTGTATTTTCAGAACCCCAAATTAGACCTGTGGACTAACCATGGGGCAGAAAACGTGAAATTACTGCTTATTGTTCCAGAAAATAGGAAGTGCATGCAACAGGGGCTTGGACATTTTCAGAGCTCAAATTTCAGTGTGTGGGCTCTGGAGCCAGCCCAGGAGTTTTGCTCCCAGGCCCACATTTTCTTCAGACAGCTCCTGGCTCCGAACAGACATGATTCCCCCGTGTGTGTAACCTGGGCTCGTCACCTCCTCCCTGCGAGTCTCGGTTTTGTCCAGAGTGGGGTGTCCAGTGCATTCTTGGTGGCGGCACGTGGTGGGTGTGGGGATAACGGCTCGCGCTGAGCAGCGGTGGGAGAGGAGTGGCGGGAAGCAGAACCAGAGGTTGACAGGCACCGCCCTCCCCGGCCCGGCCCCCCTCCTTCCTGTCCGCTCCCTCCGCGGGCTCTTCCCAGTAGCCACATGCTGCCACGTGTGCATCTGGAGGCAGGAAAAACGTAGGCAGCCACGCCACACGACCAGAAACAGATGGCAAGAACATCATGGGAGGGGCCCCGCAGGGAGAACGGGCCTGGGAGCCAGAGAGGAAGAAGGGATTTCCATGACACGAGTCAGGAGTGAGCAGGGGCCAAGGCCGTATGGCTGGGCGCCCCTGGCCTGCAAACCCGGCCGGTCGGGAGGCTGGGTGGCCAGGAAACACCAGGGTTGTGGGGCGGGGGCAGGAGAGGGTGTGAAGTTGCAGCCTGGAGGTGGTGGTGTGGGCTGGAGGAGGTAGTAATTGGGGTCCAGGAAGAAACAGGGGACCCTCTGCAAGGGAGCAGCAGGGTGAGGGAAGGGGCCCACCTTCAGCTGGCTGGCTGCCTCTCAGCACTGGAGGTAATGAATTGACGTCACCAACTCAGACGTATGCGAACTAGAACTTGTTTTATCTCTCCAAGGCTAAACTTACTTTCCATGAGGCACTTCCTTTCTGCCCAAGTCAAAGAAATGCACTTTTGGCCAGCTGGGGTGCAGTGCCTCGAGGTGCTCGCCTGGCACTGCACGCCCACACGGCATCTGCCGATTTGGTCAATGTCCCATCCGCTCCAGGCTCCTGGCTCCACCCACACACCAGCCTCCCGGGCCCTCAAGCCTCTTGGGGCATCCAGGTCCTCTCTGCACAGGCAGTTACAAATTCTGTCCCTCATCTGCCTGGATGCACCATGTGGCCATTTCTTCCTCGGGGTGTCAGCTGCCTCCCTGGGGTTCTGCCTGGGGAGAGAGGATGATCCCCCAGAATCTCAGATGCCCTAAACCTGCTGGGGGTCTTCTCTGCACCCTTTTTACCAGGCTCCTCTGGGGTGCACAGGCTGGGATCTATGGCTCTACTGAGGCATTCCTTGCTTTCCCTCTGCACCTCCACCAGGGCCATCTTGAGTGTCAGGGAAGAGAGGACTGTGTACTCAACATCCTCTCCCAGAGCTTTGGCTGGGCACACAGGCTCTCTCTCTCTCTCTCTCTCTCTCTCTCTCTCTCTCTCTCTCTCTCTCTCTCTCTCTCCCCCCTAATATATTTTTATTGATTTCAGAGAGGAAGGGAGAGGGAGAGAGAGATAGAAACATCAGTGATGACAGAGGATCATTAATTGGCTGCCTCCTGCACGCCCACCACTGGGGATCGAACCACAACCCAGGCATGTGCCCTGAGCGGGAATCGAACCAGCGATCTCCTGTTCATGGGTTGATGTTCAACCACTGAGGCACCCTGGCCGGGCCAGTCTCTCTCTTATTTTGAAACGTAAGAACCTGGAAAAGACTCCCTTCCCCCTTCAGCCTTTGCTACATCTCCCTTCTGTATTGCTCAGGATGCTTTTGGGTGCAAGGAGCACATGTCCCAAGCAGCATGAAGGAAAGGTGCCCCTGCGGCCCAAAGCAGGCAGCTCCAGGCCGGTCCCTGCTGGGCTCAGCGCATCGCCGAGGACCCGGTCTGTCCCGGGTCCCACTTGGCACACTAACGAACCAGCTTTGCTCTCCGGCCAGCTGCCCCAGGGCCGCAGGTGGCAGCCACAGGGTGGCGGCCCCGAGACTCCGTCCTGGCCCAGGGGTCACATCAGGCATGAGGAGGGCCTGCGAGAGAAGAATCAGGTTCTTTTATGCAGCAGCTTCTCCTCACTTTTCATTGGCCCGAACCGCTCACGTGACCACACCACACTTTCCCCAACCTCTGGGAAGGAGAACAGGATTATGGGAAGTGAGGTTACTCTTGAACCCCCAGGGTCTGGGCTGAACTTCCAAGCAAGGTGAGAGGGTCATGGGGGGAGGGGTTAAGAGTACATCTGCTTCAGTTTTCATCGGGGCCCTTCGGCTTGCTATCAGACGTGGCTATCTGACTCAGCCACCCTATCTTGGTTCTAGGAAGCCTTCCCAAGCTTGAAGGGTGACCTTGGCACCCAATTACAGGGCCCTGCCCATTGCTTCTGGGGGCCCAGGGGCTATAGCAGCACCAACGTCACCACCACCATAACCAGCACCGGAACCCTCTCCAACCCTCCCGGGCAGAGTTGAGCTTCCCTGTGTTCAGCTGAGGCTGCTGGGCTCAGATCTAACTGGGTGGACGAGGGCAGTCACTGACCTCTCTGTGCCTCAGTTTCCTCACCTGGGAAAAGGGGACTGTTGGGAGAATTAAAGAAGTGAGTATATGTAAAAGATTGGCACACAGTAGGCTCTCTATAAGTGTTACGTATTATCATAAGGTAGACAGTTAATTATACTCGTTTTGGAGAAGAAACGGTGACGTGCAGAGAAACTGGGTCATTTCCTTCTCATGTCATGTGTTCATTCATTCACCAAGTACGGATTGACCACCTGTCATAGGCTCCGCACAAGGACAAAGCAGTGACAAGACGCCCACAGTGCCCCTGCCCTCCTGTGGCCTAGAGTCTAGTGGGGAAGCAGACGCTATGCAGATCATCCCACCAGGACTTCAGATCCCGTAAGAGCGCCCAGGCATCATGGGAGACACTAATTTGGTAGGTGGAGGTGGGGTGGGGGCAGTCAGGGAAGGCCCCTCTGAGGCAGAGGTGGTTCAGCTGAGGCCAGAGGGTGAATGGGGGGATGGGCACTGGGTGGAGGGATCAGCACAGGCAAAGGCCTGGACGTAGGAACCTGCCCAGCACTTCCCAGGAGCTGAAAGAGGGGCCAGGAGGCAGGAAGGAGCCAGGCTCGCAGGACCTGGGATTTGGGGTGTAGCCAATGGGCAGCAACTGAAGGAGTTCCAGATCTTTGGGTCAGAGGTGGGCCCAGGATTCAAACCCAGGCCTTTCTGATGAGCATCCACACCTGTGCTGTTACGTCTCAGAGGACGGCTGGAGGCTGCTACTCCTCAAGCTCTGCTGGTTGTTCTCATGATAGGGCAGCTCTTATAGGAGTCTATGGGGAGCTTGTGCCCTTGGACCTCGACACCCACAGCCACTGGTGTGCTGCAGCCACTGGCACCAGCAGGTGAGAGCCGATGGCTGCGTGAATCTGTCCCCAACTCCGAGTTCAGAGGCACAGGAACTTAGCTTGAAATTGGCCATGGTGGCAGTATTTACACCATAGTAATTGGCCAATGTTACAATTTTAATTTTTATAAAACAAGGCTTTCACGAACAAGTAAGCCCTCCAGTGATGAAAGGATGCTCCCCAGTGCATTTACCCCCATCCTGAAAGCCATGCACAGGAGACTGGAGACCTCGGGGCCTCTCGCTCATGGGGAAGGATAAGCAAGCTTAGGTGGGGGCGGGGCCTCCTGAAGGAGGTACTTTGGTTGTGGTCCCCAGGCTCAGTGACCTCCTCTTTCCCTGACACCCCCTCATCCAACCTTCATCCCCCATCCCACCCAGGGCGCACCTCTCTATGTTACCCTGCCCCCTGGTGGCCAGGGTGGTTGATGGCGCCAAGGGAGGCCCCAACTCCAGGGGAGCCAGCCTGAGTCCTGCTCCTGGGATTTGGGAAGCAGAACCTCAATATCTGTAGACTGGGTGAATATGAGCCCTAGAATCTGGGGAGGTTAAGGGGGTGTGTGGGAGGCCTTCCCTGTATGCTCCAGCTAAGCAAGGCCTGGGTGTGTGTGTTGTTTGTTCCCTGAATGTGTTTCATTGAACTGGGTCCACTTTATGTCTCTCTTTTTAAAAAATACATATTTTCATAATTTTTTTTAACTTTATGTTTTTTACATAAATTCTTTTTAAAATTATTTATTGTTGAAAGTATTACATATGTCTCCTTTTTCCCCCATTGACCTATCCCACCCCGCTCCCACCCCCCACCACAGGCCCTCACCCCGCTACTGTGTGTGTCCATGGGTTATGCTTATATGCAGGCATACAAGTCCTTTGGTTGATCTCTTACCCCCACCTCCCCTGCCTTCCCTCTGAGGTTGGACTCTCTGTTTGATGCTTCTACGTCTCTGGATCTATTTTTGTTCATCAATTTATGTTGTTCATTGTATTCCACAAATGAGTGAGATCATGTGATACTTATCTTTCTCCGACTGGCTTATTTCGCTTAGCATAATGCTCTCCAGGTCCATCCATGTTGTTGCAAATGGTAAGAATTCCTTCTTTTTTACCCCAGAGTAGTATTCCATTGTATAGATGTACCACAGGTTTTTAATCCACTCATCTGCTGATGGGCACTTAGGCTGTTTCCAAATCTTAGCTATTGTAGATTGTGCTGCTCTGAACATGGGGGTGCATATATTCTTTCTTATTGGTGTTTCTGATTTCTTGGGATATATTCCTCAATGTTATATATTTTTAAGTTGATTTTAGAGAGGAAGGGAGAGGAGAGAGGGATAGAAACCTCAATGATGAGAGAAAATCATTGATTGGCGGCATCCTGCATGCCCCTACCAGGGATCAAGCCCACAATCCAGGCTTGTGCCCTGACTGGGAATCGAACCATGACCTCTTGGTACATAGGTTGATGCTCAATCACTGAGCCACATTGGCCAGGCCACTTTATATCTCATTATAACCACACTTCTAAAGACAGATTGCCTATACAGTTTGAAAAATTATTTATTTAGATAAAACCTTAGAAAGGTTGGAATCAAATAGCTTGCATTTACTCTTACACTTGATACCAGGACTATCCTGAAAATGCGGCTAGTGGTCATGGTACTGACATGCTTCCTTTGTTATAATCACTTGCATTTGTCCTGCCCCCATGCTAAGAGAAGCTCCCTTGAATTAGGCAGATTTTAAGTCCCACACGTCCCTGTAACTCCCACAGTGCCCAGCACAGTGCTGCCAGCAGGAACTCAATAAATCCCTGTGGAATTAATGAAAAAAAATGAATAGATATCTCCTCATCCTAATAATAAGGACTTCCTTCCTTCCTTTCTTCCATTCTTCTATCCATCCATCCGTCCATCCTTCTATCCATCCATCCATTCATCCATCCTTCCTTCTTTCCATCCATCCATCCATCCTTTCTTCTTTCCATCCATCCATCCATCCATCCATCCATCCATCCATCCATCCATCCATCCGCCTACTTATCCATCCACTTATCCATCCATACATCCATCCATCCATCCATCCTTCCTTCCTTCTTTCCATCCATCCATCCATCTGCCTACTCATCCATCCACTCATCCATCCATCCACCCATTTTTATATCCTTCCTTCCTTCCTTCCTTCCTTCCTTCCTTCCTTCCTTCCTTCCTTCCTTCCAACCATTCTTTCAACAAATAGAGTTTGAGCACCTACCCTGAGCCACACGTGGCTTTAGGTGCCAGAGATGCCATGGGACTCCATGGACTTGACGTGTGTCCCCAAGGAGCCACAGTCCAGCCAGGAAGACAGACACTAAGCAAATCCTCCGACAATGCCCAGCCAATTACAAGTGAGCAGGCGCTTGGGGAAATGGCAGGTGCTTGGACTGAGCAGGCCCACGTGGGCTCTAGATGAGGTGGGGCTGACCGGGGCAGGCTTCTCTGAGAGAGTGACCACAGGCCGCGGTGGCAGCATGGGAGAGGTCCCAGGCCGGGGAGAGCCTTGAGCCTTCGAGACACTACCAGGCAGCCAGGGGCAGGAATGGCAGGCCTGGGTCTCTCAGGGCGGGCAGGTGATGTTGTATGATAAGTGCAATAAGAACCCTGTGAGGGACACGCTATGAAGTGATTTTCTTTTTAAGAGGCAGTGGCTTGAGCCAAGGGCATGGCAATGGTACTTGGGAGGCAGCATGATGGATGGATAAGGGGGAGGGAGGACAGAGAATGTGGGTCAGGGCTGGGGGTGCAGGACTGCGAGTCCTCAGCACTCCAGGGCGGTTGAGGCTGGAGGTAGGGGTGGACGCCATCCCCAGAGCTAAGGGACCAGAGGGCTGGGGCCTGGGGCTGTCCCAAGAACCCTAGCAGTCAGGGCCAGGAGAAGGGCATAAACCCATTTCTGACCTGCACCTGCTAGCAGTGGTTCTCAATCTTTCTAATGCCGCGACCCTTTAATACAGTTCTTCATGTTGTGGTGACCCCCAACCATAAAATTATTTTCGTTGCTACTTCATAACTGTAATTTTGCTACTGTTAATGAATCGTAATGTAAATATCTGTGTTTTCCGATGGTCTTAGGCTCTACAGCAGCGGTTCTCAACTTGTGGATCGCGACCCACAGGTTGAGAACCGCTAGCAGGGTCGCCTAAGACCATCGGAAAACACAGATATTTACATTACAATTCATAACAGTAGCAAAATTACATTTATGAAGTAGCAACGAAAATAATTTTATGGTTGGGGGTCACCACAACTGAATTAAAGGGTCGAGGCATTAGGAAGGTTGAGAACCACTGTGCTAAAGGAAGATGAGGAACCATGCATTAAGTTCCCTGCTTTGTCTGGATGTTAAGTGGGGTGAAGGGCTCTGAGAGGCTGGAGGCCAGAGTTCAAGCCTCACCCTTCTGTGTGACCTGAGGCTGATAGCTACACCCCTCTGATCTCAGACTCATCATCTGTGAGAGAAGGGACGGAGTTGACCCAGGTCCCTTGCAGGTCCCTGGCCTTGCCTTTCCTTTTCCTTGGGCTCCCCTCATGCTTTCTTCCTGGAACCCAGGGTCCTGCCTTCTTTCCCCTCTTGTCACCGGCGCCCCTGGGACTCCCTGGGAGGAAGAAGGCACTGTCCAGTTTGGGCGGCTCTTCTTGCCTTGGCCTCATCTCCCTCCGGCAGAACAGGCTCCGTGTAGAGGCAGCGGAGAAGCACGCATCGCCCTCTGGTGGCAGCTGTTGGACCCACATGTCATTATGCCTTGTCGCGTTTTATTTGCTCAAGTATTCTTAAGGCAAATACTGAGCATCTTTTGCACATAATATCCTGAGGCGGGCTTGAAGGAGGTGAGCAGTGTGAAGGGGGGAAGGAATCCTGTCTCTGGTGCTCAGAGCCCCACCGAATCAGCCGAACTTGTCCATGTCCTGGGTGTCCTCGTCTCTACCGTGGAATCAGGGTAGAGTGGGGATAACGGGCATCGCGCCTGGAGTGCGTGTCAGCCTCGCTCCCGGCCCGGACTCCATTTATAACACACATGTGCTCTATGCCCTCAGAGGAGGTGGCCATTGGAGGGGCTCACTGCTGTGTGTGTGGGAGCACCAGACTTGGGGTTCCTCCAGGCAGGGAGGGGCCAGGTGGTGAGGGACCCTTCCAGTGCTGTCCCCGCAGAGCCGTGGTGGGTCCTCCAGGCGGGGAGACCCTGCATAGACACCGATTAACAGCAGCATTTCCAGGAGCGGGGCTTCAAAGGCCCAGGGGTGTGGGGTTCGCCCTGTGCAGCCGAGACCCTGGGCGTGTGCGGTGTCTCACTCCTCAGGTGGCAGCTGGGCTGCTGTAGCTCCGTGGCCCACGGGACACATGTGTGCTGGAACACACCGCGTGGACACCAGAGCTGGGACGGGCTCTCCTCTGGGAGGGGATGGGAGTGAGGCGGGGCACTGAGAGGGAGATGCTGTGGGGGGGAGTGGGCATCAGGTGAGGGTTGGACGCGGGATGTTTAAAGCTCCGGGCATCTGCTTAAGCCACACAGGCCTTTGTACGTCTGTGTCCACGGCTGCCTCTGCCCCTTGGTGTCTGATCCTTGGCCTGTGTTAGCCGTCATGTATCCTTCAAGGCCTGACTCAAAGCCTCCTCCTCCACGAAGCCTACTCTGAAGAGGCAGCTGCCCGGGGCGTGCCTGGACACCTGACGCAAACTCTAGCTGTTGTTGCTGCTCTCACACCTACCCTACTTCCCGTCCCCTCCACCAGGCCCTGGGCCTGAGGCTGGGCTGAGTCTTGAGCGTCTTTTTTAGCTGCCATAACTCTCAGCCCAGAGCTGAGATGACACAGATGCTTGACCAAATCTCCATGCTGACCGCTAGCTATGCCCGGGGAAGCGTGATTCACTCTTCCTGGAGAGGCGGGGCTCAGAGCCATGGTAGGAGGACAGAGAAGGTTCTGGAAGGCCAGAGCGGAACAGCCAGGCAGGCACAACAGTGCCTGCAGTCATTCCAAACTCAGCAGCAGGCCGGCAGTTAGGAGCATGTCTCCTGGAGCCTGGCGGTCTGGGTTCGAGTCCCAGCCCTGGCACGTACCACCTGAGCGGCCTCAGGCAAGATACCTCAGCTCTCGGCGCCATAGTGTCTCCATCTGTAAAAGGGGATGCTAAGAGGACCGACTGGAAAGCATTGCTGCCGGGAATAAGGAGTTAACACGAAGCCTCTCAAACGTCCTCGTGCACACAGGTCCCCTGCTGAGCTGGGTAGGATGCAGGTTCCGCACTGAGATACCGCCCTCCTGCCCAGCTCCCAGGGCTGCTGCTGCTGGGCCTTCGCTTGGCTATCGGCGCTAACGCATCTAAGGTGCTGGGCACAGGGCCTGGAGCTCAGCGAGGCGGGGGGAAGTGCTGCTAGCTGCCATCTCTCAGGGAAGACTATGGCTTCTAGAACTTCCTGCTTCTCCATCCTTCAGGGCACTTTGCTCTCGGGAGCCTTGGTGATGCTGCAGCGTCTGGTGCCTTTGAGGTGGGCTGTCTGCACCTCCTCGGTGGTCTGTGTTCTGGGCCCCGCGGAGGGCAGGTGGTGGGCGATTTGCGGGGAGCTGAGAAGGAAACAGGAAGAGGGCTGGTGGCAAGGGGGGGCTCACAAGCCCCCTCATAGCAAGTGTCCGGGCTTGCAATGGTGTGAGCTTCACAGCCTAAACCACACACCTCACAGCTCCCCGCCCCCTCGGCTCTCGCCGCCCCCTGCTTCCTGCAGGGAGGCACGGGTGACTTCAGCCAGGGTGCCCGCAGTGCTTCTGGGCCGGAACCACAGGCCTGAGCCACATCCTCGGATCGCAATGCCCTGTCCCCCTCCAGCCGCCGTGCACTGGCCGGGCCTGTGTCTCAGCTCCACCCTCGCGAACCCCCGCCCCCTGCACACGGTGCCAGGGTCTGTCTTCCACCTCCCAGGCTGGTTTGAGGGGCCCCACGTGGCGACCATGGGAAGTCGTCTGGGAGCACACGTCGCCCCCCTCTGTCAGGACTGGCCTGGCCTCAGGCAGGGGCACCGGCTGTGCCGAGCTCCAGTTGGAGGTCATTTCCTGTAGAGCAGCTGGCCCCAAGGAGTCAGCAGTTCCAGTGTCGCCCTGGCTTCGCCCCATGAGGGTGACACAGCCCGGGACACTTCCCCTCGGTGCTTTCAGGTTGGCTCATGAGATCCGGGAGGCCCAGGAAATCAAGGTCACTGGGTCAAGCCCCACGTTGGGGGTGGAGGTGAACTTCCCTCCTTCCCACTCAGGTGGCAGCCTTCCCTGGCCTGGTTCTCTCCTGAACGGAGCGGGCGGGGGCGGGGGGCGCGCAGGCAGGTATCCCCGTGCCAGGAGTCCCTCCGAGGGCTGAGAACAGCCCCCCTCCTCTGTGGGAGGCGAGGTGCCCAGTTTGGATTCTTCTAATCGGAGGTGCTTTTCCTGGAGGACTTTCAGCATCATGGATCCAGTCCCATCCTGCAGGGCTGGGGGCGGGGCGCACAGGGCCGGCCTGGCACCTGGGGCTGTTGCTTGCCCGGCCTCCTCTGGCCTCCGTTTCCAGTAGCAGCACCCGTTCCTCTTCGGAGACCCCGTAGGAGGGGGGATCTTGGTCAAGCTTTGGTCAGAGCACCCCACCTTCTGCAGCCTGCCGGTGGGCGCCTGACCCCACCTTAGCCAGTGAGACTCTGAATTCGGGAGGAAGACAGCCAAGCTGCAGCTGGACCCTGGTGCCGGGAGGGATGCTGGCAGCCAGGCCCCAAGGCCGGGGTCTCCATCTGCCTCCAGAACCTTCAAACTGCACCAGGTCCTTCTAGCTACTTCCGTTTGGCTCAGGTTAGCCATCGGCTGCTCCGGGAGCCCCAGAACAGAGCTTAATCACTGCAGGGAGGGGCATGCGGCCAGTGAGGGGGGTGGGGGTGGGGGGGACACCGAGACCCAGGGCTCCAGGCACCTAGCCGGGCTCACATCCTCTGGGAGGAGCCTCTGGCCCAGGAGGACTGGTGGGACTGAAACAAAGAAGAACCGAAGAGAAGAAATGAGTGTTCCCCTCTCTGGCCAGGTGTTGGGTGGGGGTGTTGGTGGTTTGACTGCTGGGCAGAGTGTCAGGGAGCACCTAGGGCTGGGCAGGGGGTGGCGGCGGGGAGAAGGGCTCACACAGGCTCTGCCCCTGCCTGGGACCCCTGGCCTGTGGCAGGAACTCTGCACCGGGCTGTGGGGAGGGATCTGCCCTTCCCTCCCAAGGAGCAAGGATTCGGGAAGCAGAATGCAAGCTGACGGGGTTCAGACAAGCCCTGGGCGGGGGTGGGGGTGGGGGTGGGTATGCGGCTGTGTGCCGTGGGAGGACGCGCCTGGGCTGTGCCTCACTCACTCTGAAAGCGAAACCAGCCACCCACCAAACACAAGGGCCCCGGCAAGGCTGAGCTCGGCAGCCTGTCTCTTGATGAGCCAGCATCACAGGGAAAGCCAGCCGTCAGTCTGTTCCAGGTCAGTCCGCCTGGGCCCGGGCTTGGGCCTCCAGACCTGGGGAGTCAGGCCTTCAGGCGCGTCGCCAGCCAGGAAGACACTGGGCTGTGACCCCCTTTTCCGGGCACGTCAGGCCGCAGAAGGCGTTGTCTCGGATCCTCCTGTACTGCCCGAGATCCGATGCTCACACCGGCGACAGGGCCCACGTGGCCACCTTGTCCTATTCCCAGGGCCCCCACAGAGAGAGGGCGGTGGGGCAGGCACACTCCCGGCTCCCCTCTCCGTCGTGCCCACCTCCCCATCACCCAGGCCGGCTGCCAGAGCTGAAGGGTGGGCTGGGGGCTGGCCATTAAAGGTGACTTCAGGCTTTCGTCTGGGTGTTGGTGACTGTGGTTCCACGCTGGGCAAAGGCACCGTGTCTGGTGGGAATGTCAACTGCAGACCGTAGACCCAGCCTGGCTGCGTTCATGAGGAGAGGGATTCATGCCGGATACTCTGAAGTGGGGACGCTCTGGCAGGCCTGGCAAACCAGGCTTGGGGGTGAGGGCCTGAGAGGGGAGGCTCTGCCCCACCCTCCCCAGCCTCCCAGAATTCTTGGCCTCCTTGTCTGCAAGGCTCCCTCATGCCCAGGTCCGCAGCAGAGGCTTGTGACTGGGTGGGCCTGGCCACGTGCACCTGGGGAGGCTGGGAAAGTCAAGGTTTTCCTGGTTGCTTGGGACACACAGCCTTGAAAAGAGTCAACACCACACACACAGGAAAGGTTTGCAAAGCCGCTGTGAGACCGCCGCGTGAAGGAGGGATCTGGCCCGCATTGGAGAAGCAACACCCTGACCCGCGTCCTGCCCCCGCCCTGGCCCTCAGTGCGCCCCTCCCTGCGCCTGAGGGCCCACGGGCCCGAGGCGGGTGTTTTGTTGTGTGTTTACGTGAAAATGAAAGACCAACGTTTTCAGTGAGAGAATGACACACTTTTTAAAAAACTCCGTTTTATGCTTTTCTTACAAATTCAGGATTTTCTGGGAGTATTGGGCCGCTCCTCCAGTAGATGGAGTCTCCCGTGTGCCAGGGTCCCGCCCGCCCACACTCCGGTTCCTGCCCAAACCCACCCAGACCCACCTCCTGCAGGAGAGCCATTGCTGCTGGGAGGCCACGAGAGTCAGGTACTTTTTAGGAACCGCCGATTGTCCCCGAATGCCATTGGCCCACGATGTCTTCACAGGGCAGCTGGGGTGGCCCTTGGGGTGTGCCCACAAACGTCACGGGCCTTGGTGAAAGCATAGGAACAACATCAAGGGAACCCTGCTCTAAAGGTGGTGGTGCACCCGTGTGAGCGCACAGGGGGCACCGCTTTGGGCTGCAAATGCAGGCGCCAGGGGACTAGTGACAGGGGTGGGGGGGAGGGTGTGGCACCATGTTTCCCCGAGTGCCAGCCCAAGGGGGGCTCTTCACCCCCGTCCCTGCCGCTGGCCGGCATGTTCCGAACTTCCCACTCGTGCGGAACTCCCCTCCCTCCGGCTCCCTGTGGCCCTTTGTCCCGGGGAGGAGACCGTGGTCCTGGGGGCCTGTTTCAGGATCTGCCAAATGACAGCGGCCTCTCCTCTCAGGCCACCGACTTAGACCCTGGGACTGACATGCCCAGATGCCCAGAGTCAGGGCCCAAGGGGAGAGTCCATGGTCTCATTCTATGACGCAGGGCCAGGTGGTACCCAGATCTGGCTCACCTGGCACCTACCCACTGCCTGAGGCTGCATCGTCACTGATAAGGGGGCTCAGGGCCCCCTGTTCTCTGGGGGTCCGTGGTCCCTGGCCCTGGATTCAGGCTTGACGGGGGGTGTTGTTCAGGAGGGGGTGTGGATTTCTGATCCCATTTACCGCTTTCCTCCACGAGGACACTGGAGGTAGGCCATGTGACAGCCAGACACAACTCCCACAGAGCGACATTTAAATGTTTTCTGACTTTTAAATAAAAATACGAAGAGAAAAAAGCAAGCAAGTCTCAGTGCTAGGTAGAGAGGAACTGCTCACAGACACTTGGCAAACACACGTCTCTCTTCTCGCTGTGACACCTCGACAGTTTCTGAGAAACATCACGGGTCTTGGTGAAACTGCTGAAGAATAAAAGTAAAGGTTCTTTCTACTTGCTTCCCACAGGACGGCAGGAAACCGGGGCCGGCGCGGCGGAGGGCCCGGGAAGCCGTCCTGACTGTCCCCGTAGCAGGACCCTGGCTGGGCCGTGAGGACACGGGGACAGGGCTTAGGTATCCGTGTGACTGTGGACAAATGTTTCCCTCCCTGGGCTGCCTGGGCCCCGGCCCGGTGACTCAGGGCCATCTTCAGGTTCTTTGGAGAGGCTGCAGATGAGCAGGGGTGCTCGGAGGGCTGGTGTGTGCCAGCCCTCGGGGCCCCCCCATCTCTCACAAAGGGCCTCGCACTTTTTATTTTGATTTTGGTTCTCACTGTGTGTATTTCCCTGAGGCATTGCGTTCCATGAGGCAAAGCTCATAGAGTACAGAGCTGGTTCAGGGGTGTCCACTCTCGCGCTGCCCCCCGCCTCCAGCTCCCCTCCCTGGAGGAAAACCTGTCTCTAGGGAATTCTTCCAGGGGTACTCAGGGCACACACATGCTAGTTCATGAACATGCTCCCACACACACACTCACACATGCATGCTCACCCCCCACATGCACATACAGCACACACGCACCCACCCACACTTTTGCAAACTCATATACCTAGACCCTCCCTCACACATGCACATACCCTCACACACAGGAGGCTCACCTTTACACCCATCATACTCACACCTGTGTACTCAGACCTACTCACCCTCACACACATCGTACAAATGCACTGGGCACATCCACACACACACAGGCTCACTCTCACACCCATGCCCTCACAAACACCCCCGCACTGCACACCCCCTCACATTCACCCCCTCACCCACACCCCTCACATTCACACCCTCACTCACACCCCCTCACATTCACACCTCACTCACCCCCCTCACATTCACACCCTCACCAACACCCCTCACATTCACACCCTCACTCACACCCCCTCACATTCACACCTCACTCACCCCCCCCTCACATTCATACCCTCACCCACACACCCTCACATTCACCCCCTCACATTCACACCCTCACACCACACCCCCTCACATTCACACCCTCACCCACACCCCTCACATTCACACCCTCACTCACACCCCCTCACATTCACACCTCACTCACCCCCCTCACATTCATACCCTCACCCACACCCCTCACATTCACCCCCTCACATTCACACCCTCACCCACACCCCCTCACATTCACACACCCCCCCACACCCCTCACATTCACACCTTCACTCACACCCCCCTCACATTCACACCCTCACTCACACCCCCTCACATTTACACCCTCACCCACACCCCTCACATTCACCCTCACTCACCCCCCTCACATTCACACCCTCACCCACACCCCCTCACATTCACACCCTCACTCACCCCCTCACATTTACACCCTCACCCACACCCCTCACATTCACACCCTCACCCACACCCCTCACATTTACACCCTCACTCACCCCCCTCACATTCACACCCTCACCCACACCCCCTCACATTTACACCCTCACTCACCCCCCTCACATTCACACCCTCACCCACACCCCCTCACATTTACACCTTCACTCACACCCCCTCACATTCACACCCTCACATTCACACCCCCTCACATTCACACCCTCACTCACACCCCCTCACATTCACACCCTCACTCACACCCCCCTCACATTTACACCCTCACCCACACCCCTCACATTCACACCCTCACCCACACCCCTCACATTTACACCCTCACTCACCCCCCTCACATTCACACCCTCACCCACACCCCCTCACATTTACACCCTCACTCACCCCCCTCACATTCACACCCTCACCCACACCCCCTCACATTTACACCTTCACTCACACCCCCTCACATTCACACCCTCACATTCACACCCCCTCACATTCACACCCCCACTCACACCCCCCTCATTTACACCCTCACCCACACCCCTCACATTCACACCCTCACCCACACCCCCTCACATTTACACCCTCACCCACACCCCCTCACATTTACACCCTCACCCACACCCCCTCACATTTACACCCTCACTCACACCCCCTCACATTCACACCTCACTTACGCCTCTCACTCACCCCTCTCACATTCACACCCTCACCCACACCCCCTCACATTCACACCTTCACTCACACCCCCTCACATTCACCCCCTCACATTCACACCCCCTCACATTTACACCCTCACTCACACCCCCTCACGTTCACACCCTCACTCACACCCCCTCACGTTCACACCCTTCACACACCCCTCACATTCACACCCTCACTCACACCCCCCTCACATTCACACCCTCACTCACACCCCCTCACATTCACACCCTCACTCACACCCCCTCACGTTCACACCCTCACCCACACCCCCTCACGTTCACACCCTCACCACCCCCCCCTCACATTCACACCCTCACTCACACCTCACGTTCACACCCTCACTCACACCCCCTCACGTTCACACCCTCACTCACACCCCCTCACGTTCACACCCTCACTCACACCCCCTCTCACACCCTCACTCACATCCCCTCACACACCCTCACTCACACCCCCCTCACATTCACACCCTCACTCACACCCCTCACATTTACACCCTCACTCACCCCCCTCACATTCACACCCTCACCCACACCCCCTCACATTTACACCCTCACCCACACCCCTCACATTCACACCCTCACCCACACCCCCTCACATTCACACCCTCACTCACCCCCTCACATTTACACCCTCACTCACACCCCGTCACATTCACACCCTCACTCACACCCCCTCACATTCACACCCTCACTCACACCCCCTCACGTTCACACCCTCACTCACACCCCTCATGTTCACACCCTCACTCACACCCCGTCACATTCACACCCTCACTCACACCCCCTCACATTCACACCCTCACTCACACCCCCTCACGTTCACACCCTCACTCACACCCCCTCACATTCACACCGTCACTCACACCTGCCCCGGTTACTCCTGCAGGAACGTGGTGGTGGTGCACCACACACTCTGTTCTGAACTTGGCTTTTGTCACCAGCCATCCATGCCCGGTTGTCCCATGTCAGGAATGGAGAGCTGCCCCTCCTTTGTTTTTTTCGTCACCATGTGGATGATCTCTAATTTAACCTGCTTTCCAGCAGTCCTCCATGGTTGCAACATACTTTATTTACTTAGTTACTTATTTTTTAAGGTCTAGACTTTATTTTTTTATTTTTTTGTTAACCCTCACCCAAGGATATTTTGCCATTGCTTTTTAGAGAGAGTGGAAAGGAGGGGGAGAGACAGAGAGAAGCATCCATGTGAGAGAGACACATTGATTGGTTGCCTCCCACAGACACCCCGGGCCAGGGCTGGGGATCAAGCTGCAACCGGTACATGCCCTTGATTGGAATCGAACCCGGGACCCCTCCAGTCCATGGGCTGATGCTCTATCCACTGAGCCACACCGGCTAGGGCCATGGATGCACATGTAGCTGCCTCCAGTCTTGCCGCTGTGTGAATTCCCGGCGCATGCGCTTCCTACACCAGCACGCTTCCTACACCAGTTCCTCTGCAGGGGGGTCTGGGTGGTGGTACAGGACCTGAGGCGTGTACTGAGATGTCCATCGAGGCTGTCAAACTGCCTCATGGAGCGGTGGCACCACCGAGCGCACCCCGGCAAGGTGGCAAACCCTCTCAGGTCACTTTTGGTGGCAAACCAATCCACACTTCAAACACATTATTCCCGGGGCTGTTTCAACGTTTCCTGGAAACGTTAGAAGGCAGCGATGCGTGTTTTCAAAACCTGCAATACCCGACTATCTAGTCAGGGACACGGAGCCATTTTCCCTCACATTGTCAAATAGAAAGATGACAACAGCCAACACAACAATACCGTCTGCTGTGAACGAATCAAAATTATACCCACTTCTTTGTTAGATAAAAGATACTTCCTGGCATGCCGCGGGATGTTAGTAGCTCGTGTACGTGTGCCATGAGATGAAGAAGGTTGGCAATCGCTTCTTTTGGGCATTAGAGCTTCGGGACCTTGGATTCTTTCTCTTTTCCTTTATTCCTTCCATCCCTGCATCTTGGCACCTTCTGTACGTCGGAATTTTCTAGGCGCCGGATGCATCGCACACATCCTGCTCTCAGGAACCAGTGTAGACACATGCATGGCAGGTCACGAGGAGATGCCAATCAGGTGTGTGCGTGTGTCCCACCTGCCTGGGGGCAGATCGGGGAAGGACTGGTTTTTGTTGTTGTTGTTAATCCTCACCAGAGGATCTCCTTTCATTGATTTTTAGAGGGAGTGGGAGGGAGGGGGAGACAGAGAAGCATTGCTGTGAGAGAGAGACGCCGATTGGTGGCCTCCCGAACGTGCCCCAACTAGGGCCCCGTCCTGCAACCTAAGTACATGCCCTTGACCAGAATCGAACTCTGAACCCTTCCGTCCATAGGCCGATGCTCTATCCACTTAGCCAAACCAGCTAGGGTGGAAGGACTGGTTTTAAAGTGGGGAGCTGAGTTAGCCTGGGAAGAGTGGGGTGGAAATGGGGTGACCAACTTTGTCCCAGTTTTAGCACTGGAAGTCCTGTGTCCCGGAAACCCGGTTAGACCCTGGCAAAGCGGGACAGCTGGTCCGGAGCAGTCCCGGCAGGGAACTGACTTTCCACGTGAACAGCATGGCTTGCATGACACATGAGCTGATGTCAGAGAGGCCGATGCACCAGCCGCTCAGGGAGGAACACGGAGGAACACGGAAGAACACGAGTATTCAGGCTGCAGCCTGGGAGGCCGGCGCGGAGGCGACTCCTCCGCAGAAGGGAGATGCTGAGGGTGATGGCTTGGGAGTGGGGGGTGAGGGAGAGGAATGCCACAGAGGACGGCCACCGTCTGGCCTGGGGACTAGCGGGGGGGGGGGGGGTCCAATGAAGAGTGGCTGTCGGCCGGCTGGTGTGGCTCAGTGGTTGAGCTTTGACCTATGAATCAGGTTGGATGCAAAATCCTATGTGGTGTCGCCTCCTGGCCGGGGGGGGGGGGGGGGGGGGGGGGGTTTAGTGGGGGTGGGGGAAGCTGTGTCTGATTGCAGCGAAACCTGGCTCCGTGCAGGTGGGATTCCTCCAGCTGAGGACTCAGCTACCTGCTGGCTTTCGAGGAGGCAGGTCATCACCTGGGAAGGGTGGGGTGCAAAGGCGGGAGGGTGCGTGCGAGAGTGTCTGCTGGGTGAGACGCTGCCATCTAGGCTGAGCAGGGGGCGGGGTGGTGGCCGGGAGATGCTGGGGTCTTTGCGATGGCAGCGGTCCCTCCAAACCTGTCTCCCTGGCTAGGCCCATTTCCCAGCCTCCCTTGTGGCTGGGTGGCTCGTGTGGCTCAGGTACAGCTAATGGGGCGTAGGAAGTGCCAGGGAGACTTTGGGGACGGGTCCCTAAGAGGCAGAGGCACGCCTCTCTTGGCTCCTTCCTCCGCCTCTGGCTGCACAGAGGCACGTGTGAAGGAGGGGGCTTGAGCAGCCCTCCTGGTCTAGGAGGAAGGAGAGGAGACTGATTGGTGATGCTCTGGCCGCGAGCCAGATTTAGCTCAGGGTCCCGATGGCATAACGGCCCCTCCGGCCCTGGACTGCCTGCCTCTGGGCTTCTCCGTGTACGAGAGAAATAAACTCCTCCCTGATTTTAGCCCCTGTTATCGACACCCACAGCTGGGCCTCATCCTACCTGGGACACGGGTGTAGGTGGGAGAGGGTGGCAGTTTGAGGGGTCTGGGTTGGCACACATCAGAATGATGACAAGGTTCCAGTGTGGGCTGGGCCCCGGCACTGATGTGGAGTCAGACGGAGGATCCCTGGGAGACGATGGTGCAGGAATCCGGAGGCTGAGACGTGGACCCTGACGTCTCCCGGGGGTTGCAGTGGTGAGGAAGGGGTGGGGAGGGAGGTGCCAGGGCTGAGGAGGGCACGGGGGTCTGGTGGCCTGGCTTGGCCCCCAAAAGAGGAAGCCCTGTGATGGACAAGTGGAAAAGTCGTGGTCAAGGTAGGACATGGGGCCAGAAGTCCTTGTGGCACCGATGAAAGTGGGGTCCCTGGTGGGGCTGGGTTCAGGGGTGGTGGAGCGGCTGGGGCTGTGTCCACAGAAGCTGGGGATCAGGGAGGTTGGTGCACAAAGGGGCTGTAAGGACGCAGAGGGGGTGGCTGTGCAGGCGGTGAGGAGGCAGGAGAGGCAGATAAAGGAATAAAGGCGCCCTAGCCAGTTTGGCTCAGGGGTTAGGGGGTTGGCCCTGTAACTGGAGGGTTGTGGGTTTGATTCAGGTCAAGGGTACGTGCTTGGGTTGCAGGTTTGATCCCCAAGTAGGGGGTGTGCAGGACGCAGCCAATTAGTGATTCTCTCTCATCATGGATGTTTCTCTCTCCCTCTCCCTTCCTCTCTGAAATGAATAAAAATATATTTTTAAAAATAGTAATGCAATGAAGGTTAGATGCACTTGGTGGTTTGGGTGCTGTCTGCCCACCTCCTGTGGAGGAGGCTGTGTCCCCCCCCCTGCCCCCCGCCGCCCCCCCCCCCCCCCGAGCTCCTGAGACAAAAGTCTGGGCAAGCCTGGTGGACTCTGTCAGGCTCCTGCCATCAGAGAAGCTTCTGGATTCCTCTGCAGGGACCTCGGAGAGACCTGATGCTCTGCCAAACAGACCCCAGTCCTAACCCTGGCTGTCACATTCCAAACAGACCCCAGTTCTAATCCTGGCTGTCACATTCCGGCCGGATGCCTGTAAAATGTGGAGGATGGGGCTGCTGTGTGGAGAGCCCTCTGGGCAGGGATCCACATGTGAAATCAGGGCAGGAGAGCTGGGCGTGTGTGCCCACCTTCAACAAGGCCTGAGTGGCCGGGGGGTCAGAGGTGACGCAGGGCCCGCTCTGCGGACTGGGAGGCCAAGACGAAGAGCGGAGATTTTATTATGAACGCACGGGGAATCCGGGAAGGTTTGAAGAGGGTGGTGCGGTGAAATGGCCTGAGCTGATTTGGGAAAGATTGTTCCAGCCGCTGAGAGGAGAACAGAGGGGAGCGATCGTGAGGGGAAGGAGGGAGCCGGTCACAGGCCCACTGAGGACCTGGGGGGAAGGGGGAGATGGTGGCAGCTGTGACAGGGGTGGGGCCGCCTAAAGCTCATGCTCTTCTCTGTGCACCTGCTCATCACGGGGCCCAGGGCCTGAGCCTGGCACGCCCTCTCACTCCTTACCTGGGCACCTCTGTCCCAGTCAGTTGACGCCACCAGCTGCTGAGCCTCTACATCTGAGGCCCCACAGCATAGGCGTCTTTTTTTGATCATGTCACAGCCAGTGTGGACTGTCTGCTTCACGTCGCTCCAGTGGATTCTCAACAGGGAGGTGGAAGCGGGAGACAAAGAGAAGGGTGGGAGTGGGGAGAGAAGGAGAGATCGAGAGACGGGGGTAGGGTGTGGGGGGGGACAGGGGGATCAAAGGAGAGGGTTCCGGCCTGGAAGGAAACTAAATCACTTCCGCCACATCCCACAGGTCAGACTCCATTCATGGCCCCATCAACTACAAGGGAGTCTGGGAGATGGAGTCCAGCAGGTGGCCAGCAGGGAGTGGACACCCCTTCTCTCCGGTGCGCCCCCTCTGATGCAGCCCCACAGCCGAGGCCCAGATGGAGGACGGGGGGACGGTGCAGTGTCGAGGTTCTCGTGGCTCAGTGTAGCCCGTGAGATGTCCTGGCCAGAGCCCCTTGGCAAAAGCAAGACCCACAGGGCCTGCGTGGGGGATGATGAGTGTGGGGCTGTCCCCTTCCCGGCTTTAGTGCAAACAGCCTCATGTGACACCCCGACCCCCCTGCCCCATCAGGGCGTCTGGCTGTTTCAAGACACCTCCCTTCCCTCCCCTGGTCCTACTGTGGGCCGCGTGCTGCTCACCAGGGCGGGGCTGTGCCAGTCACCTGAGGCTCCTCTGCCCCTGGCTGGGCCGGTGGGACGTCTGGCTGCTCAGCAGACGTTTGCTGAATGGCTGGAAGGAGGAGAGAAGGAAAGGGACCGAGGAGGAGGAGCCCCGGGCAGCACACGCAGTCCGGCCGTCCCGTCCCGGGGACACACATGGCGGAGGAGCTCATGACAAGCTGGGTTCATGATTTTTGGCTTCTCCGGGGGATGAAACACAAGTTTTTTCTTTATTTGTGTTTTTAAGTTTTTGGTTTTTTTTTTTAAAAAATCCTCACCTGAGGATATTTACCCATTCATTTTTTCAAAATATATTTTTATTGATTTCAGCAAGGAAAGGAGAGGGAGAGAGAGATAGAAACATCCATGTTGAGAGAGAATCATTGATTGGCTCCTCCTGCACATGCCCCCTACCGGGGATCGAGCCCGCAACCCAGGCGTGTGCCCTTGACCGGAATCGAACCTGTGACCCTTTAGTCTGCAGGACAACCCTCTATCCACTAAGCCAAACTGGCTAGGGCAGTGGTCGGCAAACTGCGAGCCGCGGTTTGCCGCTCTGTTGACTAATGAGTTTGCCAACCACTGGTAGACTAAATGTTACCCTGTAGCTGGGAGCTGGGAGGATTAGGCAATTGTGGCATATTGTGTGCAAAGAGGTAAAGGGTAGTATATGACAGTGGTTGGCAAACTCATTAGTCAACAGAGCCGCAGTTTGCCTACCACTGGGCTAGGGCTTCCCATTAATTTTTAGAGAGAGTGGAAGGGAGGGAAAAAGGGGACAGAGAGAAACATCGATGTGAGAGAGACACATCATTCATTGTTGCCTCCCACGCATGTCCTGACCTGGGCCAGGGATTGGGCCTGCAACCGAATATGTGCTCTTGACCAGGAATCAAACCCGTGACCTTTCGGTCCGCGGGCCGACACTCTAACCACTAAGCCAAATAGGCTAGGGCTGTTTTTAAGTTTTAACTCAATTCGTGTACTTTGGGGCAGGAAATACGTTATGCGGTATAAAAGGGTCTAGAGTGAAAAACAGCCTTTCTACCCCCTCCTCACCTGGCTTTCTTTTCCAGGAGAACTAGGGTTCCTGGTCTCTTGAGAAGCTTCCAGAAATATGTGTTGGCTAGTTTTCTCATCTGTGTGGCGGCTGTGTTATCGCCCCCTCCTGCAGCCAGAACACCTAGCTGAGGGGCTGGGGTGGGGTGGGGTGGGGAGGGGTGGGATGGGGTGGGGAGGAACTGGCCTGCATTGCAGCCTGCTCCCTGTGGTTGGCATGGCGAGCCCTCTGGACGCACCCGCGGGACCTGTGAGCCCTTCACGCCGGTGGGCAGGGTGCTGAGCTCCAAGCAGCGTGAATCAGTCTTCCTGGCCACACTGCCGGAGGGAGTCGGGCCAATTCTCTCTCGGGCTCTTGCACTCGCTTCCTTGCTTCTGTGCAGAGAGACGTTCTGCAGACCTGCCCTCCCCGCCCACCTCCTGCTCCCCTTAGTCCCTTCTTTGAAAGAGACATCTGCTTACCAGCAGGGCCACTACCATCAGGAGAAAGGGAGAGAGCAGAGCTGCTTCTTCAACATTTATCTTTTTACATTGTCTTCATTAATTTGAGAGAGAGTGAGGGCAGCAGTTTGCTGTTCCGGTTACTTATGCATTCATTAGTTGATTCTTGTTTGCGCCATGACCACGGACCGTTCCCCTAGGGCCTCAGCAAATTGGGACGACGCTCCAACCAACTGAGCTGCCCGGCCGGGGCCTGAGCTGCCTCTTTAGGATGCTGGACGCAGCTTCCCAGGGTCCTGGGGCCTGTGACACCCCACAGAAGTAAACGCACACTTTTCTAGAGAGGGGTCCATATACGTTTTCATCATTTAAAAAAAAGCCCTGAGCTGACCCCTTTCCCCCCAAAAAGGAGGGAGAGGAAGGTTCTAGAATGTTCACTAAGTGGCCATCAAATGGTCTGCAGAGCCCCCCAACATTCAGTGACCTCTGAGTGCTAACGGAGGTCTCTGAGAGGCGGGCTTGATGAGAGTGTGAATTGCAGGGGACGCCTAAGGGACACGCTTGTGAACCGCCTGGGTGTTGGGGGGTGGGTATGTGTGACTGGATGAAGGCGTCAAAGGCTTGAGGTGGCCTGTGTGGGATGGGGTGGGGGTGGTGGAGGAGGGCAAGAAGGGGCTCAGCCCCTCGGGCTCCTGTGTGCAGCACAGTGTCTATTCGAGAGAGTGTGCCCGCCACAGCACCCGTCTGCCAGCCCCGCCCCCCCGCGGAGGAGGAAGATCTTATCGCCCAAGGTGCTTCAGGAGTTTCAGGCTTTCTCAGCAGCCAGATCTCCCCCTCCCCCCCCCCCCCCCCCCCCCCCCCGGGCCTTGCCCTCCAGCCTCTGGCAGGAAGTGGGCTGGCCCTGGGATTTCAGTCAGCTGCCCCCAGCAGTCTGCTATCTGAGTCGCCAGAGCCGGAGCCCCGGGGAGATGGCTGTGGTCTCAGCAGCAGAGAGGAGCGGAGAGAGCTCACCGCAGCCCCATGTCGCAGCCAGGTGAGGTGCCGGCTCGCCCTCACTCTGCCGGGGTGGTCCCCAGGTACCGGTCGCTCTCTTGGGGGTCCCTGCCACCAACCGCGGGGGCTCGAGGTCAAGGTCACGGGGAAGGCGCTCATACTGGCGAGGCTCACCCTATAGAGTCCTGCTGAGGAGGCTGTGGGGTGAGAGTCTGAAGTGGGGGTGCTGGGAGGTCTCGGGTTCGGGTCCTGATCGGTCCCTTACTTGGCTGTGTAACCGGCAGGTTGGTGTTGTCTCCAGGCAATATTGGGGGGATGGGGGGATGGGGCTGCCTGGAGGGCATGCTCTCTCTCCTCTCCTGGTGCTGAGGTCTCCTGCCCATAACTGTGTTTTGGAGTACGGTGGGGATGGGGCTCCTGGGGGACAGAGCCATCCTTGGGGTGCCCTTCCTACCCCCACAATCAGGATCCCGTGCCTGCTGGGGAGATGCCCCCCAGAGGGAAACAGCAAGAATGAGCCCCGTGTGTGTGTGGGGGGGAGAGGTCAGAGGGTACGGGGTCAATGGGATTCACCTCTGGCTACTGAGCTCCTGCTTCACCTCTCACAGTCTCTGCCCCTTGGAGCCTCTACTGCCCCGACTGGGTTCAGACCTGGGCCTCTGACATGTGCCTCCGTCTCCCGTCTGAGAAAGGGAGTCAGTCATAAGAGTAGCTGCTCAGAGGTGAATGAGGTCATCGCTCGAAGTGCTCACGGCAGTGCCGGGCACAGAGTGGGGCTGAATATTAGTCACCCCCTCATCCTCGTCCTCATCCTCCTGTCGTCACTGCCATCGTTATCAGCATCTTCTTCTGACTTGAATCAGATGCGTTGGGTGGAGGTCAGCCCCTTGGGCAGCTCTGCGCATCGTCAGCCTTGGCGTCTACCGGCAGACGACCGTGACGCCCACCTCGCAGGGTGGTGGTGGCCCGATGAGTCAGTCGGGGGCCGGCGAAGGGCGCGGGCGCGAGTGTGGGCAGCCGGACAGAGCAGCCTGGGCTCGGCGTCTGCCTCCTCCTCCCTGAGGCTGGGACTCCTCCTTGCTCTGTGATCTTGAGCAGGTTCTTGAGCTGAGCCTCGGTTTCCTCCTCTGTAGGATGGTGCAGCCTCAGAGCCGTCTAGGAGCACCCCCCCCCCCCCGCCCCGGCACCCACACTCTCCTGTCTGTCCCGGCTCTGTCCTTCCTCCAGGCCCTTTGCCCCCTTGGCATGCCGCTGCGCCCTCCGGCTAGGGCGGGGGCTCCAGGCGGTGCCTCGCCTCGCCAAGGCGTGTCCTGCTGGCGCTGTGGCCGGGCATTGGCCTTCCTGCACTCTCTCATGCCTTTGCCCCACCTCCTCTCACCTGGGGCTTTGGACCAGGTCCTGTCCAGGGCACGGGCTGCCTGCTGACACCCCCCGGGGGCTGACGGCACCTGTGCCCCAGGGTCGTGATCTAGTGACTAAGGGGAACAGTGGGGCTTGCCCCGAGAGCCTTTTGCTGGGCTCCGCACCCTTTGGGGTCCCAATCCCGTGCCCTGTAATATGTGGAGGGTCCAAAGAAAGAAGCAACCAGCCCCTACCCTGGGGAGCTCACCCTTCAGGAGGATGGTGGGCCGTGCATGGAGGAGCCCACGGGTACCGCTCTGAGCTCCTTCCCACTTCAGGCCAGAGGCCACAGCTGGTCCGTGCCGCCCCGTGGCAGGGGGGCTTTTGGCCTTACCTCTGGGACCAGTGTCTGGGACAGGGGCTGGGCAGGGTGGAGCGGCGTGAGAGAACGGGCCTGGGGATGGGGTGCGGGGATTGGATCCCAGCTCTGCCCCTTCTGTGCACGTGACCTTGGGCGGGTTAATGACTTGGGGCCTTGGTTTCCTCATCTGTGTAAGGGGGTAATACAAGCAGCCCCCCAAGTCCCAGCGGCTCGGAGATCAGGTGAGCCGGTGTACCAAGCCCCTGGCGAGCACACGCTCGGCACACACGGGGTGTTGTTATGAGGTGACGGTGTGTGTTATTGATCTTCTGCACCGGCTCGGTGGGTGCAAGACAGACTCAGAGCAGTTACAGGAGGGGCCCTGGCTGGGCTCGGGGCAGTCCGCCCTCGCGCAGACCCACATCTGCCTCTTACCAGCCGGTGGCCTTGGGAAACTTCACGTCTCTATGCCTCCGTTTCCTCATCTGAAAACAGGGATCATAAGAGCATCTCCAATGCTCTTACTGCTGCATTTAAAGTTTCAAACAGAGCCTGGCACGTAGGAACGCCTTCGACGAGTGGTGTCATGTGGTTAAGGGGGCAGCCGGGTGGGGAGGGGGTGGGCTCTAACCCCAGCTGTGCTGGCCTCCCTGGTGGACATGAGCACACCTCTCCCTTTCCTGGGCCTCAGTTTCCCCATTTTGAACAAGGGGCTGGGCTTACTCAGAAGCCCTTTCAGCAATGACAACGTGCGGGTCCCTGACTCTGAAGGGATACGCGTGTGGGGGGCAGAGGGAACAGCAGGCGCAAAGGCCGCGAGGCTGGACTAGGCGGCGTGGTGGCGGGCAGGGTGGGTGCTCACAGTACTCCCTCCCCTCTTCCTCCCTCCAGGGCTCCCTTCCCCAGCCCCCACCTGTGGATGTGATGGCGGCTCCTGCTCTGCACTGGTGCCTGTCCCTCCTCACCTTCCTCCTGCCCCCGGCCATCCCTCGGGCGTCCACAGCGGTGAATGGTGAGGATCCTGGCATCTGGACAGCGGTGCTCTCCTTTCGGAAGGAGGCCGAGGCCCTTCTGGGTGGCGGGCCCTGCTTCTGGGCAGAAGGGCCGCCATCGAGGGCAGGAGGCAGGGAGAAGGAAGGCAGGAGCTCTGGGACCACCTTCCCCTCTCCCGCTCTGTCCTGCCCCCACTGCCCCCACATGCCTCTCCAAGCCACAGGGAGACACTGGCATCTCATCCCTGTCCCGCCTCAGCCTTGCAGCCTCTGGGGCTCAGTTTTGTCCTCTCTGAAGCGGGCCACTCACCCCTTCTCTGCCCGCCAGGGTTGTTTAGCTCCTCATCTGGTAGCCTGAGGGCCCGAAGCGGGGATGGCGGGGGGACCCTGAGGGCCGGGCAGTGGGCCCCCTGCAGCCAGCACTCACACCTCCTCTTGCTGGCAGACGCGTCCATGCTCACCTGCTTCTACAACTCGAGGGCCAACATCTCCTGTGTCTGGAGCCGGGATGGGGGCCTGCAGGCCACATCCTGCCACATCCACGCCCAGCCTGACAAACGGTGAGTGGGGTCGCTGGCCAACCCGCAGATGCCCAGGACGGCGGGATCTTACCATCACTGACGCTTACACTCCGGAATCCTAACTGTCAGACTCCACGACCTCTGCGCCTTGAGGATCTTGGACGAACGGGCCCCACAGCCTCTTGCTGCCTCAGGAGTCAGTCTGATAGTTAGACTCCTGGAACCTGGGTGGGCGTGGGGGTGGGGGGTCAGGCTGGCGACGAGCTGGACAAGGTAGACTGGGGACATGGGGCTTTGGGCTTCTATACTGAGGCTGGACTTGACTTTAGAGGAGACGGGGAAGGAAAAGGGGTTCTCCAAGCGTTGGGAGGAACCTGGGATTTTGGGGAGCTCTATGGCAGCTGTGGGGACGGGACATGGGAGTGGTGGGGAGCTTGGGGTGGGGGCTGTGAAGGGATTGCCGGATGCACACAGCCTGCGGACAGCAGCAGAGGCTCCTGTGGGTGGGGTCCGTGAGGCTGCCAAGGCCCCGTCAGGCCCCAGAGAAGGCTGCGGGCTTCGGTGCGGAGGCCAGGTGTCCGAACAGGCTGGTCTAGACCACGCTGGCTGCTGTGGGCCAGGCTGGGGTGGGAGGGCTGCAGAGGAGCTCATGAGGGGAAGGAGAGCACACGCAGGAATGGGCACCCTGTGAGGTTGGCATAAAGCATCCAGCCTCGCTGCATGGGGGCCCCCCCCACGGGCTGGCTCCGGGGCCCCTCCTTTTCTTCTAAGCAGTTCTTTTGCCTTGAAAGGCCCTGGAACAAATCCTGTGAGCTGCTCCCAGAGGGCCCGGCATCCTGGTCCTGCAACCTGATCCTGGGACCCCCAGATGTGAGTATCTGTCGCTGAGGGGAGAGGACCAGGGGGAGAGTGGGTGCCAAGGGGTGTCTTTCCAGAGACGAGCTGGGGCCCAGCAAGCCCAGTGGCCAGCAAGTGTTGGTGGAGCGGGATGCCTGGGGCTGGGCAGCGGAAGGAAGGAGGGCAGTGTCCGAAGGCCAGAACGCAGGCCGGACCGGGGGTGATGGAGCCCGGGTGCATGAGCTCACATTCTGCCTCTGCTCCCGCAGTCTTCCCCGTGCTGGTGGGTCCTCTGCACTCCCACACTCCTCATCAAGTCGGGGGAGCACCCCAGAAATAGTAATACACACACCTGACTCTTCGCGAGGTCTTCCCAAGTACAGGGAGTGTGGGGTCCGGAGTGTGGGTTCCGGAGCTGGACAGTCTGGGCTCCGGCCCTGGCTCCGCTGTACACCAGCTAGGTGACACTGGGTGGCTTCCATACCCAGTTTCCCTTCCATAAAGCGGGGATGATAATGGGAATGACAGGGCTGATCTGAGCATAAAGCACTTGGAACGCCACTCGGAGTAGAGCACGCTCTTGACACGACCGTCCGTGGATCCTGAGCGAGTGGCAGAGCTGGGGTTGCACCCAGGCCTGTCAGACCCCAGCCCGGACCTCTCACCATGGCACTAGGCTGTCCCTGGAAGGACATGGGCTGTGCCCATGTGGGTGCACATCAAATAATTGCCTGGCAAAGCCTCCTTGGTAGTGGCAGGCACCAGGGATGCCCAGACCACCTTTCCCAACCACCACCAAGGTATATGCACTCCCGGGGGCAGCAGAGGGCAGCGGTGGGCTTGCAGTGTGGCCGATGAAGGTACGGCCCTGGACCCAGACTGCTGTGCCTGTCTCCATGAGCTCTGCGGTGGCCTGGCCTCAGGTCCTGGTCCCCCCAGCTGTGTGGCTTTCCTGACTGTGTGGCCTCAGGCAAGTCCCTAGGCCTCTCTGTGCTTCAGTCTCCTCAGCTGCAGGACAAGCATAGTAATAGTGCCTGTCTCATGGATGCTGGGAAAATCAAGCGAGACAACACGCACAAATGCTTAGAGGAATGCCTGCCACAGACGAAGTACTCGGAATGCATTATTGGCATCTACAACAACAGTAATCTCTCTATAGAAAAGCCTAACATGCTAAGTGTCTGGCCAATCGGTCGACCTTTCATTCGGTCGACCGCTCGACCAGTCGCTATGATGCAGTGATCACCAGGGGGCAGAGGCTCTGACCAGTAGGTTAGTTTGCTGCTGGGGTCTGCCGATTGGGGGGGAGTGGGTGAGACAGGCTGGACACACCCTGGAGCCCTCCCGCAGTCCTTCCACCAGCAGGCCAACCTCCTGCAGTCTCTCCCCTGCCTGGCTAGCCCTGATTGGCCCTGACATGCCCTGGAGCCCTCCCGCGGTCCCTCCCCGACCCTGATCAGCCCAATGGGGACTGGGTGAGAAGGGCCAGACACACCCTGGAGCCAACCTCCCATGGTCCCTCCCCGGCCTCTAAAATATTTCTTCTTATTAATTTCCTTTCAATGTGCATGAATTCATGCACCGGGCCTCTAGTAGTAATCCTATATAATAAAAGCCCAGCGACCCAATGGTGGAACGACCAGAATGACCAACTGACCAGTTGCTATGACGTGCACTGATCACCAGGGGGCAGACACTCAACGCAGGAGCTGCCCCCTGGTGGTCAGCGCTACCACAGTGGAAGCACCGCTCGGCTGACCGGGATGAGCGGCTGCTCTCGCAGCAGGAGCAGCCACTCAGAGGGCGATCCTTGCAGGCCACCCCCCCCCGCCCCCGCCACCATGAATGAATCCTGTGCACCAGGCCTTTAGTATAATGATAATACTAATGATAATACTAATGTTATCTGGGACAATCTGGCCCCCATAGAAGCTGGAAGAAGGCTAGGGCAGGGTTGTTGGGCAGAGGGAGGAGTTCCCAGCTCTGGGAACTCTGATGATCAGGTTCAAGGTTTGCTCATAGTGGCCCTGCAGCAGGTCAGAGGGACTGTGCCTGGGTCCTGGGCATAAACACAGCCCCCCGGACCCCAGAGTGCAGACCCTAAGGGTGCCTGCAGCCGGGTCCCTTCTGCAGGGCTGCGGGGCTGCCTCCGCACAAGGAGGGAGGAGGCCACCGTATGCTGCTCACTCGGCAGCCCTCCGTCAGGCATGGTGGGCCAGGGCTCGGTCTCTGTGCGACTGTGGACAGAGTCTGGGTTTGAATCTGGGTTCCCCGGCAGACCAGAACAGATGTGTGACCTACCTGAGCCTCAGTTTCTCACCTGCAGGAGGGGGTGGACTGCTTGAGAATGGGCCAGAGAAGTGGCTAAAGCACCTGAGCAGGGCCTGCCCACACGTGCTTAGTGCCTGGCCATTTCCTTCCAGAAAAGTCAGGGCCGGGGGTGGGAGGAGATGGGGAGGGGAGGCTTTCACACTCAAAGCCCTGCACCTTCTTGGGGACCCATCCTGCTTGCCCATCTCTTGTGACCGGGAACTCCCTCTCTCCCAAGGCAACTTGCTTCGCTTTAGAGCAGGGGTTGACAATCCACTGTGGCCCCTGGGCCAAAACCAGCCTGCTGTCTGTTTTTGTAAATAAAGTTTTATTGGCACATAGTCACGCCCATTCTCTTACATGTGTATGAGAGTTGAGTAGTTATAACAGAGACCATATGACCTGCCAAGCCCAAAGTACTCACTACCTGACCCTTTACAGAGAAAGTTTGCCGACCTCTACCTTAGTGCGGGCGTGGGGTGGGGCCCCACTTGCATTGCAGTCTTGGTCTCCCCTCCTACCCCCTCCATGCCCTCATCCCGATGGCCTCCCCCACCCCCACCCCCACGCCAGCTGCCCCAGCAACACCTCTGCCCCCCTTGCCTGCAGTCCCAGAAACTGACCGCAGCAGACATCGTCAGCATGAGGGTGATGTGCCTGGACGGGGAGAGGTGGACGAGGGTGATGACCCAGGACTTCAAGCCCTTTGACAACCGTGAGTGAGGGGTCCCTGGGGCATTGGGGTGGGTACCTCCTTCCCTGTCTTCTCTCTGGGATCTCACTGTTCCAGTCTCTCTCTATGAACTTCCACACCCACATCTCACAAGTGCACTGCCCGCGGCCCCGGGATGAAGTCCTGGCTCCTTACCCGGCATTCAAGGCCACGTGGGGATCCACCTGGCTTCCCCTCCAGCATCCTCCTCTGTGGCCTATATCCCTGCCTTGCCAAAGGCCAGCTCTCTGAACTCACGTCGCCCATCCATGCCTCTGAGCCCTTGCACATGCTGGTCACAGGGTCTGGAAGGCTCTTCCCACCTGGAAAATTCCCACTCACCCTTCAAGGCTCAGTGAGGAGTCACCTCCTCCGGGAGGCCTTCCCAGACTTGCCCAGCCCTTTGTACCTCTCCTTTCAGGGAGTTTATATCTTGGGTCGCCAATGCCTGACGATGGGTCTGTCTCTCCCACTCGGTTGTGAGCTCCCTGAGCTATCCCATCCCCATCTGCAGTCTGAGTACTCGGCACAGGTCCAATCCATGTGGTGCTCTGGGAAGTGTTTGTTGAGTGACCGAGTGCCTGGCCCCACCCCTAGCCCTTCCTGCCTCCCTCCAGACCTTGCAGGCCATCTCTAGGGAAGAGGTGAGCAGAGGGCAAGATCCAGGCAGCGTTCTAAATGCAGGCCTGCCGTGACTGAGTGTGGTCTGACTGGCAGGTCCTCTAACATGTTTGGCTCAGTTTCCTCATCTGTAAAATGGGGACAATCAGTTACCTGCTGCACGTGATTATTGTAAGGAGTCTATAAGCCAAGACTCAAACTGCTTAGCTCATGCTCCATAAACATTCGCTCATGGTTGTTCGTGGAGTTCTACAAAGTCTCAGAATTATAGAACTTAGATCAATTTAACTTCAGAATCATAAAATCTTACAATCATAGCAGATTAACGGGATAATTAAATTACACGAATGGGATGATCCGTTAAAACCGCTTAGCTCATTTCTGAGGGCAGAGAAAGGCTGCCCTGAGTCATCCATTCAGAAGACAATTAAGCGCCTACTATGTGCCAGGTAAAGTTTCAGGCACCAAAGACACGTGAGAGAACAAGTCCCTGCCCTCAGCAGGCTCACAGCCTGGTAAGGGAGACAGAAAATGAAGAACCCAAAGTAGGGATTTCATATGTCAGGTGGCGATAGTGCTCGGAAGACAATGAAGCAGGTGAGGGGGGTAGACAGGCGGGTGGCACCCCAGTAGGGAGGAACAGCAGGTGCAGAGGTGGAGGTGGAGCACGTGTTGGCTTTACCCTCTCAGCGTCATGATCCAGCATCCCCCAAGCCTGCTCTCCCCTCTTTCCTCCCCCTCCAGTTCGCCTGATGGCCCCTGACTCCCTCCAAGTCACCCAGGAGGGGAGCCACAGATGCAACATAACCTGGAACGCCCCCCAGTCCTCCCACTACATTGCAAGACACCTGGAGTTTGAGGTCCGGACAAGGTCCCTGGACCACAGTTGGGAGGTGAGTACAGGGCCCAGCCCGGCCTGCCCTGATTCCTGTGCTGTTCACCCTGTCCATCCTCCATCTCCGCAAAGGCATGACAGCCCCAGGCAGCCCTGCTGCTCCTCTGTACTACCTGCTCCTGCCTCTTCCCCGCCTCCCTCCCTGTGACCCCCGACAACCCAGGGGCTCCAGCGGGCGGCAGATTGCAGGCTGGCCCCAGGGAGGATTTACACAGCCAAGAGACAGGCACCTTCCCTCTGTGAGATTTCAGAGGCCCTGGGACGCCACCCCTCCACTCTTCCAATCCAGCGTGGGCCCGGGCCACAGGGGTCTGTGCTCATTCATCCCCTCACTCCTTTATTCACTCACTCAGTCACTCAGCAAACATTTCCTGAATGCCTACTATGTGTTGGATGCTGGGGAGAGAGTGGGGGCCAGACTGGCAAGCTTCCCGCTCTCAGGAAACTCACATGTATGTGTGTGTGTGTGTGTGGGGGGGAGTAGGGAGGCAGGCAGGCAGCAAACATGGAAACAGAAGACTGTGGAATATTGATAAACGTATTCAAGAAAATGACATGCGATAGCACTTCTAAGAGGGACTGGGACCAGGAGGGGCTGCTCTGAGGTCTGAGGTCCAGGAGCTGACACTGCAGAGGTCTGGGGAGGGTTTTCCAAACAGAGGAAGCAGCCGCTGCTGCAAAGGCAAACACTGCCTGGGGGTGGGAGGACCGGGAAAAGTCAAAAAGAGGATGCAGAGGTGGGAGAGGCCTGTGAACATGGTGGTGGTGGTGGTAGCAGGGCGACCAGCCTCAGGCCTGAGAGGTGGTGGGAGGTCAGGCCTGGGGCAGGGAGGAGAGGGGAGGAGGGGAAGAGTCGGTAGAACCAGTTGATTGGCAGGGGATGAGTGAGAGGGAGGGGTTTAGGATGACCCCGGGGTTTGGGCAGCAGCAACTGGGTAGTCAGGAAGTCTTTGGGGAGGATGGGGTGGGGGTGGAGGAGGGAGGGTGACAGAGGGGAGAAAGGAAGGATTCTCTGCTTTGCTCTTGCGCTGACAGTCCTGTCTCTGCCCCAGGAGGCCTCCCTGCTGACCCTCAAGCAGAACCAGCAATGGATCTTCCTGGAGACCCTCGCTCCAGACACCCCGTATGAGCTTCAGGTGCGGGTCAGGGCCCAGCGAGGCAGCCTCCTGACCTGGAGCCCCTGGAGCCAGCCCCTGGCCTTTAGGACGAGGCCCGAAGACCAGCCCCTGGCCGGGAGGAGGCCTGACGGTAAGATGGAGTTGGACAGGAAGGGGTGTGGGTCTTGGGACAGCTGGTGAGGGAGGCCTGGGGCTGAGGCTACAGTGCTCATCTGTCATCATTAGCTCGCTTGATGTGACCCTGCAGTGTGAGCAGTGGGGGCATAATTGTGCCCATTTTACCGATGGGAACCGGGACTCGGGGAGGGCTCGGGAGTTGTGAGTTAGTGGGGAGGCCAGAGAGGCTCTTTTCACTTTCTCCATCCTGAAACCTCAGACTCCTGGTGCCTTCCAGGGTTGGGGGTGGGCTGCTTTCACCCCTCAGCCTCAGTTTCCTCGTCTGTAAAGTGGGTTCCGTGATACCGAGGCAGGGCTGCATGTCGGCCTGGCTGGGCCAGCCGGGATGCTGCGAAGGCCTTGGGCGCAGAGAATGGCACAAGTTGGGGGTGGGGAGATGCGGGAGGGATCTGGGTGAGGCGGGTACTTCTCTAACCCCTCTCCCTGCTTCCCCTCCCACCCGTGAGCAGCCCCTTCATTGGGCCACATCCTCGTGGGCCTCTGCGGTGCCTTGGGCTTCATCTTCGTAGTCTATCTGCTAGTCAACTGCCAGTACCTCGGGCCGTGGTAAGAGCGCTGGCTTCCCTGTCTGTCCTGCACGCTCCTGTGTGACACCCCCTCCCCCCCCACCCGCCCTGCTAGGTCACATTCTGGGCTGAGCGCCTGCTCAGATGCCCCTGTGCTCCCTCTGCCTTGCCAGGAGTCTGCACTGCCGAACATCAGACCTTTCCCTGTGGTCCATCCCCACAGACAGAACCAGCCTGATGGGAATTGGGGGGCAGGGAGAGTCCTGGGCGGGGGGACTGCCTGGAGCAATCCTCTCAGGAACCGCACATGTGTGTGTGCACGCCAGCTGTTGTGTGTGTAGTCCTCATGGCTCTGTACAGGTCTGGGCATTCATTCATTTATTCCTTCATTTACCGAGTCCAGAGCCGGGCATGGCGCGCGGGACACAAGGGCTAGCCACGTGCATGTGGCCCCATTTTCCTGGAAGGAAGGCGGGTACCTGTTAGTCACACACACATATGTGTAATGAGACGTTGTGGTGAGGACGGGAAGGAAGGTACTGGAAGCAGATTACAGGCAAGGAACGTCAGCTGGGAGGGGAAACTTCCCCGAGGAAGCGATGACTCCCTTGAAATCTGAAGGAAGAGCTAAGGGGTGGGGGTGGGCAATGGGGAGAGGAGAGAAAACAGCATGTGCAAAGGCCCTGGGGGTGGGGGGAGGAGGCAGGGACATTGCGGAAACAGAGCGCAGAGTGGTGGTTGCCACTGGAGACCAGCAGGGGGTGGGGGGAAGGGCTGGGCATGTGGGCAGCGGCTGGGCTCTCTGGGGCCTCGAGGCTGTGGCATCCACGTCAACACAGAGGCCTGCAGACACCAGAGCACTCAGGTTGGAATTCGGCCCACACTCGCCTCTCCCCACACCAGGGGGCCTTGGGCAAGGCACAGCCCGGCCACCAGCCCTGACAGCCCTGACGAGGGGCCCACGGTCTGGCCTGACTCCCTCCCCCTGGCCCACGCCGCTCCGGCCACCTGTGTCCTGGCTCTGTTTCCCACCCTCCCCCTCCCCTGCACGCCGCTCTTGGCCTCCCCGTGTGCAGGGTCACGGTGCACACTTGGCTTGTATTTGTCTCGTTAGAATCTCAGCTCCCGGAGAGCAGGGACCTCTCTGTCAGCCAGTCGTGTCCCAGCACCCAGCACCCAGCACAACGTCCCTTACTGGGCATGCGATCGATGTTGACTGAATGAATGATCGCATGTAGAGTGGCTCGGGGCTCTGCCCTCAGAGCTGTGGGCTGATGGCAGGACATGCGGCCCCTTCCCTTCTCACCTTCCTCTCCCCCGCCCCTCGCCCCCGCCTTCTCCCCTGTTCAGGTTCAAGAAGGTTCTGAAGTGTCACATCCCAGACCCCTCAGAGTTCTTTTCCCAGCTGAGCTCAGAGCACGGAGGAGATTTCCAGGTAGGAGTTCGGAGGGAGCGGGCAGAAGCGGGCGGCTGACGTGTGCCAGCCAACGCGTGGGCAGTGGTGCCGAAGGGTGGGGAGGTGGTTCTCAAACTGAATGGCACCTCCTGTTGGAGCCAGACTGCCTGGTCCTAATCCTGGCTCCACCACTCCCTGGCTGTGTGACCCTGGGCAAGTGATAGAACATCGCTGTGCCTCACTTTCCTCGTCTGTAAAGTGGGGAGGAATGTAGTGTTATTATGTGTACGGCCCTGAGAACATTGCCTGGCCCGCAGCTAGAATTACTGCCACCAGCCTGTTGACTGAGGAGGTCTTGGCAAGCAGCGCATGGGCTGGAATTCAGCCCCACTCCCCACCACACCCCCAAACCAGGTGCCCTTGGGCAGGGCAAACCTAAACCCCCGTCCCTGGCAGCCCTGACCAGGAGGCCCACCACCTGTGTCTGTCCTAAAGCCCTCCTGGTTCGCTCTGCTCTGTGGGTACAAGTGCTCCCCCACACCACGGAGCACACCCCTGCTCTGTGCATGTAACGCGCCCTCTGCCCCTGCAGAGGGTCCCTGGTGGGCTCCCTGACTTCTCACCGATGCTCACAAGTCCTGCATCCCCTCAGCCACAAAGCACAGATTCACCTGGGAAGTGCTGGCCCACAGAGTAAGACTGAACTCCATTCAAAGTTGTGGTCTCCCCCCTGCCCCCGCCCCCAGTCCACACCCACTTCAGGAAGGAAGCTTCAGCGGCAAGGGGGATGGGGTGGGCTGCCTCTACCACCCTACCCACCCCTACCGCAGGCACCCTAGATTTGGGGGGAGGGGCTGAGGTGGGGGTGGAGAGAGGTCAGGAGGGGCAGGAACGCCATCCCGGACCAGCTATCATGAGCGGGCGTGGGAGTGCTCTCTCAGGCTGGCCCGGGCCCCTTCTGGAATTCTTTGGAAAACTCCCTGGGACTGGGAGATCTTACCTGCAGTTCTCTCAGTGTGGGCGAATGCAGCAACTGAAAATTCCTCCTTTAGTCCTAAAGGTAGTGAGCTCCCCATCAGCAAAGGTATGCAAGTGAGCCTGGCCAATGTAGCAAAACATGGCTGAAGGGATTCCTACATCGGGCCTGCTCGGAGGCTGGTCTCAGTGCACGCTCAGTCCTCCTCCAGCCTGAAGTCTTCCTGATTCAATGGCCGAGGCCCGTGGTCGGCAAACCGCGGCTCGCGAGCCACATGCGGCTCTTTGGCCCCTTGAGTGTGGCTCTTCCACAAAATACCATGGCCTGGGCGAGTCTATTTTGAAGAAGTGGCGTTAGAAGAAGTTTAAGTTTAAAAACTTTAGCTCTCAAAAGAAATTTCAGTCGTTGTCCTGTTGATATTTGGCTCTGCGGACTAACGAGTTTGCCGACCACTGGCCTAGGCATTTTGAGGTAAAGTGGGGTCCTCCCTAGAGAGCGGCAGACCACTCCCTGCTCCCATGAGGTCACCCCCAGTTACAGCCCCTGCCAAGGCCTAGTGTGTGGAGGAGTCCCTGGGGACACACAATGTGGCTGGGGGTCGGGCGGCCAAGAGGGACGCCACCCTCTGTATGTGAGTGGGGGGCCCGCCCCTCTTTCTCTCTATCGCAGGACCCCCAGCTGCAAGGCCACAACCCATTGCCCCGTCCAGGGACAGGACCTGGGCGTGCACGCGAGTGTGTGCGTGGGCATGGAGGAGGATGAGTTTCCCCTGTGTCCCCCTAATGCGCTTCAGGGCAGGTGGATGGAGGCCCAGCCCAGGAAGTGGCTGACCACACACACTTCTGAGGGCCCAGGGAGCCTGGCACACCAGCACTGACCACGGGCCTGGCCTCTCCCGGCTGCACGCCCAGCGCTGCGGCCTCTATGCACCCTCCCGGCCTGCCCTTTCCCCCTCTCCTAGCGGGCTACTCTTCCTCACCACCTCTCCCTCATCTCCCTCCACAGCGCACACTCTGGCTTAGGGGAGGGGGTAGATTTTGTAGAGTGGTGTGTGCGTGCGTGTGCACATGTGCGTGTGTGTGTGAATGAAGTGTGTGTATGAAGTGTGTGTGTATGAAGTGTATGTGTTTGAAGTGTGTGTGAAGTGTGTGTGTGAAGTGTGTGTGTGTGAAGTGTGTATGTATGAAGTGTGTGTGTGTGTGAAGTGTGTATGTGTGAAGTGTGTGTGTGTGTGTGTGTGTGTGTGTGTGTATGTGTGTGTGTATCTGTATAACAGCCCACTTAGCTCCAGAAACTTGCTCTGGGGAGGGAGAAGCAGGACATTTCTCTACTCGTCTATTAATTCATCTGAAATATATTGCTTGGGCCCCGGGCTCAGTGCTGGGGGCACAGGAGTGCAGGGAGGAGCCCATCAGGCCTGGGCTCTGGGGACCATGGTCCAGCTGCTGAGGATCCCAGGACAGAGAGCTGTTGGGTTCTCAAATGCACCCAAGGCCCCCCTCACACCACCCTGAGGGACCCCCCCCCAACACTGTGTAGCGTAGATTGTACCCTGTGCCCGCTATTTCCACCTTCATTTTCCTTTTTTAAAAAATATTTTTTATAGATTTCAGAGAGGAAAGGAGAGGGAGAGAGATATAGAAACAACAACGATGAGAGAGAATCTGCCTCCTGCACACCCCACACTGGGGATCAAGCCCGCAACCCGAGCATGTGCCCTGACCGGGAATCGAACCGTGACCCCCTGGTTCACAGGTCCACACTCAACCACTGAGCCATGCTGGCCAGGCCCCGCCTTCATTTTCTTACTTGCCAGCTCCCTGCAGGTCCCCAGTGAGGAAGCAGGGAGGACACAGCAAACGGCTGTGTAATTGAGGCTCTGAGAGGTGCAGGGACCTGCCCAGGTCACACAGCCAGCGAGCCGGGGCCGGACCAGGTCTCCCTGCTGCTGGCCAGGGCTCTGGACGCTGCAACACCTGAGAAGTGTTTGATGGGCACGCTCCTCTCTGTGGAGGTGGGGCAGGTGGGAGGCACAGGACACTGGGAGGGGGAAGCGAATTGGGGGACTATTAGCTCCCCACCAGAGATATTCCTCTGGTGACGTGCGTGCGTGGGGAGCATGCGTCCCAGCTCTGCCACCCGCTGGCTGTGTGCTCAGAGCCAGGGCGAGTCTGTATCATGAACAGGGTGCGCTCTCGGCCCCTTCTGCCTCAGCATTGGCTGGTCAATTCACACACTTGCTAGTCCCCACCTGACACGGATGTTCCACCCCTCGCTGTGTCCTCCATCCCCAGAGCAGCGCTAGGCTTGTAGGAGGTGCTCAGTAAGCGGTCACTCCTTGAGCCAACACTGCCTGGGCACCTGCAGGAAGCCAGGAAGGCCTGACTGGGGCTGGGGAGCAAGCACCTCCTCGGGCTGACCCAGAGGGTTCCCCAAGCCAGTGGGCAGGCAGGTGGGGTGGTGCGGGGGCAGCCTTGGCTGGCTTGTTGGAGGACGCATCCCACTCACCCCCTCTGGTCTGTCTCCTGGCAGAAGTGGCTCTCCTCGCCCTTCCCCTCGTCCTCCTTCAGCCCCAGCGGCCTGGCCCCCGAGATCTCCCCGCTGGAGGTGCTGGACAGGGACGCCAAGGCCACACAGCTGCTCCTGCTGCGGCAGGACAAGGGGCCCTCGCCCTCTCTGGAGACCAGCGGCCACTCACTGACCAGCTGCTTCACCAACCAAGGCTACTTCTTCTTCCACCTCCCGGACGCGCTGGAGATCGAGGCCTGCCAGGTGTACTTCACCTATGACCCCTACGCCGAGGAGCTGGACGAGGACGGGCCCGGAGCACCCGAGGGGTCTCTCCTCCCGCCCCTGCCACTTCCGCCAGGGGAGGATGACGCCTACTGCACCTTCCCCCCCAGGGATGACCTGCTGCTCTTCTCCCCCAGTCTCCTCAGTGGCCCAAGCCCCCCCAACACTGCCCTGGGGGGCACTGGGGCTGGTGAAGAGAGGGAGGGAACCGCTCCGCAGGAGGGAGTCCCCAGAGACTGGGCCCCCCAGCGCCTGGGGCCTCCCACCCCAGGAGCCACTGGCCTGGTGGGTTGCCCGTCACCCCAGGAGAATGCACTGGGAGACGCGGGAGAGGAGGGCCCTGGCTCCAGCTCCGGCCCTGGCCCTGGCCCTGGGGAGGGGGCCAGCTTCCCCTGTGCCAGCCCTCCTGGGCAATGCCGGGTCAGGGCCCCCACCTCCTGTCTGCCCCTGAACACGGATGCCTACCTGTCCCTCCAAGAGCTTCAGGATCAGGACCCGGCGTACCTGGTGTAGACCGACGCCGGGGTGCGGGGCAGGCGGCTCTCCACTGCTGCACCAGACCCAGGGGGGACTCTCTGCCTTCGAGGCTGGCCCACTGCTGAGCTCCGCAGTGTCCAGCTGCCCCTTGGGCATGTTCGCTCAGAGGGCCCCCACCAGGCCCTGCACACTCAGCCATTCGGTTCCGAACCTCAGCTGCTGCTCCCTGGTCCTACTCACTGTCCAAGCCAGGAGCTGCAGGGGACACTTTGACCCCCCAGCAACCACAGGGGACCCTGGACTCTGCCTCTGAAGCATCGCTCCTCCCAGCCTGCAGCTGCTTCTCGAGGCGAGTGCTCATGTCTCCGGGGGTCTGCAGGGCCTCCCTTCTGGGCTTCCTGCCCAGTCTCCCCCCCTGTCCCCCACCCTCCACGCGGCAGCCAGAGCGCTCCTTCCAAAACACACACCAGGCCATGCGGTCCCTGTGGCCCTCTGTCCTCCGCCCATTTCCTGGCCTGGCCCTGGCCCCTCCAGCACCACATTGACTGTTTCCTTCTGGAACCCTCTCAATGGTCCTCCTGAGCCGAGGAGCTCCCTCATGCCCCCACACCTTTGCACATGCCGTTCTCTGTGCCTGGGGTGCCCTCTCCTTTCTCGTCGAGGTGACAAACTCCCCTTACCCTTCCAGTGTGGGTTCAGCTTCCCCTGGAGGGAAACATGGCCTCCCTTAACGTGCCCGGACCTTGAGATTCGGTGCTGGCGTTCTCAGGGTCGCAGGGCGGCTGGATAAAGAGGCCCTGTCATTTCCCTTTGGGATGTCTTTTTACCTCAAAAAGCTTGGCTACTGACTCTTTAAGGCTGTGGCCCAAGTATGGACACAAACCCCCAGTGACGTGGACACTGGCTGGGTCCTTCCACAGGGCCATAAGGCATGCTGCTGGAAAGAGACCCCTCCCGGTGCCAGTAGCCCACTCCTGGGTCCCGCCTCCTCCGCCCTCCACTGCAGGAGTCTCTTCCGCAGCCCAGGGGCTGGCACACCTCCAAAAGGGCAGCTCCATTCACTGCACTTGACACAGTGCACTTGGCACCCCATCGTGTTCCCCGGATGAATTAATGAACTGTCAGGTACCACCTGGCCTGGGCTTCCCCACACCCAGCTGCCTTCTCGCAGGGGGTGCCATCCACCTCACAGCAGCACCCTGGGCACCTTGACCCTTCTGAGGTCAGGACTCAGAGAGGCGAAGGCCCCTGCCCACTGGTTCCAGCATGCCCGCTCCAGGACTGCTCATCCCCTCACATGGCAGTCCTCCCCCTCCTACCTCCTTCTCAGGGCTCCCCACCACCCCTGCACTTCTTTTCCCTCTGTCCCTGGCACCAATCACACCTGTGATGTCTCTCACAACCTTCTTCCTTGACTTGGAGTCTTGCAAAGGCATGGACCTTGTTCTTGACCAGAGCAGGGAGAGCGCAGTGCCTGTATTTATAGGTCCTGCTCCAAGCTGATTTAGCACTTGACACAAGCCCACCCATTGGCTGACTGGCAACCTATGATGTGCTTTAGAACGGAAGCTCTGTCCAATCATAGAGGCTGGGCCTGGGCTGGCCAATCAGATTTCTCTCAGTCTTGGGCATTTGAACTCAGGGAGGGAGGGAGGCTCCTGGAACAGGCACTCAGGGAGAAAGCACTGGAACTTGCACTCAGGGAGAAAGCACTGGAACATGCACTCAGGGAGAAAGCACTGGAAGATGCACGCAGGGAGAAACCACTGGAAAAGGCTGGAGAGGGGGGTGAGCCCCAGCTCCTGACACAAAGACGCCTACTACTGAGGGGGCTACTGGCCCTCACTCAGGATTCCTGTCTCCTGTATGTCCAAAATAAACGCCCTTTCTTGAAGTCGCCCGAGTCTTGAATTCTTACCATGGAATAGCTCAATCACCCTGCGTCTCACTTCGCACCTCCTGGTAGGACACCCTCTGTGCTGGGCGTCAGAGCCCCGGTCCGCGCCTAGACCTTTGCAGCGTCCTGGGGTAAACTAGGGAACTGCTCTGCAAGTCCGTTTCCACCTTGCAGAGTTCTGGGGCGGTTACATTTCTCAAGCCTTGGTCATTTGTGTTATATATATTTTTAATGATCCGTGTGCACCATCTTTGTTTTTGTTTACTTAATATTTTTCTTTAACTCAATTCACAGTTTGGGTTAAATACTTTCATTGAAAGGAAAATCTTTTAAAAAAATATATTTTATTGATTTTTTTTACAGAGAGGAAGAGAGAGGGATAGAAAGTTAGAAACATCCATGAGAGAGAAACATCGATCAGCTGCCTCCTGCACACCCCCTACTGGGGATGTGCCCGCAACCAAGGTATATGCCCTTGACTGGAATCGAACCCGGGACCCTTCAGTCCGCAGGCCGATGCTCTATCCACTGAGCCACACCGGTTAGGGCGAAAAGAAAATCTTTATATTGCTTCTGGAAATGGAAAACTGATATTCACTATAAATAGAAGGTAACTATAAAAGTTAAATACAATAAAAATGTTTTAATTCATTGCCTGCTGGAAATCTGCTCAGTTGGCAAGGTTGAGGGTTCGATCCCCCGTCAGGGCACATACAAGAAGCAGCCAATGAATGCATATATAAGTGGAACAACAAATTGATCTCTCTCTCTCTCTCTCTCTCTCTCTCTCTCTCTCTCTTAGGTCAATAAATAAGAAGTACAAATAATAAAGGGGATATTACTAAGTGTGGGTAAGCTGTTAGAGACATCCCAGCACCAAACAGCCTTCCTTATTGAGGAAAAGCAAAAGAACTGTAGAGGAGATGCCTTTTTTACTAACAGGAGTCAGATTTAGCTTATCCTGCAGGGGTCCAGGCATCACCTCACATGGTCTCATGACTTGTATGGATCTTGGCTGTGCCAACCGCCAGCTGCACTTCCTAACCTCCCTGAGCCTCAGTTTCCTAATCTGAATCCTTGGAGAATGACACCTGCCTCACTGGTGATGAGAGATGATGCTGGGGAAGTTGTATTTATTTTTAGTGCCCTTGACTGAAAACTTGGGCCAGATCATGGGTGTAATGTCTGGCATCCATAAAACTGCACCCATGGCAGACATGGCTAATCGATTGCACCCGCGCACGGCAGACCTTGCTAATAGATCCTCGTCCTCCGGAGCCTCAGTGCCCCTTTAGCTTCTGTAGGCAGGTCCCGATTGATCACAGCGGGCACCTGGTGACATCTCTGACCAGGTAGGTAATCCCTCAGGCTCCTTCCACAACAGAAGCTCTTGTTTTTCCAGACTCGGATTTCCCAGGCAGGAGGACAGGCTGAGATGACGGCAGCCGGAAAGCTGAGAGGGTCCTGTGAGCAGGTGGGCGCAGGGAACCCAGCTGTCCCCGCCATTTCCAAGGAGAGATCCGAGAGGAGAGAGGGGCCACCGTACAGCAGGTGGAGATGGTCTGATGGTCCAGAGTGCATTAGAGTGTGGCCTCGGGAGCTGGAACAAGGACGGAGCAACTGGCAGGGGTGGGCAGAGTGAAGGAGAGACAGGCCTGCCCAGGTCGGATTGCAGGGCAGAGAAGCGGCACCAGCTGGGGACCAGGCAGTCGAAAGCCCGAAAGCCCGGGATCTGGGATCCGTCAGGTGCAGAGCGGAAAGCAGGAGGCAGCAAGGGCAGATTGAGGGATAAGAGAAAAGGGAGGAGAGGTGGGAGGGCCTTTCAGCCTCTCGGGTCTCCTATTTCTCGAGCTGAATTTGTTCTCCCAACCCCCCCACCCCCGCCACCTCCACCACACCTCCCGGCTCCCACTCCAAGAAACTTCCAGGGCCCACGGTTACCAAGAAAACTGTGGAAACAGACCGTGACTAGGAGGACAAACCTCCCACCGTCCTCTGATTACTGACATTCCAGATAACTCCAACGACAGTCAAGGAGCACTTTAGAAAGGAATGAGAAACTAATATTTATGCTTCAGACACGGTGCCAGGCGCTTCCCAAGCACATCTCCCATCCCCTGGGAGGGACGCTGTGAGGCTGGTGTCGGTTCCACAGCTTGCAGACTGGGAAACTGAGGCGCGGGGAGGTAAAGAAGTGCAGCTGGTGCAGCCCAGATGCAAACTTAGGTACGTGGGGCGCCAGAACTCTTGGTCCTTTGCATCTACAAGGCTGCATGGGAAACAGTTACAGTTATGAAAAAAAGCAAAGCAATACAAAACATAACAAGCAAAATTCCATTCTAATCTTACTGGCAACCAATTAAAAAACAACAGCCCACATTCCACACATGCCATGATTGTGACTGTGGCTGAAACCATCCTCACCTGTGACCTGGCAGCATCCCCTCTCATTCGGATCCCTGCTCGGCCTCCTCCTCAGTCACCTGACCCTCTAACCCTCCACCTCTGAGCCCTCCCAAGGTGGTCTTGCTCTGGCTTGCGTCTGGCCATGCCACACCTGCTTAAGCCCCTATTGACGCTCTGATATCTTCAGGACAAGGGTTGAGCTCCTCAATGTCTTAGTCCCATGGTCAGCAAACTGCGGCTCGCGAGCCACATGCGGCTCTTTGGCCCCTTGAGTGTGGCTCTTCCACAAAATACCACGGCCTTGGGCGAGTCTATTTTGAATAAGTGGCGTTAGAAGAAGTTTAAGTTTAAAAAATTTGGCTCTCAAAAGAAATTTCAATCGTTGTACTGTTGATATTTGGCTCTGTGGACTAATGAGTTTGCCAACCACTGTCTTAGTCCATGACTTGATGGGTTGCATCTGCTCTCGTGCCTCAGTCTCCCCATCTGTGAATGGGGTGGTCAATTGGATGATTTCTTTTGTTGTTTTATTTCTTTCTTTCCTTTTTTTTTTTCTTCTTAAATTGATGGTTTCTAAGTGCTCTCTTAGCCCTGGTATTCTGTGGTTTCAGGTGCCACATGGAATGTGGCTTGTGGCTGGGACTACATGTATTTCACTTCAAGAGTGGAAGGCGAGGGGTGAGGGCCAGGGCCACAATGGACTCATTTACTTTGGCATCTGTTGGTCCTTGGATTTGAAGTAATCTTCACACCCAAACAATCTACTCCCGCACTCCTACACATCCCTCAGGGCCCCACTCCAGCATCTCCACTTCTGGGCAGCCCTCTGATTCGTCCCAAGTAGGGTTGATTACCGCCTCCTACTGTCACCTTCCGAACTCCCTCTCTTAAAACCATCTGTTGTGCTGCGGGCCAGACCCGGTGCTAGATCCTGGGGCTATCGGAGAGGTAATAACAGTCATAGCAGAAGGTCAGCAGACCCAGGAGCAACAGCCTTTATTCAGAAAGACCAGGCGTGAGGAGACGCTGGAGGAACCCTCTGACTTGGAGAAGGAGGTGGAATGCTGATCGGGGCTTTAGTCAGAGGGCCGGCCAGAGTGCAGCTAGTTTTGGAAATAGTTGGTTGTGGATGGTCCTTGGAAGAGGGGGGATTATACTTGCAGATGAGCACTCAGTGAGCATCAGGCTCTGGTCCAAGCATTGTTTCTAATCACTTAACAATGATGTCAGAGAGGAGGAGAGAGAAACCATTCTTACTCCATTATACACATGAGAAGGCTAAGGCACAGAGTGGTTGATGGCCCGTGTAAGGCAACACAGCTAGAACACAGTAGTGCAAGGATTTGAACCGGGCAGTCTTCAGTACTCACACGGCAAGTTCATAAAACCTCCTGGCGCCCTAGCAAGACAAGAATGACGGAGATTCTGAGTCCTGCATCCCCGATGAAGACAGGCGGCCCGAGGGGATGGCGCCGTGTCCCAGGCCACACAGTGAGTCTAGGGGCCAGAGGGGAGGACTGGAACCCTGAGCTCTCATCCTACATCCTACTATCTTATGGCCGCTGTCACTGGGGACTAGGGGCGGGTTGTTGATTACACTTGAGCTCAGCACCAGTAGCCGCAGCCTGGCCCTGAGACAGCCTGGGGACATCCCCTTGCTGGCTTGCTCAGAGACATTTTCCATCACCACAGGTATGACACACGCAGGCTCCCATCACAGCGCCGGGGAGGGGGCGGTGCTCAGGGCTGTGGGAAAGCAGGGCAGGAAGTGCTGAGTGGGGGGAGGGGCAGGGGGGTACCCAGTGTGCAATTCCAGGAAGCCAGGATGCAGAGGGGAGGGGGAGCTGGCGGGACCTGGTCTTCCATTCCTCTGTGGAGGTGGCCTCACGGAGTCTGACGACTTCCCTGTCTACAGAGTCCCCAGCTCCATGGGGGAGGGGCTGACCATGGAGGACGCAGCCAGGAAAACTGAGTCACACCCTGCCTCTTGGAGGAAAATTGACCTGAGCCTTTATGGGAATGGCCGGCTTGGGAAGGCTCTGGAGAAGGTGCCTCACCTTGGGAGGAGTGTGGGACGCTGTATGGGACTCTATAGCCAGAGGGCCCTGCACAGCTCAGCGGGTTTGGGATATAGTTGCTTGAGGATGGCTCCTGCATTCACTCAACATGCATTTACTGCGGGACTGTTCGGTGCGGGTCACGGTGCTGGGTGCTAGGAAGCCAGTGGTGGGCAGAACGGAGGCCTCTGTGGTCTCCATGGGGCGGCTGGTGTGCTGGCTCTGGACCTGGATTCCAGACACTGGGAAAGACCCCCAGCTGTGACCTTGGGCGAGTGCCTAACCTTCCCTTTGCCTCAGTTTTCTCAGCTGTAAGCGGGGAAGCACCAGGATGGTGGTGAGGATTAAAGATGCGAGTGTATGTAAAGTACTCAAAAGAGGTGCGATGGCAGGGACAGGGCCGTGGCCAGGGGAAGCCCAGGGCTGGGGTGTGGAGGTGGCTGGCTGGCTGGCTGGCTGCCTCTGGGACGTGCTCCGCTGTCGTGGTGATGCTGTTCAGGCGGGGCTGACCTGGAACCATGGCAGATGTGGGTTCTATTGCCCTTCCCCCACCCCTCCCCTTTCTACCCTCTTGCTCCTCACTGTCTGCCTTCCCCAAGCGCCTGGGTAAGTTCAGGGGTCATAGTTTAAAGCGTGACTCTCCCTAGGCCTGTGGTCGGCAAACTGCGGCTCGCGAGCCACATGCGGCTTTTTGGCCCCTTGAGTGTGGCTCTTCCACAAAATACCATGGCCTGGGCAAGTCTATTTTGAAGAAGTGGCATTAGAAGAATTTTAAGTTTAAAAAATTTGGCTCTCAGAAGAAATTTCAATCGTTGTACTGTTGATATTTGGCTCTGTGGACTAATGAGTTTGCCGACCACTGCCCTAGGGTATGTGGACGCCCAGAGGGATGGCTCTCTGATGAGGGGATTCCAGGAGGTGTGACTTGTGGACCCGGGGTGACCTGCCCTTTGGAAGAACAGCCCAAGGCACTGTCAATAGCCAGCCTGCTCCTGTCCCTCCTGCCCCACCTGTAATGGGATGAATTGTGTCCCCCCCAAAGACATGGTCAAGTCCTAACTCCCCTTCCCCCCGCCCCCCCACACACACCTAGGGATGTGACCTTATATGGAAATAGGGGTCTTTGTGGGTGTAAATAAGATGAGGTCATAATCCATAGGACCTATGACCAGGGTCTTTGTAAGAAGAGAGACACTGGGAAAGACACACAGGGCCGCCATGTGACAGCAGAGATGGATTGAAGTTAAGCTGCCACAACCCACGGAACACCAAGGATTGCCAGCAACAGCGACACCACAGCTAGGAGGGGCAGGAGGACCCTTCCCTGGCCCATCGGAGAGAGCACCGTTCATGCCATTACAGACGGGCGAGAGGGGAGGGAGCAGCTGGCTACTGGCAATGCTGAGTGAGTCCTGCTCACACCTTGACCTTGGACTTCCAGCCTCCAGGGCCGGGAGACAGTACAGTTCTGTGCTTTGAGCCACCCTGCGGACAGCACTTTGTGAGGACCGTCCCAGGAAACCAATGCGCTGCCTCGGCCCGCGAGGAGCTCAGTCCTCCCAGACCCCACCTGCCTGGACGATGTCCGCTGGTGTGTGAGGACCGGGGGTTAGGACTTGCACGGAGCCGCCCCTCCACCTCCCCACAGCTCCTGCTCCTGCCAGCCCTGTACTTCCCCTGAGGGCTTCAGAGGGAGGCTGGGCCAGCAGGGAACCTTCTCTGGGGTGGGCTGGAGTCTCGACCCCTCACCCTCAACAATGGCCTCCTTGAGCTGAGGCTTGGCTGACCCACAGTACAAGCTGGCTAGGAGGGCAGCTCTCCCGTGGTCTCCTACCCTGATTTTCCCAAATAGTGCCATCACTCCCTCTCCTGGATTGAACAGGGTCCCTCAAAACTGGAACCTGTGACTCTGACCATATTTGGACATAGGTTCTTTGCAGATGTAAGCAAGTTAAGGCGCGGTCCTATGGGAGAGGGTAGGACCTAAATCCAATAGGATTGGTGTCCTTAGAAGAAGAGGGAAATTGGGCCCAGACACACAGACACATGGGGACAACAGAGGCAGAGGTCACAGTGAGGTTTCTACAAACCAGGGATCCCGGCAGCAACCAGAGCTAAGCGGAGGTGAGGCGGGATCCTTCCTAGAGCCGAGAATGGACCCGCCCACAGCGGGTTTTGGCCTGGAGAACTGAGAGAGGATCCACTGTCTGAAGCCACCCCATCGGTGTCAATTCGTTACTGCAGCCCAGAAAACGGATACACCTCCCAGCAAAGAGAACAGAATGCAGGTCCTTCCACCTGCAATGGGCGGTGGGACCTGGGGCAGGCCCACCTCCCCTCTCAGAACCTTGGTCTCCTCTGCGGCTGAGGGGGGTCATGTAACTCCAAGCCTGGGCTTGAGGCCACCCCGTGAAGAGGCCGGCGTGGGCCCAGAGCTCAAAGCCGTCCTGTGTTACCACCGAAGGAGTTGACAGTGACTGTTATTTGTTCACTCAACCAGTGTTTGCTTGTCCCGTGTGCCAGGTACTGTTCTAGGCCGGGATCCAGCAGGGACAAGACAGGCGGGACTTTGTCTTCACGGGCTCACAGTCTAGGGCTGGGGAGGGAGAATCAACGGGGGAAACCGCTTAGACCTGGCGCTGCCTGAAGGCGATGAAAACTCGGCTGTCCAGGCACGTTAGCCTCTGGTGGACAGCTGTGAGCACCCACTGTGTGCAGGGGCCTAGGAGGAAGCGGAGCACACATGGTTCAGCCTCTGGTGGACAGCTGTGAGCACCTACTGTGTGCAGGGCCTGGACATGGCATTTACTGAGGGTTCATTCAGCATTATGTTAGTTTGCTGGGGCTGCATAAAAAGTACCACAAACGAAGTGGCTTCAACAACCGAAGTGTATTGTCTCACAGTCTAGAGAAGTCCAAGGTCAAGGTGCCGGCAGGGATGGTTCTTTCTGAGGGCTGTGAGGGAGAGTCTATTCCCCACCTCTTTCCTACTTCCTGGTGGTTTGCTGGCCGTCTTTGGCGGTCCTTGGCTGGTAGAAACATCACCCTGATCACATGGCCTTCTCCCTGGGTGTACGTCCGTCTCCACATTTTCCTTTTTTATAAGGACACCCAGTCACTGGGTTAGGGGCCCATCCTACTCCAGTTGCAGCAACCCCGTTTCCAAATAAGGTCACATCCAAAGGGACCGGGGATTAGGACTTCCACATATGAATTTGGGGGACACAGTTCAACACATCACAAGCATTTTTTTTGTGTGTGTGTGCCTTCAGGGAGGCAGGCGGTCCCCGTCCCGATGGGAGGCACGGGGCTGAGGTCCTGCCTCCCTCTGAGTGTCAGCTTGTCTCCAGAATGTCTTGGGAAAGGGATGCTGGATGGCCAACTGCTTTCTTTCCAAACCAAGGGCTTTGTACAACGCCCCGCTCTGCTGGCAGAGTCAGACGTGTCTCCCTCATGTCCCTGTCCCCAGGGCCCAGCAGAGGCCCGACGCCTTGCAGGCACTTGGCAGGTTTGTGTAATTAAGAAACTAGGAGTTGTGCGTTCAGATTTCTCCAGGGCCTTGGTTTCTGCACACTGGGGCTAAACATGGCATTGACGAAAGGTTGTTGTGGGCAGTGAGTGAAATAACCCACGGAGCGCTGGACGCGGTACCTGGCCCATAGTCCGTGGTCCTCACAGCGTCAGCCAGGACTGGGATGACCGTCATCATAAGGCTGCTGTGAGTGTGAGGGTCACCGATGCCGCCCCACCCCGACTCCCCCAGACCTGAAAGAAAGAAAGAAGAAAGAAAGAAGAAAGAAAGAAAGAAAGAAAGAAAGAAAGAAAGAAAGAAAGAAAGAAAGAAAGAAAGAAAGAAAGAAAGAAAGAAAGAAAGAAAGAAAGAAAGAAAGAAAGAAAGAAAGAAAGAAAGAAAGAAAGAAAGAAAGAAAGAAAGAAAGAAAGAAAGAAAGAAAGAAAGGCAGCCGACCTTTCACAAGGCCTCCGTGTACTGGGCAGAGCACCTGGAATGAATGTAGAGCCAGTTCCATCTTTCTGCCTTCAACAGCCCAACACCCCCATCCACAGGTGACGAGATGGCTGCCTGGGGAGGTCTTGCCAGGTCACCAACAGGTGGAGGGGCTGGGATTCTGACCACCTCCTCTCACTCTCCAACCGCGGGCTGGATCCTGTCACCGTGTGGTGGGCACGCAGCGGCTGGCCTCCAAGCCTCCCTGGCTAAGCCTCCAAGGCCTTTTCTGGAGATGGGTGGAGGGGGGCAGCGTTCGTGTGAAAGGCAGGTTCCCAGAGGACAGTGTGGTCCTCTTGTGTCTGTGTGGGAATATGTCCCTTTGCTGCGGCGATAGGGGCACCCAGGCACACAGAAGCCCTCTCTCAGTGGCAGGCGCGCCCCTGCCCATGGCTCTCTGACCCCTTGGGAGGTGGCCCCTTGCTCATGCTTCCCAGTGCAGCCCCTCCCCCACGCTGTGGCCCATGGATCGATGGCTGGGTAGGCGACAAGTACAGAGAACGCTGATTGTGCAAGGCCTGCTTTTCAGACCATCCAGCTCCACAGAGCTTATGCCCAGACCCCTCTGTGCATGACTCTCACCCCTGATGGACACACCCCGGGACACGTGTGGACCTCACATGTCCCTGACATTTGCACACAGCAGGCTCCTTACAGAGCACACGCAGGAGCATGCACATGGGTGGGGACGCGTGTGAGGCACCACACAGTAGGTGTTGCACAGGCAGCCTTCCTTACCCTCACCCAAAACTCCTTGCACATGCTGACTAGGTAGACACACTGGGCACATGCACACCTCACCCCCACCCCCCCACACACACACACACTGGGCCCCACGTGTCATGGCACACGGGGTCTCAGGCGTGCAACTTCCTCTTTGGGACAAACACTGATCAGCCTGTCCACACCCAGAAAACCCTGGCGCCCATCCTGGGCTTGGAGCACGCGGGGTCAGACCCACCATCTTCCGCAGATTTGCTCACTGGCGCTGCAATTCACGCTTGTGAATTTCAATGTTCCACTTGTTGCCACACTTGGGATTTCCATGTTCTAGTAGTCACACTAAAGAATAAGAAGCCAAGCAGGTGAAATGAAGTTTAATAATATACACTGAGTGGCCAGATTGTTATATATATATATATATATATTAGAGGCCCGGTGCATGAATTCGTGCATGGGTGAGGTCCGGGTCCGGCGAGCCTGGCGGGGGGGGGGGGGGGGGGGGGCGGGATATGGGGGGTTGGCCGGCCTGCCTGCTGGTTGAACTCCTGGTCGAGGGGACAATTTGCATATTAGCCTTTTATTATATAGGTATACGCTGAGTGGCCAGATTATTATGCATTCAGAGATCATAATAATCTGGCCACTCTGTATTTTATTTAACCCAATATTGTCAATATGTGACCATTTCAACATGTAACCAATGTAAAAAGCTCCTTTCTGAGGTATTTTACGTTCTGCGTTCGAACCACCTCTTCGAGCCTGATGTGCGTTTCCGTCTCAGGTCAGCCTGGCCCATTCCAGGTGCTCAAGAGCCGTATGGGGCCAGTGGCCACCCAAACGGGCAGCACAGCTCTATAGAACGAGGTAGAAATTCAAACAATTTCTCGCTGAGCAGAAAATGGCACCAAACCCCACCCTGCACTCCACTCTCTCCTCTCCTGTCCCGGGAGCACGTGGCCCCGCCTCCTTTTCTCTCTCTCGGGCCACTGGCTTTTCTGGTCTCACCTGTCCAGGTATGGAGACCCGTGGGAGCCCCTGAGTGCACCACACAGGCCCCTTGGCATAGCCCCCCGTCCTTGCCACCCCCTCCTGCTCTAGGGGACCAGGGACTGTAACCAGGCAGGAATGTCACCAGGCAACAAGCCTCGGGAGACAGCTCAGGTCTCCTGCACCTGCCCGCCAGCCTCCAGGGTGCCCATGGGCGGGGCAGGGCGGACTGGGGCGGGCACTGCCTGTCTCCTGCCTCTGAACTGTTTACCTGAGCACAGTCACAGTGCTGTCCTGAACCTAGCGGGAGGCCCATGGCGCCTGGGGCCACAGGCCACAGAGGACAAGGGCCAGACGCCCCGGCCATGGCTCCGGGCCATTGATCCAGTGCTAGCTGGCCAGGTGGGGGTGGGGAGGCCTTGGCCTGGACAAACAGAGGCTGTGAGTTCTGCGTGCAGGCCCGGCACCCACTTGCCAATCCCAAAGGTAAGCGGGGGCCTCCAGGATAGGGGACCAGATCTATGCGTGACCCGGGGACAGTGTCCACTCTGAGAGCTGGGCCTGGCTTCCTGGAATTGGAGCCGTCTGCCCTGCTCTGAGGCCAGGTCTGCAGGGCGTCCTCGGCCAGGGAGTGACCAGGTGAGAAGATGGCGAGGGGTCCATGAGCTGGGGCTGAGGCAGGACCAGGAGGAGCGAGGCCAGGCATGTGGACAGCATGGGGCAGTGGAGGAGCTGCCGGTTCCAGGTGTTGGGAGGCCTGGGTTTAGGCGGGGCTGCTGAATTCTGGGACAGGGACAAGGCAGAGGGGAGACCTGATTTGCCAGCTTAGCACCCCATCTTTACTCTGCAGGACTGGACATGCTGCCTTCTCCATACCCAGGTACCCCACCTAGCTGTACGGTGTGGAAGGCAGGCCCAGAGTCCCACACCACTAAACAGGGACCTTAGCGCCCAGGCTCAGCATTGAATGGAGCTGGCTGTGTGTGTGTGTGTGTGTGTGTGTGTGTGTGTGTGTGTGTGTGTGTGTGTGTACACAAGTGTTTATGAACTGGACGTGTGCATCTATGAATCTGTGTCACAGTAAGGAGTGTGTGTGTGCGCCTCTGTGTGTTTCTATCTGTGTACATCTGTGTTAAGTTGTTTGTGTGTGTGGAAGGGACGTTCACCTACACCCCCCCACATTTGGGAACACGTGGGCACAGCAGCTCAGAGCAGGGAGCTGCTCTAGGCCCAAGGGCCTCCCTGGAAGGTCGTAGATCAGAATTCCAGCTCTGCCCTGCTCTGCTCTGCCCTGGCTACGTGACCTTGAGGGAGCAATTTTGTCTCTCTATGCCTCAGTTTCCCCATCCATTAAATAGAAACGGCAAGGCAAGCATCCCTGGCTGCTGGAGGCTGAGGGGGACTGTGGCTTGCGGTGTTGCCTGGTACGGGGCTGGCATGCAGGAGGAGGTGCGGCTGGGCTCACGTGAGCTCAGTCTCCAGTGGGCAGACTGAGGAACCTCCGATGGTCAGAAGGGCAGGAGGGAGAGGAGCAGGTTCCAAGATGGGGTCCAGGTACCCAGGTCGGGAGAAGCCTCAGGCCCCTGTGGCAATTGGGGTACACCTGGTCCCTTCTTCCTGAGCTCACTGTCAGTGGGACAGAGAGAATGCCCCCCAAGCTGAAGTATTCATGGATGGGGGTGGCCCAGGACACTGCAGAGGGGCATCTGCCTCTCCTGGGGCACTCTGGGAGAGCTTCCGGGAGGAGGTGAGCACTGAGCTGAGGTGTGAGAGCCGTCTACGAGCTGGCCAGGCCAGGATGTGGGCAGCCCTGCCGAAGGAAGGGTGTGTGGGAAAGCTTCAGTGTTCCAAGAACCAATCCGCGCTCTGCTCTTCGCCCAGAGCTGGCGAGAGCCCTCGACCCGTAAGGTTTCTACCATATTTATTATTAGAATTGATAACCGCGAAGTCCAATGTCACTGAGGTGCAACAGGAAAAGAAGTGGGGAGAAGGGAGGCGGGAGAAGTTGGCCCGGCCCCATGTACACACAGCACCTTGGCGCTATGTGGGAAGGAAGTGGGATCTTAGCATTCATTCATTCAACAATGATTACGGAGTGCCGAGTTCTGCTCTTGGAGCAGGGCACACAGCGGCGAGCAGAACAGAGCCCCTGCTCCCTACAGCTCACGGCCAGGGAGGAGACAAAGCATCTCATGCAATTGAGGTCCAAAGAAAGATGCCGCAGAGAGAGGGGCATGGTCGGGAAGGCCTCACCGATGAGGTAACATTGGAGCAAAGACTTGAAGGAGGTCAAGGAGCGGGCTATGAGGCAAACCGAAGAAGAGTGTTTCTGGTGGTGGGAACAGCAAGTGCAAAGGCCCTGAGGTGTTGTGTGCTTGGCATGTTGATGGTCTGGCAAGGAGCTGGGTGGGGCTGCAGCAGGGGGCGGGGAGAACAGGAAGATGAGCAAGGGCCGAGGCACATAGGCCCCGTGGGCGGTGATGCGGCGTTGGGCCCTGTTCTCGGTGGACAGGAGCCCTGTGGGGCTTGTGAGCAGGGCACCCGGGGAAGAGGCCACGCTGGTGGTTGTGTGGCAATTTGCTACTGAGGGTGGCCAGACGACTGGCTATTGCAGGAGTCCAGGTGCCAGGTGATGTTGACTGGGTGATGGTGGGAGCCGTGGAGGTACCAAGATAAGGTTGGGCTCTGGGAGCATTTGGAAGGTAGAGCCACAGGCTTTTCTGGTGGACCGGGCCTTGAAACAATGGGGAAGCCATGGTGTAATAGGAAAAGACGGGAGCGGCGTGCTCATCGTCTCAGCTGCCAATTGTCACTGTTGTCCATCTCCTGCTGGGCTGTCAGGCACAAGAGGATGAGAATGGGGTCCAGCACAGAGCCTGGCCTCAAGCAGATGTGCTCGGCAAACATGGGGTGGCTCAGTCACTGAATCATGACGTGTTAACTAACAGCTCATTTACAGGAAGCAACCAGTAGTGGAAGGAGCAGCAAGTCAGACACCTGAACACCCCCCCCCCCCACTTACCCGCTGTGTGACTGTGTGACCTTGGGCGAATGGCTTAGCCTCTCGGGGCTTCAGTTTTTTCATCTGTAAAATGGGGACAGTAGTGAGTGCTAGATATTCAAATCACATTGGAGAAATGAGGCCAGGCCAGGAAAACCCTGGACTGAGTTATTGCTAAAACACTCTGGGTCTCAGTTTCCTCATCTGTCCAATGGGTGCAGAACCTTGAAAGGTGGTTGGAAGTTTAAGCGGAATAATCCATGTAAAGTGTCCACAGAGAGTGGCCCCGAGGAAGAAGAATGCCTGGGGACAATGGTCCCCACATCCCTGGTTGACCAGAGGATTAAATGAGGTGATACCTGTGAAATGTCTTTTGTAGATACTAAATGAATATTCGCTTTCATCTCCTTCTTCCACCCCTGAGAGAATTTTGGGCAGGTGGGGAGACAAAGGAACAGCACTCTGAAGGGTAGGTCGCTGGCCCAGCACAGCACTGGCCTAGGGCTTCTGGGGGAGCGCTGGGTGAATGACTGAGTTGGTATTTTGGGAAGCCCTGCTGTGGAAAACCAGGAGGAATGAAAAGCATCCCCCTGGGTGAAGGTATGCGGGTGAGTTTTTGTGCCCCATGTTTGTATCCCACGTCACTCAGCTCCATCTGTGGGTACAGGTTCTGGGGGACTGGGTTCAGGCACTGAAACCTCCACCTGTCCTCTGACCACAGAGAGGCTGATGCGGTGCAAAGGCGAGGGTTCCAGAGCCAGACCAGTCCAGCTCTGCCGTGCGCCCTCTGGGTAAGCCGCTCCGTGCCCACTTTCAGGGCTGGCGGCCTGGGGATATGATCCTCCTATTCCAAAGGGCTGGCTGCCTTCCTTCGGTGCATCCTTGGCATCCAGCAAAGGCTCCCTTGCGAATGCCAGGACGTTTTCAACCCTGGTCTGTTTTCCTGCCAGGATGCCCGTGGCTGAGGCCCCCCAGGCGGCTGGTGGGCAGGGCGACGGAGGAGATGGCGAGGAGGCAGAGCCGGAGGGGATGTTCAAGGCCTCTGAGAACTCCAAGAAAAAAGTCCGGGGCTACCTCCGCCTGGCGCCTCTGTGGCTGGCCCTGGTCGCGCTGGCTTCAGGGGGGTTCCTGCTCTGGTATTTTCTAGGTAACCGCATGGGCCTGCCTGGAGAGGCACCTGGGAAGAACTTGGGGGTGGTTGTGGGGGGCACAGCAGAACAGACCAGGATTCTAGGTCAGCAACACCTAGGCACTCACCGCTGGCCAGCACTTCCTCTCTGTCTGCCTTCCTGTCCTGGGGGATGGGAATGTGGCTGCACCTACTAGTATGTTCTGGGTCCTGGGGCTAAGGCCAAGCGCCCCCAGTTCTCAACAGCTAGGGAAGGAGTGCTCTCCCAGCACCTAGTTCTTGCAAACCAACAAACCAAAGGAGTATAAACATTGCCTCCCCTGCCTGCCGCCCTCTGGGGTTGCCGCTGGGGCTCTGAGCCAGCTGGCTCTGCGGGAGAAGGCCAAGAGGTGCCCAGGGTTCCTGGCACCAATTAATGCTCTGCTCACTTGAGCCCCGTCTGGGAGCTCCTCTAGGGTAGGGACCCCAGCTCTGTCACCTCTGAGTCTCTAGGGCCAGTCATGAGTGGGGTGAAGGGGAGGAGGACATGGGACTCGGGCACCCAGGGGGCTGTATACACACAGAGGGCTTTCATACCCCAGCTCGGGCACACGGGGATTTCAACACACAGAGCAGGTGTCTCAGAGCGTCTCCAAGGTTCTGAATTTTGGCCTCCCTCTCTGGTATCACAGCCCTTAATAAGTCCCCTGAAAGCAATGGGCCCATGTGTCCACCTTTTCATTCATTCATTCATTCATTCATTCATTCATGCATTCATTCAATAAACACTCTTGAGCACCTACTATGTCTTTCTCTAAAACTGATGAAGACTCTACCTCATTCTTCCCACTCTTGGCGTGGCTATGGAAAATAATGAATGAATCAAGTTAGATGGTACCTGTGAAAATGCTCCATGCACACTGTAGAAGACTTCATTCATTCATTCATTCATTCATTCATTCTTTCATTTCTGAGCACCTCCTATACACCAGCTCTGTGCCAGGCTCTGAAGATAGTCCTGCCTCACCATAAAGCATGGCATGTCCCTGGACAGAGGAAGCTGAGGGGCTGGGGGTCATAGCAGGGACAAACGATCGGAGACTTCCCATTAATCGCTCTGCGAAAGTGAGATCATATTCTTACTGGCTAACTCTTATGGTGGAATGTCAGGCCCATTGAAAGGAACAGGGACCCGCCCTTGCCGTTTGGCTCAGTAGCTAGAGCGTCGGCCTGCGGACCAAAGGGTCCCGGGTTCGATTCTGGTCAAGGGCACGTACCTCTTGCAGGCTCCTCCCCGGCCTGGGCCCTGGTCAGGGCAGGTGCAGGAGGCAACCAATCGATGTGTTTCTCTCACATCGACATGTTTCTCTGTTTTTCCCTCTCTCTTCTACTCTCTCTAAAGGATCCATGGAAAAATATCCTCGGGTGAGGATTAACAAGAAAATAAAGGAAAGGAACAGGGACCCACTTTGGAGCAGTCATGGGGAGATCAGCCTGGGCCCAGCCCCAGATGGGGTGGAGGTGGTGGGAGTCTGGAACCAGCCTCGGGGCAGACTATTAGGAAACCCAGGTCCGATGTGAATCTGCCTGCCATGGCTCAGGGTGGATGGAAATTCTGCTCAGGACCGAGCAGTGCCAGCAGGGAGTGGATGCTGTGTGCATGCCGCCACGGGCAGGAGGCCAGCACGGGCTGCCGAGCCTCCTCAGGCTGCGGGATAATTGGTCTTCAGGGTAAACCACAGAGCATCAGGTGCAGGGCCAGGAGCTCACCTGTCAATTGTCTTTCTTTGCAGATGAGTCTAATTTCTCCTAGTTATGCTCCAGGAGTAAATCACCCTCCAGAGAGTGTGCTCCATGGGGCTGAGTGCCCCCCAAGTTTCAGCTGGGGGAAGCCAATTCCTGCTCAGCAAAGGGAATGGGGGTGGGGGGCGGGGAGGCACTTGAGGAGAAGTTTGAGCCATTCCTCCCTCCCTGACCAGCAGTGCTCCAAGAACTGGGCACTAGGTGGGGAGATGAGTCAGAGCTGCGTGCTGCCCGTCTGGAAGGGGAGAGGGACCACGTCCTAGGACCCTGGAGTAGGATAAGCCCCAAGTGAGTGGCATGCTAACCCAGAAAGTGGCCCAGGAGAGGAGAGGGCGGGGACTGGCTTCCCGAGGCAGATGGGCCGGGGCCCTGATGCGGCCTGTGTCTCCCTGGTTTTCCCTCTCCTGCTGCCCTGGGTGATGGTTTTATGCTTTCTTCTCAAACCTCCTGCACCTCCGCCCACGTGGCTACCTGTTTCAATGACAAAATGGAAGGAGTCAGAAGAGAAGCCCCCTAGATGCCCTCCCAGCTGCAGCCACGTGCTCTGCCCTCCTGCCCGTCCCCACGGTGAACCATCCCTGCCTATTCTAAAGCCTCCTGGCTCCCCCGCGGTGGCCGGGCCCCAGCAATGCTCCTTCTCAACTTGCCAGCATACCTACCTGGTCATCTCTAACTCCGAAATACAGCTGGACTCCACCCACCTCACCCTCTCCACTGCGCAGCCTGGTCCAGGCTCCATCGCCTCTTACCCAGACGGCTCTCACCTGGATCTCTCGCACCTGGACCCCTTCCTGCAGCTTTCGCTGCTTCTGCCCTTGCCTCCTCAGAGCCTGTTCTCAACACAATAGCAAATCAAGTTATAAGTTCTCTGCTCATCCTTCACGGCTCCTGTCTCACTCAGGAAAACCAAATCCTCACCCACCTCACCTCCTCCTGCTTTTCCTTCACTCGCTCTGCCATTCCAAGCTCCTCAAGCTCACTCACACACACAGATAAGCTCCTGCCTCAGAGCCTTCGCACTTGCTGGTCCAGGTGCCTGGAAGGCTCTTTCTACAGATTAACATCCACATGGCTGACACCATCCTTTCTTCTCAGGCCTCATGTTGCAGCCCCCCTCCCCTTCTCGCCCCCCCCCCCCCCCCTGCCGCCCTGGTTTCCACTTACACATCTGTCATATTGTATAGCTGTTTGTTGCTGGGCTACAAGCTCTTTAGGACAGGGGTTTATTTTCTTTATTGTTTTTATACTGGTCTATTCCCACGTGCTCCAGGCCAGTCTTGGCACATAGTAGGTTCTCCACAAATATTAGTTGAGTGAATGAATAAATGAATAGATAGAGATATAAACTCAGGACATTGGATCTATTCTCTTCACATCAACCAAAAAGTCTTTGCAAAATGGGAATCTGATGGGGTCATTCCTGGTTTTAAACCTTTCGTGGTGTCCCTTGTTCATCGGGTAAAGACAAAACCCTGCCACGCTGATGTCACAGCCTCTTGCTGCCCCAATATGACTGTTCCAGCCAAACAGGTCTTAGCCCTCTTCTTCCCCTGATCCCTCTGCCCCAGGGCCTTTGCACATACTCCCTTCTCTCTCCTCTTCCCCATTTACACTCCAGTCCTCCCATCTCAGCTGGAGGGTCACTCTGACCCAGGCCTGGTTTCTTTGCCATGTCCCCTCAATAGCACCTCATGCCTCTTCTCGAAGGCCCTTAACCCTCATGGGGAGACATATCTGTCTTTGTTTACCAGTGTCCCCCACATAGTAGGTGCAACCTAGACGACCTGGTGAGTGGGAGGATGAATAGAGGTTGTAACCCATGAACTTGACCTGGGCCCATGGGGTTCCCTGGCCTTTATGTCATCATGTCCTCGCTGCATCAGCTTTTGGGACACCATCCACCTGTGGGCCTCTCTCCTCTCTGGCACCTTGGGGCCAGCTTGTCACTAAACAAACGTTGGATGGCGATGATGACAATGGCAAAGAGGAGCATGAGGATGGGGCCTTGGAGGTCCAAGATGTTGGAGGCCGAGCGGAGGTTCCAGGGAGGAGAAGGCCTGGGGGAGGCAGAGCCTTGCCTGCGGCGCGTGGTTAACCTCTGCTTTCTCCTGGGCAGGGTACCAGGCAGAGGCGACCGTCAGCCAGGTGTACTCAGGGAGCCTCCGTGTGCTCAACCGCCACTTCTCCCAGGACCTTGCCCACCGGGAGTCCAGTGCCTTCCGCAGTGAAACCGCCAAAGCCCAGGAGATGGTAGGGAAGGAACGTGGGGGCCAGAGGGAGAAGGAGGGGCCTGATCACGTCTAGCCCATTGGTCGGTCCATCTGGGGAGCAGAGGCCTGATCCAGGCATGATGGAGGGGATGGCATAGGGTGGTGGGAGAGTCAGTGGACTCTGGCATCCAATGCACTTGGATTAAATCCTGACTGTGCCCCTGACAAGGAGCGTGGCCTCGGGAAAGTCAGGGCAGTGCAAGGGCTGTCAGGGCCCACCTGCACCCCTCCCCTCTGGGGCACTGGCTTCCTGCACTGGGTGGTCTCCCGCTGCCAGTACCTCTGCTCAGGCTGCAGGACCGCACCCTGCCCCGCAGGCAGGCCAGAGAGCAGAGGGGCTACTCCCAGGAGCAGCCCTCAGCCATGGGAAGCAGAGCGGGTGGCCAAGCACCCCAGCAACCTTGGCCCTGGTGGGGGCAGTTCTGAGGATGCCCTCCGTCTCCCAGAGCTCCCCGCGGACTGAGCCTCAGTGTCCACAGCTCTACCCTGCTCCTTCCCAGCCCTGTGGGCTGCCCTCCCCCAACTTCCAGTCTCTCTCCCCCACCCCCACTGGGTCCCCCAGAATCACTCCCACATAAACCACTTGCCTCATGTCCGTGACTTGACCTGCTTCTGGGGACCACCCCAGGCTCTCTTTCCCCGCTGTGAGGGGTGATAAGACAGTGCCTGTCCGCAGGGCTGCTGGGGGTTCCTTCCTGCAGCCCACCCTGTTGTGGAACAGGCGTGAAAACCAGCCAGCCGGGCACCCGCCATGGCTGCTGGGCAGGGCGGGTGAGGAAAGGACTCGGGAGCCACGTGGCTTCTCAGAGTTGAGTGACATTTGACGAGGGGGCCAGAGGCCATGGGTAGCCTGATGGAGGCCAGAGCTGGTGGAAGGGGGCGGGGCAGTGCCTGAGTGTCGGGGGAGGGAAAGTGGAAGGGGTGTGGCCCCGGTGTGGCCGCTGTGTGACCGCGGGCAAGACTGTGCCCTGCAGGCTCCTTGGCAAGCAGGGCTGCCTGGAGGTTGGAGGGGCTTCTGCATAGGTTCACCAGGGGCTATCGTTTCCCCTCCCTTTAGCTCAAGGCCCTCATCACCAGCACCCGCCTGGGCGCTTACTACAACTCCAGCTCCGTCTACTCCTTTGGGTGAGTGCCTGGCCCCCCTGACCCGCCCCTACTAGAACCTCCAACTCAAAGAAGGGGAGAGGAATTGGCTTCTGTTGCCATGCCCTCATTTTTTTTTAATGGGGAAACCAAGGCATGGAGGGCAACGTGGCTTCCTGCGTGTGACCTTCCTTCACTGCCTTGGTTTCTGCATCTGTAAAATGGGCACAGAGGTGGGGCAGGGGTTACCTAGACAATGGCTCCGATGTGTTCACCAAGGGCCTGGACGTATTGGGTGAAGCCACAGGGGGGTGTCAGTGGGGGTGGCCCAGCTCGTCCACTCATGTCTGGTTCGCCACCTTGGACATGGTCTGTGGCCTCGGTTTCCTCACCTGCAGAATGGGGCTGAGGGGAGCACCTGCCTCAGAGGCAGTGCCCTGGGTGGGGAGGGGGCTGCACTGTGAAGGTGGAGAGCAATGTCTGGGGGGTGGTAAGCGCCAGCACGCAGGAGCCCCAGCTGGTGTTGCCCCTCCGGAGCAGGGGGCTGGCCAGGGGAGACTGCAGGCCCGGGCCCCAGTGCCCTCACTTCTGCCTGCCTTAGGGAGGGACCTCTCACCTGCTTCTTCTGGCTCATCCTCCAAATCCCTGAGCACCGCCAGCCGATGCTGAGCCCCGAAATGGTGCAGGCGCTGCTGGTGGAGGAGCTGCTGTCCACGGCCAACAGCTCGGCCCCCGCCCCCTACAGGGCAGAGTACGAGGTGGACCCCGAGGGCCTGGTGATCCTGGGTCAGTACTGGGGAGGGAACGCGGGACGGTCCGAAGAGGTCCGGGAAGGCTGCCCACGAGGGCCCCAGGAGCCAGGACTGGGCCCGGGGCCGGGGGAGGGTTGGCATGCAGGGGAAACCTCAGCCAGGCTGCCTCTGAGGGTCTCTTCTGTTTTTATTTTCGTCTCATTGACTTATTATTTGTCTTCATTTATGTGTGTGTTCATTTCCTTTTAACAGAAGCCAGCGTAAAAGACATAATTATGCTGAATTCCACGCTGGGTATGCTACTTCGCGTCTCCACTTCTGAGCTGGTGTTTTTCTTGGCTTGGCCGAGTGTCAGGGGACCGCGTGACTTCTATGGCGGGTGCAGGGTGACCGGCTTAGATTCACCCAGGGATGTCCCGGCGGGCTGGGTCATGGGGCCTGTGGGGAAGGGGAGGAGGAGCTGTGCAGGTGTGAACACGTGAGTGTGTGTGTGCTGTACACAAGTGCGCATGTGTGTGGGTGTGAGGCTGTGACTCCACTTTTCTATCACTGAGTTCCGTTTGCCCACAAGCCACTGTTTGCACTGATGGTAGGAAATAATCTTGCCAACTCAAGGTGTGTCAGCCACTTGGGCTTAAAACTTGGTCTCCTGGAGGCATTTCTGCCGCATTCAAGGATGCTCCCTCCATCTTCCCTTCCTTCCCCTCAGCAGCCGCTGATCTCCCTCCGCCCGCCCTCCCTGCTCCCTGCGCCTGCTGCTCCTCACCTCGCTTTGTCCAAGAGGCCCCGCGTCCTCCTGCTGAGCCCCGGGAGGCAAGGCGGCGGCGGGCCAGCGAGCTGCCCAGGCCAGGGGCGCGCTCCACGTCGTGGCCCACGGGACCCGCAGGTCCTGGAGGGGCAGCGCTCCATCTGCGCGCTGTGCCCCGCGGTCCTGAGCCCCAGCCCCAACACGCTCGGGTTCTTCCCACTCTCCCCTGAGTTTCCCCCGGAGCTGAGGCCTCCAGCCGGGCTGAGGGCCTCCCTGCCCTCTGTGTGGGAGGCGAGTCTAAATCCTGCCTGTACCTTCGCTGACCTTCCCCTCCCCCTATCTGGCTGGTCAAATGCCTACTTGCTTGGTGGATGGAGGTAATGGGCTCAAAGTACAGTTTTCAGAGAGTTCAAGTCATGATTCTCCTCCACAGATAAAGTGAGACAGGTCAGAGATTCACTTAGTGGGTCTATCATTTATCATCTATCTATTATCTATCATCTATCTCTCTCTACCTATCATCTATTACTTATCTATCATCTATCATCTATCTATTATCTATCACCTATCTCTACCTCTCTATCATCTGTTATTTGTCTATCATATATCTTTAACCTATTAGCTATCATCCTTTTATTCTATCTATCTATCTATCTATCTATCTATCTATCTATCTATCATTTATCTATTATCTAGGATCTGTCTATTCTATCCATCCATCCATCCATGTATCTTACACTGCATTGGGACTTTCGTAGCTTGGACCCTTGGTCTGGGATAGGCCTTCCTGTTGCCCTTGCCCGTGCCAGGGTTCCAGGTGTCCCCAGGTTTCTGGCAGTTTCTTGGCAATTTCCCTTATTTGGTTCCATGAATGCCTGGAGCCCCAGCCCTTGGGGAACACAGTCTAATGGGATGGAGATGACCATTGAAATCCTGTAAACAGGCTTTTTGAGCACTTTTTCCATGCCAGGCCCCACGCCTGAGCTGGGGACCCCAGGTGGCCATGTCCTCACCCCTGCCCTTGGAGCAGCTCAGAGCCCCAGGAGGGAGACAGACTCACAGATAGTCACACCACTGAAGGTGCCAGTGGCCGAGCAGAGGCCCTGGGCAGTGGGCAGAGGGGATCGCTCTGCCCTGGGCATAGGGCCAACATCCAAACAGAGGACGGAAACATGCCTCTGGAAGGAGGGGGGAGCTGCTCCTGACTGGGGGGAGGGGTCCTGGAAGCCTTCCTGGAGGAGGGGGCAGCAGGACCTGGTAGGAACCTGTCAGGCTGAGAAGGGGAAAGGCAGCTGGGCAGAGGGAGCCGTGTGAGCACGGCTGGGTGAGGAGAAGTGTAAGGCAGGCTCATGGGCTTTCTTCCAGCGACCAGAGGTACCAGGCTCCCTCCTTCAGGGTGTTGGATTATCATCAGAGACCAGCACTTGCCTCTCCATGTAATTAGCCTCAAAAAAATGGCAAAAGCAAAGCATCAACTTGGAGCAAGATTTAAGGAAGACAAACACCTAGGAACAGCCAGGTACCTCCCCCCAGCTGCTAGCTGGGGCAGGTATCGCAGGCCCTGTCCCTTCCCTGGCAAATGGCAGAAGTCTCTCCGGGGTGCGGTGGGGGAGGTCAGCTCTCCACGGGGTCAGGGCCGGGAGCTGAGCAGCAGGCAGCATATCCAAGCAAAGCATGCCACCGCCATTGCCTTCTTGTCTGTCAGAACCACTCAGAGACGGAGCTGGGACAGGGGCTATGCCGTGTCCGTTAACAGAACTCAGAGTGGCTTAGCGACTGGCCCTGAGTCACCCCGCCTAGGAGAGGTGGTGCCGGGGCTGTGGCGCGGAGAGGACTCCCTGCACCCCAGGGTGCCTCCCACAGCTGGGCCTCAAGCCCACATCCCTTCTGCTTCCTGGCAGGTCACACAGCCTCCCTGCTTCACAGGCTCGCGGTGAGGGTTAAACATGATGCGTGTGCTCCATGAACGAGATTGGTTTGCTCCCTGCTGCTCCCGGTGCCTCAATCAAATATGGGGAGGTTCCCAATGAATGACTGAATGGTGGAGGTCAAGCATGTCAAACTCAAGGCTAACATGGGCCAAATAAACGAGGCATGCGCCCCACGGGCCGCGAGTTTGACATGCTTGGTGTAGGTGGTTCTGTGCAAGCCCTAGCACCACATACAAAACTCAGGGATTAATGTGAGAGAGGAGGCGCAATCTGGGGCCGCGGGGCAGTGGGTGTGTCCGTGTGATGGAGGAGGTGTGAAGGGAGGGAGGCCAATGAGACAGACTAGGCCGTCTGAGCCTCAAGTGGAGCCAGCTGAAGGGTGAAAAGTCACAGGACTTTCGCTCCAGCTTCACCTTCGCCCTCTCCCCCACACCCACCTAAAGAACAGCCACTACGTATATGGAGCACCTACTGTGTGCAAGGGACTGTGCTGAGCACTCAAGCGTGCATCATTCCTAATCTTTGTGACCATCCTGCAAGATGATGTCATTGTCCTCATTCCACAGAGAAGAAAAGCAAGGCCCAGAGAAGACTGGGCAGAGCCGAACTAGGTCTGTCTGTTCGGCTCTGTGAAATGGGGACAATGACAGAAACTATTTCGTGGGGGCTTCCGGTGAGGTGGTGTGTGCACAGCCTTCAGCTCAGTTCCAGCATCTCTCAAACATGTGCCCTGTGCAATGGCTCTCGTTCTCCTTCTTCGTTGTCATTAGCGGGAGCTCGCTTCCTCTACCCAGGGCTGCCCAGCCCCGCTGGCACACACTCCCTTCTCTCCCCCTGAAATGGAACCCTCACCCAGTTCTCCGTATTCAGCCACCTCGCTGGTCTCCAGCCTCCTCCACGTGGCTCCCAGCAGCCAGAGAGTCTGTGATCCAAGCCTGACTCTGCCCTGCTGGCCTGGGCCTCCCACTGTGAGCCCCAGGATGCCCTGCCTCAGAGGCCAGGCTGGAGCCCTCACCTCCTCAGCTATCACCGCTGGTCTTTGTTTCTGTTGTTCCTGGTGCTCCAGGCAGAGCCCGGGCCTTTCCCAAGCACTCACCCAGCACAGAGAGGGAGCTGAGTGAGCGCTAAACAAATGAATGAATGAGCCCACGGATGAACGCGTGTGTGAGGAGACAGAGATAAAGGCACAGGGAACAGAAAGATGGGACACAGCACCTCTGGGCTGACCCCCATCCAGCTGCTCTTCCTGCCCCACCCCTGCCCCATGAGGACCTGCCGGGGCTGGCTCTCCTCCCGGCTACTAGAGGTCAGGGGGCCTGTCCCTTTTCCCCCTCCAGGCTGCTACCGCTACAGCTACGTGGGCCGGGGCCAGGTCCTCCAGCTGCAGGGGCCTGACTACCTGGCCTCCAGCTGCCTGTGGCACCTGCAGGGCCCTGAGGACCTCATGCTCAAGCTCAGGCTCGAGTGGACGCTGGCCGACTGCCGGGACCGGCTGGCCATGTACGACGTGGCGGGGCCCCTGGAAAGGAGGCTCATTACCTCGTGAGTTCCTGGGAAGGTGGGGGTGGGGCTGGAGATGGGGGCGTTGAGGAAGGAAGTGGTGCTGTCAGGTCAAAAGTCACATCGAGCATCCTGAGACCAGGGGCTGTGTGACCTCAGGTTCACTATCAGGGAGACAGCCAGGCCAGCCCAGAGGGAGACGGGGAGAGGAAGTTGGAAATGGCTGTGGTCTGTGGGTCCCCTTCCCCTGCCAGTTTCCCCATTTGTAGCAAAACGGTTGGACTAGGTGACCCTGAGGTCAGTCGGGGCCGTGTGGCTGGTTAGAAGAATGCTTCTGAGTCTTCCAACTCCCACGCTGTTGCTTCCTAGCTATGTGCCCTAAGGCAAGTCATTTTGCCTCTCTGAGCCTCAGTTTCCTCACCTGTGAAATGGGTGCAGAGCTATTGTGAGGATGTAAATCAGCCCACTGTGCCAAGATCCTCACACACAGTGATGCTGTCCAGTTGGGGCAAAGCACAAAGGGCACTGGGTGCCAGGAGCAAGTTCAACTTCAGCCCGTGGGAGGCTGTGTGTCCCTGAGCAGAGGAGTGGGGCTGTGGGGCACAGGGCATGCTGGGGAGTGCAGAGGTGACCAGGGCAGCCCTAGCCGGTTTGGCTCAGTGGATAGAGCATCGGCCTATGGACTGTAGGGTCCTGGGTTTGGGCAGGAGTCCAGGTTGCAGGTTGGATCCCCAGTAGAGGGCGTCCAGGAGGCAGCCGATCAATTATTCTCTCTCATCATTAATGTTTCTATCTCTCTCTCCCTCTCCCTTCCTCTCTGGAATCAATAAGAAAATGTAGTATTTTTTTTAAAATACAGAAGAGATGAGGGCAGAGGTCAGGTAGTGGGGGATGGGAAGGCCAGGAAAGGGCTGGAAGTGGCCTTGGTCTCGGGGAGCCTGGTCACCTCCCCACAGGATGGAGGTGGGTGTTGGCCTACAAGGCTCGGGGCAGGTGGGGAAGACACTGGGCTCCAGGCTGCTGCCTTCTCTGCCCTGCTTCCAGGTGGGCGGGGTGGGCCTGCGTGTTCAGATCTGGGCAGCGCTGGAGGGTGAGCTGGGTGTGGCTTCCTCCCCGCTCCCCAGGCCCCTCTGCGTCTCCAGGCTCTGAGGTGGCAGATGCTTACTTGCAGCGCCCCTGCTGGCCGGCTGCAGGGACCTGAGTCTGGGCGTGCGTGGGCAGGTTCCGGGAGGGCTCTGGGCAGGGCCGGGAGGCCAGGCCATATCTGACTTTCAGGACTTCCCCTGGGGCTTCTCCGAGTGCCCCCCCACCTCCTGGCTGCTGGGCTGGCTCTGCCCTACTCACTGTGGCTCCTGGGCAGGTGGCTCACTCCACCTCAGGCCCAAGGAGAAGGCTACAATGACAGAGGAGTTTGGGGGTCCTCACGTGCACCCCGGAGCGTGCGTGGGAACGTTAGTGGTGATGGAAGACAAAGCAGACCCTCGCCCATTTGGGGCCTCCTGGCCCGTTTTCTTGGGTCCCACACCCCGGAGGCTGGAGGCATTTTCGTTATAACAAGGCTCTGCTGCTAAGTCAACCAAAGGGAAGAGAAGACACCCCAACACTAAAAGCTGAAGCCCCCCTCAAGGGTGACCTCCAGGTCCCTCTTGACCCTCCACTCTTATCTCCCACTTCTGGGGGAAGTGAGCAGGTGAGGGCGTGGTGTGTGGGAGGGAGGGGGCACCCAGCAGTGAGAGCAAACCAGGTGGTAAAAGCAGGAGGGACGAGGACCTGGGGCGGCTGTGCCGTCTCCCTCCCTGGCGAGAGCTGAGGCCAAGGCCAGAGCCCCTCCCCAGGATCCTCCGGCCCCAGGACCCTCCTGGGCCCTGCCGTGGGACTCCTCACTCCTTTCTGGGTTGGAGGCTGTGTTTGGCTCTCACGCACGCACTTGTGGGGATGTCTGCGCTTCCCCATTGGTGCCCCTCCCTCCGGTCAAGTCCACGGCCAGCATGTGCCTTGCGGCTGGGTGGGGGCAGGCCCACTCTGGGAGGATGGTCAGCAGCTGCCTGGCAATTGGTCTACAAATTAGCAATGATCCAGAGGATTCTGTCGGAGGCAAGGGGTAGTCTGATGGAGGTTGATAAGATGGCAGACCACACCTACTGGGAGGGGGCCCAGGCCCTGTCACAGGCAGTGCCCACGCACCTTGACCTCGATGTGAACCTGCCGTGGGGCCTGAGCCTCAGCTGCCCCACCTACCGACCAAGCAGCTGACTCGAACAACCTCCGAGAGCTTTTGCAGGGCTGACATTCAGACCCGGAGAGCTTAGAATTCTACGATCCCATCATTTATCATGTGCACCCGGGCACCAAACTCTGGGCGGCATCTGGGGTGCCCTGGGGGCCATACGCCTGCCTCCTCTCTGTCCCAGCCCAGAGCAGGGTGTGGCCAGCTCGAGGCTGTGGTTCCCACAGGTGCCAGTCTGGTCTCCCTGCGGGCACAGGCTGGACACTCAGAGGCCATGGGGATGCGCAGGGGGCAGAGAGGATTCGGTGGCAGAGTTGATGCAAAGCTCCAGAAGTCTGAGCATCCTCCTGGCCTTTCGCAAATGAGATGCTGGCCTGACCCTTACGGGGTCTCCCATCAGCCCCCTGGGCGAGAGCGGGTCAGCGACTTGTCTGTGAACACACAGCAGGCTGGCTGCACAGCCGGATGCCCTGCCCCGCTCACCCAGGCCACCTTTCTCCGCCCCCCAGGGTCTACGGCTGCAGCCGCCAGGAGCCGGTGGTGGAGGTCCTGGCGTCGGGCGCCGTCATGGCGGTGGTCTGGAAGAAGGGCCTGCACAGCCACTACGACCCCTTCGTGCTCTCCGTGCAGCCCGTGGCCTTCCAGGGTGAGGGCTCAGGTCCCTGGAGGGTGGGGGGTGAGGTGGCAGAAACTGAACCCCCTGGGTGTGCCCTTCACCTTCTTGGCTCTAGTTGGTGTGGGATGAGGGAGAGGGAAGGTTCTGGAAGTCTCTGCTGTCCACCCCGCCTTCCCGCTCGCAGCCCACCCCTCTTCCCTCCTCTATTCACAGTCCACGCCCCTCATCTTCCCCATCACTCTCCCCAGAGACGCCGGCTCAGCTCTCATTCCTCCCTCCACTCTCTCCCACCTCTGATGTTCTTTCCTGAGCTCATGGTCTCTCTCCCTCCTCTCCTTCTCATCCTGGCACTGGCTCCTCTCCTCGGCCCCTCCCGTCCCTCTTCCCTTGGCACCCACCTGGAGAGTGGGGCCTGGGGGGCTGCATGCCTCGTTTAGGAAGAGAGAGGAAACGGATGGGGGTGTGGAGCCCTGTCAGGCCTGTAAACGAGGCATGCGGCCCCCCAGCCGCGAGTTTGACATGCCTGCACGTAAATGGTCCGGTACTGCACAGCGAATGTCAATGGCTAACGTCTGTTGAGCACTTACTACATACCAGGCGGTTTGAGTGTTTTATGTCTGTTTAACCCTTTTAACTACCCTAGGAGGTACGTCCTGTTATTGTCCCCATTTTACAGATGAGGTAGCTGAGGCCCAAGATCACACAGTCACACTCATCCCCTGGGCTTTACTGTCGAGTGGCAGCGGGGAGGTGCGGTGGGACGGGGCCGAGGGACCCGGTGTAACCAATGTTCTCTGGGCCAGCCTGCGAGGTGAACCTGACCCTGGAGAGCCAGCTGGAGACCCGGGGCGTCCTCAGCACACCGTACTTCCCCAGCTACTACTCACCCAGCACCCACTGTTCCTGGCACCTCATGGTGAGCCCCCCACCCTGCCCGCCCACCTGCTGCCTGCCCAGAACACCCTAAGGACTGCTGGGACCCCGGCTGGGAGGGGCTGGCGGGTGTGGCCACTGCAACGCCTGTTTGTTGAGTGACTGGCGGACTTTGGCCCTGGTCAGTGCTCCGTGTGGCAGCCTCTTTCTCTCTCTGTCATCCTAGAAGGGGGGGTCACCAGGTCAGCCACAGCCTGCGGGCCTCCTGGTGACCAGCTCCTCTGTCACAGGTGCCCTCCCTCGACTATGGCTTGGCCCTCTGGTTTGATGCCTATGCACTGCGGAGGCAGAAATACGACCTGCCGTGCACCCAGGGCCAGTGGACGATCCAGAACCGGAGGTACCCCCCTGGCACCCTGCCTCTCCCCACAGGTACCCGGCCCCCCCCCGCACCCCCCCACCGGAGCCCGAGTCCCAGACCTCAGAGGAACAGTCTGGGAGAACAGTTGAGGTGGGCTGCTCAGGCCTGTGGCCGCACCCCTTGACCCAGTCCCTGCCCCGGCCTCCCCTCCAGCCTCCCAAAGGTCTCAACACACTTGCCATCAGACACCCGGGATGCTGACCCTGGATAGAGTGAAGTGGTTTCATTTCCTGGGGTGCTGTCACCCCTGCTGGGAGGGCTCTACTGTCCCGCCTCTTGTCCTTGTCTTTTTTGCCTTGAGGTGGTGGGGAGGGACTTCAGGGTGCAGCCAGGTGGGGTGGGGCAGAGGGGGAGGCCTGACAGGTCTCCGCATCCCCATCTGTTTCCGCTCTCTTCCTAAACCTCTCCCCTTCTCATGGAGGCCGCCTGGTTTCTGCCTGGAACTCTGGGGACACCTCCTTTCTCATCTGTAAAACTAGGGGTTAGGCCAGCCCAGGGCCCCCATGTTTTATTATTTATCCACTAGAGGCCTGGTGCATGAAAATTCATGCACCGGAGTTGGCGGGGGGTGGGGGGGGTCTCTCAGCCCAGCCTGCCCCCTCTCACAGTCCATAAGTCCTCAGGGGCAGGAGGAGACCCGGCGATCAGGGGACGGCAATGCCCCATCACACCTCTGCTGCTGCCACTGCCGGCAGCGCAAGCCTCGGCCGGCCCTGGTTACTTGTGCCTCAGCCAGGCCCTGGGCGGCTGGGGGGCTGAGAGGACTGTGGGACTCCGGAGGCAGGCACATGGCAAGGCTGAGGGGACTGGGCACCGCCATCTTGTGGCTGTGGGCACCACCATTTTTGAGGGTGTGGCAGTCTATTAGCATATTCCCTCCTTATTTGTTGTGGGTGCCGCCATCTTTGAGGGTGTGGCAGTCAATTAGCATATTTCCTCCTTATTGGTTGTGGGCACTGCCATCTTTGTGACAGTGTGAGGGTCAATTAGCATATTCCCTCTTTATTAGATAGGGTTAGAGAGATGCGCCCTGTATGTTGCATTTATTAGTTCCTAGTGGAATGTTGCTTTGAAAAGAGCTTAGGTGTGGAAACCAGGCAGAACAGGGTTCGAATCCAGGCTCCTCTCCTTCCCACTCGGAAAAGACTCACCTCTCCCAGCCTCAGGTAACTCACCTGGGAAATGGGCATGAAACAGATCTCCACCCAGGGGAGACTATAGGAGATCATGGATGGAGGACACTGGCTCCTGCAGGCTCAGAGAAAGCTCCAGAAGGCACCAACCATGAATTAATCACCGGTTGTTGACTGTGCCAGGCAGGCCCTTAGCCAAAGGGTTTAGGAGCCAGTTCCTTCTTCCCCCACAACCTGGGGAAGGAGCAGGTCCCTGTGCTGCCTTCATGGGCCACTGAGGACCCTGAGGCACAGAGAGGCGGAGTCCTCTCCACAAAGTCACCCAGCTTGTGACTGGAGCAACCAGAGCTGAGCAAGGTGGCCTGATCCAGACCTGTGTGTGGGTGTGCATACATGTGCCCATGTCCATGCACCCATGTGTGTATATGTGCACACGTAAGCGCTCATGCTTGGGCAGGTTCCTCCCGTGGAGCCTCTGAGCAGCCGTGCTAGCTGTTCACTCTCCTGGCCAAGGCATTTCCGACCAATCCATTGGCATCCTGATGAGAGGGCTGGCAGTCTCTGTGGCTCTCGCCAGTTCCAAGAGCAGCCTGCAAAGGCCCATCTCTGTCTTCTCAGACCTTCGTAAGGGCCCAGGGTCCCCAAGTGGAGACCCGTGTCCCCCTGTCCCCGGGCTTCTGTGGCTTCTGTTCACGTGTGAGTGTGGACGGGAAGGCAGAGGCGTACCTCCAAACTGTGAGCTCCGGACAGACTGCTTCCTCTGGCTATGATCTTTTTTGATAATGATCATCCTATGTAGATGCTGGGAAATTCTTTGAATGAGCATTTGTTGGAAAATCTGCTTGTGTGGGTGGTGGAGGCGTGAGCAGCCTGGGGAAGGGTGTAGATTCCAGGCAGGGTTTGTAGGAAGGGGAGGCACAGTCCTGGGCCCAGAGTGACCACGGACGGGGAGGGGCGGGGAGAGGTGTCCTCTTATCCCTCAGCGTCCGAGCAGCCAAGGCTGGCCTGGGCTCTCCACTGTCTGGGCATCTTTGGGCACCGTCCCCTCACTCCCCTGAGCACTTTCTATCCCCTGCCCCCCATCCCCCGCCTTCTACCCAGCCTCTCCGGTGCCCACCTGACTCTGGCTGAGGCCTTATGCCCTTTGGAGGGGCCTGGAGGCAGGGCAGGGAGGGGCCTCCCCAGATCCAGCTGCCAGCTGCTTGGTTTCGCAGAACCCGCTCAGGCTGGGCGTCACCGCAGCCAGGCTTCCCCCTTTCCGGGAACCTGCTTGCCAGCTTCCTCCCCTGTGACGTCACTGCTCCTGTGATCTGTCCAACCATGTCTGCCTCTCTCCAACTGACGGGACAGGCAGGGCCCCTGGCTCGGGCCTGCTGGAGCACTGCTGGCCTGTGCTGGCTGTGGAGGGTCCTTCTGCTCCCCTGGGCGGCCAGCACTGGCCGCGACCACGAGGCCCTGGGCACTGCCGAGTAAGCTGAGCGCCTGGCTGGTGCTGGCAGCAAGGGGGCAGAGAGCCCCAGCTGGTCCCCAGATGAACTCACAGCCTGACAGCGTCAGCAGCTGGCTTTCAGAGAAGTCCTTTTCTCATTATTCCTTAGCACACCCTACCCGGGAGATAGCATCACCCCGTTCCACAGACGTACAACTGAAGCTGGCTGAGGTGGAGGCATGTGCCAGGTCACACGGCCGATTCATGTGGCAAAGCTGGGCCTGAAATAGCTCTGCAGCCCCAGGTCCCGGGCTCTGGCCATGTCAGATGCTGCGGCCTCCCTTCTTCCTGCTTGCCTTCTGCGACCCTCCTTCCCGGCTAACCTGTGCTTAGGGAAGGAAATGCATCCTCCCCCCCTCCCCCTTCCTCTCTGCCCCCTCCCTCCCTCCCTTCTCCCTTCTTCCCTCCCTCCTCCCTTCCTCCCTCTTCCCTCTCTCCTTCCTCCCTTCTTTCCTCCCTCTCTCCTACCTCTTTCTTTCCTTCTTTCCTTCCTCCCTCCCTCCCTTCCTTCCTTCCTCCCTCCCTCCCTCCTCCTTCCTTCCTCCCTCCCTTCCTTCCTCTCTTCCTCCTCCCTCCCTCCCTCCCTCCCTCCCTCCCTCCCTCCCTCCCTCCCTCCCTTCCTTCCTTCCTCCCTCCCTTCCTTCCTTTCTTCCTCTACCCCCCTTTCATCCACCTATCCATCCATCCATCCACTCCACCCTTACTTTCTTCCACCTGCTCAGTCATTCATCTATCTATCCATTTTTCTTCCTTCCTTCTACCACCCTGGCATCCATCCATCCATCCATCCATCCTCCATCCATCCATCCCTCCATCCTTTCCATCCACTCATCCTTCATCCATCCACCCACCCACCATTCTATCCGCCCATCCAATCTTCCTTGAGTTCCTCCCTGTGTGGAGTTGCTGATGTGTAAGATGATTGACAGGGTGCCTGCTTACCATCTGAGACAAGAAGGAAAACCCTCAAACCCAGGAAGGTGAAAAAGCAGGGCAGACCCCGTGCCTTCCAGCTTTGTGGCTGAGATGAGAGGGGGGCTCCCCAGCCTTCACACATCTGGTGCTCCTTGGAGAGGCTTGTGGGGGAGGAGGTGGCACCCAGTGGGTGGTGGTGGGGGATCGGGAGCTAGAGGTGCATACCCTCCCCCAGAAGGCTCTGCTGCAGGAACCAGAAACGCAGATGCGCAAAGGGCCAGCGGGTGCGTAGGCCCCTGAGGCAGGCGCTTGGGGGGGTGGGACGGTAGCAGGCCACATGTGCCTGCCTAACTTGGGGGGCCCCAAAGGCCAGCCAGTGCTTCTGGGGCTTATTTTTCAGGAGAAGCAAGAATCCAGATTACGACGTGAAGTTAGCTAGCAACTAAATTTGAAAAAACAAACAAACTAGTGCTGCGTAGACTAAACTGATCATCTCCAAGCTGAGTGACGCAGACTGAGGAACTGGTTGCAGCCTGTCTGGCCACCTACGAACCAAGAGGCTGTTCAGGAATTCCGTCCCTCTCCCTCCCCCCAGCCCCCAGGTCTCCAGAGTGGGAACCAAATGCTGCCCAGGTTGGGCAGGTTCCTGGAGCACCAGCTGAGCCATGAGCGGATTCTGGAATTCTCTCGTGGAGGACACGTCCTGTCCGCAGGGGCTGGCCCCTTGGAGAGACCATGCAGCATTCTAGATGGAACTGTTTCCGCTCCCCTCACCCCAGCTCTGGTGCCTTCCGGTCTCCACAGTCTCCTGGTCTGTGTGCGGACAGCGACCCATGTCCCTGAACTCTGAGAGGGTTAGGGATGCCCTTGACTCCTCATCCCCCCTGCCCAGTGTTTCCCAGGCCCTGGCCCCTGTCCGCTCCCAGGGCCATTCTCTGTGGATAACAATCTATGAAACATTTGTTTATCCTCCTTAAAAACAACAAAATCCCCTTGTTTCCTTCGTTTTAAAAGGACTAGAAGGGCCAGGCTTGCTCGAGGGTGCCCCCTGGTGGTGCCCCCTGGGCTGTGGCAATCAGATACAGAGAAGTGGTTCTCCAACTTTGCCACCTCAGGACCCCTTGACACTTTGTAAAATTATTGAGCACCCCAGAGCGTTTGTATACAAGTTACATAATCTGCATTTACAATATTATAAATTAAAGCTGGGAGAAATCACACACTTACCAATTCATTTAAAATAATAAAACCATTACATGTTAGCATATCTTATTTAAAAATTATATTTTTCAAACCAATAGCATTCGGTGAGGAAAATAACACCACTTCACACTTTTGCAACTTTCTTTAATCACCGGATGACCAGACCACACTGGATCCCACACTGGCTTCTGCATTTAATCGGTTACCATATCACACACCACGTAGTCTCTGGAAAATTCCTCTGTATTCTCGTGAGAGAGAGTTAGAACGGCAAATGACATCTGAGCATTGCTATGAAAATCAGTTTTTCTCTGGACCCTCAGGGGTCCCCAGACCTCACTTTGAGAACTATTTGTTGGGGTGGGGACAAGAACACGGTCACTGTGGCCACGTGTAGGCAGGCTGTACCTGAGGCCAGGACTGTCGGGGGACATGGGGAACGTGAGGTCTCAGGCCCGGAAGCTGGCGTTGCAGTGAGCGTGGGGGGCCCACCTCCCCCTGTGCCGGCTGGGTGTGTCCTCCTGGGTCCCGAGGGGGCTGGGTTCTCGCCTTGGGAACTATTCCTCCCTCACAGGATGATGTTGCTTCAAGACCCTCAGATCCCTGTGTAGTGAGGCCTGGCCACGTGCAGCCGCTGAGGGAGGAGTGGGAGAGGCCCGGCTGCACGCAGCCCCAGCCCCAGCTCCCGCCCGTCCTCCCTGGCTCATTGATGAACTCACTGGGTGATGCACTGAAGTGCTTAGCATGTTCTGGAAGTTCTGAGGAAGTGCCCGGTGCCTGGGACGTGACCTGCTCAATGGGATGTTCCCAGCATGCTTTGGGGCCTTCCCACCTGCTCTCTTGACTTCCTCCCACCTTCTCTGCTGGGGCACTTTTGCCCTCTCCGGGATCTTCCCACCGTGTCTGGCTGTGTTCCCCTCATCTGCGAAGGCGTTCCTACTTGCTCTGCGAGGACCCCCTTCCCTGTAGGGGCGCTCCCAGGAGCATCCCATCTGTTCTGTGAGGGTGCCCCACCTGGGAAGGCAGGGAACCCACGCTGCTCTCCAGGGAGGGTCCCGCTGCTCCGGGGTGTGGTTTCATCCACTCCATGAAAGTGCACCCACTTGCTGTGAGGTGAGGGCCACCCAGGCTCCATGTGGGTGAGCTCCCTGCGCCCCACTGTGCAGATGCAAGGGTTCTTACCTCTTCCCTGGGAAGAATGCTGCCTCTCTGGGGAGGTTCTGTGGAAACAAGAGCATCTTCTTGACAGGGAGGGGTCAGCAGTGGCCCCGTGGCAGGGAGGGATGCGGGGGTGCTCCATGGCTGGAGGATGGTCCCCCTGGTTGTGACCACGCACAGAGAAGGAGCATCCCATCAGCACTGCTCTAGCAGCCCCGGAGCAGGATGATCCCTCCCTGGTGCCCAGAGGGTCCCAGGGGAACCAGAGGGCTATGCAGGTGTCTATGTGGGAGGGACAGTGCCTGAGCGGGAGCGGCTGCCTCCTTCCCCAACCCCCTGTCCCCCAGAGCACAAGGAGGCTGCCCTCTCCTGTCCACTGAGAGGGAATAGCCAGGACTACTTCTACTGGCACATTGGAGCCCTTTTGTTAGATTTCAGGTCAACAGAGACCAAATGGCCCTTGTTTCATACGGGAGGAAAGTGAGGCTCCGAGGGGGGCGCTAACTTGCTAGGTCACGGGGACTGGAGTCCAGACTTGAACTGCATCCTGCAGGCACTGGGAGCCATTGCGGTTTTGAGCAGGAGTGACCTAGCCAGGCTGCTTTGTAAAGATGATTCTGGGAGGGAGAGGCCACCCAAGGGAACCATCAAGACAGAGGAGGGGGTGCAGTTCCCCTTTCCCTCTGTCTGCACGGGCCCAGGCCGTCCCTTCCTTTGGACAGACCCAAGGGGCCCTGAGTGTGTCTCTTGTCGCCCAGGCTGTGTGGCCTGCGCACGCTGCAGCCCTACGCCGAGAGGATTCCCGTGGTGGCCAGCACCGGCATCACCATCAACTTCACCTCCCAGATCTCCCTCACCGGGCCCGGCGTGCAGGTGCACTACGGCCTGTACAACCAGTCAGACCGTGAGTATGAGCTGCTGGGGCGAGGCAGCCCCCCGCAGCCCCGCAGCTTCCTCCGGCCTCTGCCATCCCTGCGAGTGCCTAGAGGCTGCTAGAGCAGTGCTGATGGGATGCTCCTTCTCTGTGTGTGGTCACAACCGGGGGGACCATCCCCCAGCCATGGAGCCATGTGCATGTGTGCGCGTGAACATGTGTGTGTGTGTACATGCATATGCAGCTTTGTGTGTGCCCGTGTATGCAAGCAAAACAGTCGCGTGTGTTCACAAGGTATACACACTCATACATACCTGCGTGTGTGCTGCATGTGTAAGATTGGACATGGGTTCCACATGGGCCATGTACACAGCATGTGTACATGTGGGTACAGAGAGGCACACAGAGGCTGCTCTACACGTGTTTTCCCGATGACACATTCTAATGGCACCCACCCCCGCAGCGTGCCCTGGGGAGTTCCTCTGCTCTGTGAACGGACTCTGTGTGCCCGCCTGCGACGGGGTCAAGGACTGCCCCAATGGCCTGGACGAGAGGAATTGCGGTGAGCAGTCAGCCTGTCGCACCCCTCCTCTCTCCTCGCCTCCTCTGTACTGGGCTGAGCCCACCCTTTTGAGTAGAGACCCCCCCACGTGCAGTTCCCAATATCAGCAACCCGGAAGTGGGGTTCCCTCTCTGTGCTGAGATGGCAAGGTGGGGGCATAGAGTGGGGAAGCAGCCTCCCCATGGGGCAGTGGTGGGGACACACTGGGACCAGGTCTCCTGACTCCCAGCTCAGGGCTTCTACCCACCTGGCCATCACCCCAGCCTCTGTCCCAGCCAGCCAGCCACCCAGCCAGCCAGGAAGAAGCCGAGGTGGGGCCAGGAAGGAGAGGCTGTTAAGCAGGGGCAGGCAGATCTGGGTGACCCAGGGGAGAGCCGCCCATCTCCCTCCTTGAATGGGTTCTCACCCTCCACTTCAGGGGTTCAGACTGGAATTTCCAACTCTAATTGGAGTTGCCCAGCCCTGCAGAAGAGCTCAGGGCCTGGTGGTCTCCAAGCCTCTTGGAATAACACCTCTTCCTCTGATCCTGGCTTCGGATCCTCACCATCAGGGCAACCTGTTCTGGTCTGATCCCCCAGACCTCCCTCCTCCCTGTCCCATTAAAGTTTTCAACGTGAGGGGAGAGACGCGGAGGGAAGGGCGTGTTCTGCCTGGGTGCTGGGGAAGCTGCCTCATTTGTAACCAGAACATCTGGCTTCAAGTTCCGGCTGAGCCAGCTGACCTTGGACACGTCACTTCATTCCTGTTTTCATCAATGAAATAGGGTATCGCACCTGGTATCTCACTCTAGTATAAAGGAGCCGAGAGAGAGATTTGCCATTGTGAGGTGCGATCCATGTTCTATAGGCAAGGCAAAGCCCCAGCTGTCCCTCTGGCGCCCCCACTCTGCCCTCCGTGTCTCCACAGTTTGCAGAGCCACATTCCAGTGCCAAGAGGACAGCACGTGCGTCTCCCTGTCCAGGGTCTGTGATGGGCAGCCTGACTGTCTCAACGGAAGTGATGAAGAGCAGTGCCAGGAAGGTAGGGTGGGGTGTGACCAGGCGTCTAGAGAGAAACCAAAGATTGGGTCTCAGCCAGACAGCCCAGCCCTTCTGCACGCTTCTTTGGCAAAGGTTTTTGCTCTCTTGTCCAAATACTCACCATCTGCGTGTATGCCTACATGCCCATCCGTCCATCCATCCATCCGTCCATCCATCCATCCGTCCATCTTCCGATCTCTCCAGCCAGAACTTGAGTGTATATCCATCCATTTATCCACCATTGGCCTCCCAACCACCTCCCTATCCACTGAACCATCAATCCACCCATTTATTTGTTTACCCAACTATCTGCATGTCCACTGTTCCTTCCTCCGTCCATGCATCCGTCCACTGCTCTCTCCAACTGCCTGTCTAGCCATTGGTCTTCACATCACTCAGTTATCCATCCTTCCAGCTGCTTGTCACTCTCCCTGCTGGACCATCAATCTACCCATTTGCTGGTCTTCCCAATCTCCTATCTGTGTCTATTGGTTTATCCATCCATCCATCCATCCATCCATCCATCCATCCATCCATCCAACTAGCCAACCAACACTTGCAGACTACCCAGTGGTAGGCGAGGCAGAGGGAGGAAGTGGGAGTAAAGGATACCAGAGATAGGATCCCTGCCCTCTGGGGACTGTCTGTTGGCAGGAAGACATGATGGGTGGCTCCCTCTGCCCAAAGCCTTCTGGACACTATGTCCAGCAGCATGGGAAGACCAGAGAGTGGGGTGTGCAGGCGGGGGAGCTTCCTAGAGGAGGCAGGCTTGGAACGGGGCTTTGAGGAGAGGTGACATTCAAAGAGGGACACGGAGACCAGGAGGCGGAGCAGAACGCTCTTCACGTGGAGGCGGTGAGGAGCAGGTGGGCGGCTGGGTGGGGCCGGCGCCGGGCTAGGGCAGAGCCCAGGCTGAAAGCGGAGGCACGGTTGTAGGGTTGGGTACCACGCCGAAGTGAGAGGCGTGGCCCTGTGGTCGGGGGCCCCGTCTGAGCGGGGAGACATAGCCTGGCTCTCAGCAGAACAGTCGGCAGGGCGGGAGGAGGGCCCCGGCTGCCTCGAGGAGCCACTGGAGGAGCCGCAGGGACCCTTCACTGGCTCAAGAGACCCTTCAGCACTCACCTCCTGGCTCCTCCAGCTTCGTCTCCCTGGGCCTTGATTGGAGACTCCCTGGGGCTCGGGGACCCATCCTCTGTGCCTGCCCCCCCCCTCTCTCCCAGGGGTGCCCTGTGGGACGTTCACCTTCCAGTGTGAGGATCGGAGCTGCGTGAAGAAGCCCAACCCACAGTGTGACGGGCGGCCCGACTGCAGGGACGGCTCTGATGAGCAGCACTGTGGTGAGCCTCCCTGCCCTGCGGCCGAGGGCACGGATGGGTGGGGTGGGCAGAAGGCCCTGGCCACCCACTGGGCCCTAGAGCGTGGGAGGGCGGGAGGTGCCCACACTGGCAGCAGGAGAAAAAGCTCACCACGTGTCTGTCTCTCTCTCCCACCTCTGCCCCCTCACTCCGTCCTTCATTCTCTCTCTCCGTGTCTCCCTCTGCTCTCCCTCCCCCTTCTCTGTCTCTCTCTGTCTCTGTGCCTCACTGGCCTCCCTCCTGCCCCTCCCTGTCCCTCTCCCCACCCCCAGACTGTGGCCTCCAGGGTCCCTCTGGCCGCATAGTGGGCGGGGCCGCGTCCTCAGAGGGTGAGTGGCCGTGGCAGGCCAGCCTCCAGGTTCGGGGCCGCCACATCTGTGGGGGGGCCCTCATCGCCGACCGCTGGGTGATCACAGCCGCCCACTGCTTCCAGGAGGACAGGTGAGGGCGGTGTGGGGATGAGAACGTGAGGGGGCAGGGGAGGCCGCGCAAGGAGGCCCGCGTCCCTACGCTCTAAGCACACAGAGCAAAGGCTGGGGAGGAGCCCCCAAAGTGGCTGTTTCCACACTTGGGTTCAGTCCTGGCGCCGCCGCAAACATGCTCTGTGGCCCTGGACAGGTTGCTCAGCCTCTCTGTGCTCTCCTTTCAGTATCCTGTTTTGTTTTTTTTAATATATTTTTATTGATTTCCGAGAGGAAGGGTGAGGGGGAGAGAGATAGAAACATCAATGATGAGAATCATTGATCAGCTGCCTCCTGCACACCCCTTACTTGGGATCGAACCTGCAACCCAGGCATGTGCCCTGACCAGGAATATACCCATGACCTTCTGGTTCATAGGTCAATGCTCAACCTCTGAGTCACACCGGTCGGGCTGGCATCTTGTTTTAAGTTGGGTCAGCTATTCACTCACTCACTCACTCACTCACTCACTCACTCACTCACGCATCCACTCAGCAATGTGTTGTGCTCCTGTACGCGCCAGGGGCGGCGACTGACACTGGGGTACAGCAGAGCAGACCCCTCTCCTCCAGGCGCCTCAAGGGGACATCTCACCCAGCCTCACAGACATCTTCCCCGTGTGCATGGTGCTGGGCTTACAATGTCCCCCTTTCACCCCAGACCTATCTTCTGGGTCCCCAGACCTTTCCCCAGCACGGCCAGCCCTGGACTCCCCTCCCCACACCCCCGCTTCCGCCCTGGGGCTACTCATTCCCCAACCAAGGACTTGGCACCCCAGGTGTCCTTCCTCCCACATCAGAGCCGGACAGAAGCCTCTGTGCTCCGGGGAACCCTCACCACCGCCCATCCACACTGGGCCCCCAGCCCAGAGCCTCTCCCTTCCGCATCCTCGGCCCAGGTTCCCTGGGGGCTCTTCCCGAGTGCGCCCGACCCCCTCACTCTTTCACTCCACCCCTGGCTCCCCTCTGCCCAAAAGGTAAAGAAAGACCTGGCCGCAGACCTGGCCTCCAGGGGTCTGCGAGGCCCAGTCTGCGGTCCCTCCACACTCACCCCACCCCCCTCCCAGAGAGAACCGACAAGTCTCAGTGCTTCCCAGCAGCCCTGCCTATAAAGCACACAGAGAAAAGGAGAGGCCCGTCAGGTGCCGGCACTGTGTTTTGCTTTGTTTTATTGATTTCAGAGAAGAAGAGAGAGGAAGAGAGAGCTGGAAACATCAATGATGAGAGAGAATCATTGATTGGCTGCCTTCTGCACGCCCCCCACTGGGGATGGAGCCCACAACCTGGGCATGTGCCCTGACCAGGAATCAAACCGTGACCTCCTGGTTCATAGGTCAACGCTCAACCACTGAGCCACATCAGCCAGGCCCCAACACTGTGTTAATATTTTTATATACAGTCTTACTACATTTCCCCCGAAAACCTGAGTAGAAGATGCTATTCCCATTTCACAGATAAGGAGACTGAGGCTTAGAGAGGCACACACACATCTAGGAGTGGATGGAGCTGGGGCTGGAACCCAGGCAGGCGGGCTCCAGAATGGACAATGAACACTGTTTCAGCCTCCAGCTACCTGGCATCACAGAGCAGTGGGGGATGGGTGTGGGGACCATGTCCGGAGATCAGGGAGGTGAAGCTGGTTACTCTAAGGGTCTGGCATAGGAAAGGCAACTGCTGAGCGGACCCTCCCCGCCCCCCGCCCCCAGCATGGCCTCCCCGGCGCTGTGGACGGTGTTCCTGGGCAAGGTGTGGCAGAGCTCACGCTGGCCGGGCGAGGTGTCCTTCAAGGTGAGCCGCCTGCTCCTGCACCCGTACCACGAGGAGGACAGCCACGACTACGACGTGGCCCTGCTGCAGCTGGACCACCCCGTGGTGCGCTCCACCGCCATCCGCCCCGTCTGCCTGCCTGCGCGCTCCCACTTCTTTGAGCCGGGCCTGCACTGCTGGATCACGGGCTGGGGCGCCCTACGAGAGGGGGGTGAGCAGGCCTTCGGGGTGGGCCTCCCCCAATGTCTAGCCTAGAGGGGGCGGGGCAAGGGGCCCACGGCTCCACCCCTGAGGCGTTGCAAGTCCCAGGAGTAAGTCTGGATGGATTTCACAGAACAAAACCATCTTTTACTGCCTGTGGGCTCCTGCCCTCACCTTCCTCCTGGAAGGGCTTTTAAGGAGATCTGATGTCATGGGAGGTGATCTTGGTTCTGTGTGGGGTAGAGGGGCCCCACAGCCCACAGGCAAGCTCCAATCCTCTGTTCCTTGGAGTCGAGCGGGAAAGTGGAGGAGTGTGTGCATGTGTGTGTGCGTGTGTGTGCGTGTGTGTGTGTGTGTGTGTTGGGGGGCAAGGCAGGAGAAGCTTTTTTTTTTTTTAATATATTTTATTGATTTTTACAGAGAGGAAGAGAGAGGGATAGAGAGTCAGAAACATCGATGAGAGAGAGACATCGATCAGCTGCCTCTTGCACACCCCCTACTGGGGATGTGCCCGCAACCAAGGTACATGCCCTTGACCGGAATCGAACCTGGGACCTTTCAGTCCGCAGGCCGACGCTCTATCCACTGAGCCAAACCGGTTTCGGCAGGAGAGGCTTTTAATTAAGGTTTGATTTTAGGGGAACATTATTCAATTTAATCCACGCAATAACCTTAGGGTGAGTAGTACGGCCCCATTTTACAGATGGGGAAACTGAGGCTCAGAGACATTTAGCTGTTGCCAAAGACACATAGCCAGAGAGGGCTGGAGCAGAGACTGGGTCCCAGGATTGCCTGGCCCCAGAGCCCACCCTGTTCCTGCGACGGCCTCTCAGGCACAGGGGTCCCTCCCCTTCCTGCCTGACCTGACCGGGGCAGCTGTCCTGGAGGCCACCTCAGCTCTGTGAACCAGGCCTGGGCTGGCCGAGCTCCCGCCATGCCCTGCCCTCCATGGCGGTGGCCTTTAGGTGTATGGGGATTTACAATGTGGAGGCAGCACTGTTGGAACCATTCATAAATGAGGAAATGGGCTCGGGTGAACGGTGACTTCCCCAGAGGACGATGGAGAGCAGAGGTAAAGCAAAGGCTGGCTCCTCGCTCATCCATTCATCCGTCTCCATCCCACGGCACGTTTAGGAGCAGCTACACCAGGCCAGAGATGGAGATGGGCGAGGGGTGTGAAGAGGGAAAGAGAGCATCCGCTGGGGAGACAGTGCTAAGAGCTGACCTGGGCGGGCAGGTGCAGGCAGCCCCCGAGGCGGCATCCAGGGGAGGGGGCTGGGCTGAGGGAGGAGCGTGAGCTGGCAGGGCCTGGCGGAGGGGAAGCATCCCCAGGAAGGCAGCGAAGCCAGCGGGAAGCGGGCAGGGAGCTGGGTGAGGACCTGCGGGCAGGGGAGCTGGGTGAGGACCTGCGGGCAGGGGAGCTGGGTGAGGGCCTGCGGGCAGGGGAGCTGGGTGAGGGCCTGCGGGCAGGGGAGCTGGGTGAGGGCCTGCGGGCAGGGGAGCTGGGTGAGGGCCTGCGGGCAGGGGAGCTGGGTGAGGGCCTGCGGGCAGGGGAGCTGTGTGAGGGCCTGCGGGCAGGGGAGCTGTGTGAGGGCCTGCGGGCAGGGGAGCTGTGTGAGGGCCTGCGGGCAGGGAGCTGGGTGAGGGCCTGCGGGCAGGACCTTGTCCGGTGCTTTAGACCCACCCGAGGGCATCGAGAGAAACACTGGTGGCCGCCCTCCCCGGGTGAACAGGTCTCTGAGGGAGACCAGGCACAGTGCACGTTGGAGCTTCTGGGGTTCCACACGCAGCCCTCGAGCCTAGTGAGAAGCGCAGGGTTGGAGGGGCAGGTGCTGAGAGGTTTAGAGGGCGCATGGAGGGGTCAGACGTGTGCTCTGGAGAATCCCCGGGGCTGTCACAGAGCAGAGGGGAGGCGACATGGGGCTCAAGCAGGAGGCGGAGGGGAACAGCTGGAGAAGACACCCATCCAGACAGGCTCTGGGCAGGGGCTGTGCCCGTGGGCCACACAGGGGAGGAGCTTGGAGTGACCATGGGGCGGAGGTGCAGGGGTGCGCAGGGCAGGAGGGGGGTCCTGGGATGCAAAGGGAACAGTGGAAGGAAGGGTGGGGACTCCTGGGCGCCTTGGATCTTCTCACCTCTGCCCTGTGGCCTTGACCCCGCGCACGCCGGGCAGGCCCCACCAGCAACGGCCTGCAGAAGGCGGACGTACAGCTGGTCACGCAGGACCTGTGCAGTGAGACCTACCGCTACCAGGTGACGCCCCGCATGCTGTGTGCCGGCTCCCACAAGGGCCAGAAGGATGCCTGCCAGGTGACTCCCAGGGCTGGGGGGGAGGGGCAACACCCACATCCCCCAGGGTCTGGCCCTCTGCTTACATCAGCTTGCCCCCAGCAAGGTGGCGATGGCTGTCCCCACTTTACAGATGACAAAACCGAGGCTCAAGGAGGTTGAGGGACTTGCCCCAGGTTGCAGGCCACAGATCAGAAGAGACTGTGGTAGGCAGGCAGGTCTGAGGCTCAAACCCAGTTCTGCTCCTCGCCCACCGCAAGGCAGTTTGCCCGAGGTGACACAGGAGAGAGGACTAGGAGCCCCCAGGAGGAGGCAGAGGTGGACGGGGCGTGTGGACACACCCCCAGTTCCAGGCCAGTCAGGACACGCTGGAGGCCAGGCCAAGGTCCGGGGAAGCCGAGGCTTCAAGAGAGAATGCAACCTTGCTGTCACTCAGAAACACCCAGCAGCCAGCCCCCCACCATGGAAGCGGGCACCCTGCCCTGATGCAGCCCTGTCTCTCCTCTCCCCTTTCAGGGCGACTCGGGCGGCCCACTGGTGTGCAGGGAGCCCAGTGGCCGCTGGTTCCTGGCGGGGCTGGTCAGCTGGGGCCTGGGCTGCGGCCGGCCCAACTACTTTGGCGTCTACACCCGCATCACAGGTGTGATTGGCTGGATCCAGCAGGTGCTGACCTGAGGAGCTGCCCCTGCAGAGCTGGGGCCACCTCCTGTACTCAGGGCCCAGGGCACCCCTCAGGCGGGGAACAAGTATTCTGGGGCAGAGGGGCCCTGTGGAAGCCAGAGTTGGCATCTTGCCCCCAGCCTGCTCCCTGGCATCACCCGAGAGCACAAGCAGGGAGGAGCACCCGCAGCTGGTCAATGCTTTCCGAGTGCCTGGCACGGTCACCAGGCCTCCGGATTCTCTCCCTGCCCTGTCTCCCCTGCTAACTCAGGGGAACTGCTCAGCAGTGAGGATGTGGCTTCCAGGTCCCAGTAGGAGTGTCTGAGCCCCGTACCCCACCCCTACCCCCTCCAGTACAGAGGCTGCCTGGGGCACCAACTCCAGAGAGCAGATTCCAGACTGTGACACCCCCGGCCTAACTTGAGAGGTGGGGGTGGAAGGTGCCCCCGAGGAGGGGCCCTCAGAGTGGAGACCGCCAAGTAGGCCAGCTGGCACTGTGAGCCAAAGGGAAGTGGAGCCTGGGTCCGGTTCTTGCCACACCCCTCCCTGCCCCTGGGCCTCCACTGCCCACTCTCAGCGGGAGGTGAGCGCAGCTGCGTGGAATAAAACCTCTGATCCGAGGCCCAGTTTTGCAGATTGAATGGGGCCCTAGGCACCAACCTCAGCAGGGCTAGGGAGGGGAAGGAGCTGGCCAGCGGGAGCGGGGACGGTCCTGGCAGGGCAGGAAAGAGAAGCCAGAGTTTAGGCTCTAAGAGAAGGCGGGACAGGTGCCTGGGGGTTTCTATTTCCTGGGACTTGGGGCAGAGAATAGAGCAGGCGTCCTCAAACTACGGCCTGCGGGCCACATGCGGGTGTTTTTGCCGTTTTTTTTTTTTACTTCAAAATAAGATATGTGCAGTGGGCATAGGAATTTGTTCATAGTTTTTTTTAAACTATAGTCCGGCCCTCCAACGGTCTGAGGGACAGTGAACTGGCCCCCTGTTTAAAAAGTTTGAGGACCCCTGGGATAGAGCAACAGGGAGGGGTGGAGGCGACCAAGAGTTGTCATAGCAGGGAGCAGGGGTGTCCTGGGGGTTGGGATGGAGCAGGGGTGTCCTGGGGGTTGGGATGAAGCAGGGGTGTCCTGGGGGTTGGGCTGGAGCAGGGGTGGCCTCCCGCAGCAGCGTGAAGTCAGCCAGCAGAGGGCCATCTGGACAGTGGGCTGAGGCTGGCGAGTGGGAGGCAGGGAGCCGACACGGAGCACCTGGTCTCCTGGTGCCCAGCTCCCTGCCCCTCAGCAGCCCAGCTGGCCTGGCCTGGAAGTCGCCTGGTCCAACCCCTGGTTTCAGGTGAGGAAAAGGGGCCCAGAGAGGGGTGGGTACCAGCAAGGCAAGGCTGAAGCCCTGGATGTCTGGGCAGAGGATCCCGCCATGAGTCCCCTACCCCTATGGGGAGTGACACACAATAGGGAGGGTCCCCGGCTTTTAGGAAAAAGCCCCTTACCTTGGGGTCATCATCCCGCCTTGAGTTTAGCCCCAGCCCCCAAAAGCGACCCCGAGAAAGAGGGAGGCAGCCAGGCCGCTGTTGCCTCAGGTTTTATTACACGGTGGTGCAGACACAGCTGAGAGGTACCCCGCTGGGAGGCAGACAGAGGCCCTGACAGAGAAGCGGCCCCCTTCCCGTCTCCCCAGGTCCTGAGTGGCCGCACTGCCGCTGCCTGCCTGCTCCTGGCCTCGGCTCTGTCCACAGCAGTACAGAGGGTGGGAGCGGTCCAGGGGAAGGCCGAGGGCCCCGCACCCCTCCATCCCCCGCCAATACCGAACCTCATCTGGAGCTACACTGTCCTTCCGCCTCGAGGGAAGGGTGAAGGGGGCCGCCCCGGGCTGGCACTTACTCCCTGAGGGAGGGCTTTCTGAGACCCTGCACCTCACAACAACCCTGTGAGGTAGGTGGGGGAGAGTGAACCCATTTGACAGACAGGGAGGCTAAGGCTCAAGGAGGTGACGTGACTGGGCCAGGAGGGACTGTATCCGCCATGCAGCTGGGGGTCTCGGGGGAAGGGACATAGGGGCCTGGGAGACACAGCTGGACAGCGCCACACGTTGGCCACAGGCAGGCAGCTCTGCCCAGGGGTGCCAGGGCCCACCAGGGAGGCAGGGGTAGGTCACAGCCCCACAGGTGTAGGCAGAGGTGGCAGTGGGAAGAGCACTTCCTCCACCTTGAACTGGGGGCCCACCCCGTGGTACAAAAATAAAGGACTTCAGATCGGAACCCCAAGTGCCTGGAGGTGATCTGGGGCCTCACATCCGGGTGCCTCTGGCTTGTAACAGCTAGAAAATAAGAGGGAAAGGCAGGGGGGCAGGTGTGGGGTGGTCAGAACACCGGGAAAGGGATGGGAGGGGTGGTGAGGAGGGTGATGGGGGGGCCAGGAGAAGGACAAAAAGGAGATTGAAATGGAGGGAGGGGTGGGAGAGAGGGAGAGAGAAAGAGGTAGGTGAGTCACAGGGTCCCATCTGGGAGGAGGGAGGGGACTGAGGCCCGGAGAAGGTGGGTTCAGACAGAGCCCAGGAGGAGGGGAGTAGGAAGGAGGCCCAGCTCCCCTGTCTGGGAGCCCCACCCCCCATTCTGGGCTGGTGGTGGCTGCCTACCTAGGAGGCCAGTTTCCGCCAAGACTCTGGCCAGGGGGTCAAGGCCAAGAGCAGCAGGTCAGAAAGCAGTCCTCTGTCCCCACTTTAGAGAAACAGTGACTGGCCCTGAGTCACCGAGCAGGCAGACAAGACTGAGTGGGGGCTTTTCTTGCTGCACGCCGATCCCTGTACCGGCTCTGGCTGACTCCTCAGAAGCCAAGGGAACCCAAGTGTGGCCTGTCCTTCCCTCCCCGCAGAGACGGGGAACACAGGTCCCGAGGCTGTGAGGCAGGAGCTCATATGCAGGGGGAGGCCAGGGCATCTGGCTTACATCCCCCTCCTCCTGCCCAGCCTGCTCTGGCGCTGATGGGCAGATGGCATAGTGTCCACCCCTAGCTTCCTTCTTCTCTCTCAGCCTCACATCCAAGACCAAGATCAGCTGAGATACTTTGGGGAGGGGAGAAAAATCAGCCAGAAGTTTGGCCCAAGTCCAAGGAACAAGATCTGAGCACCCTCCTGGCTTCTGCCCTCCCTCCAGCTCCGCCAAGCTACAAACCGGGGGTGGCGCTCTGGGGGTGGGCGAGGGGCTGAGGCCCTCCCTGCACGCGCAGCCTCAGGTCTGAGGGGTGCAGACAGGAACCTGCAAGGAGGAAATGTGAGGAGGAGGCGAGGAGGCGAGGCGCTGGGGCCGGGTGGCCGAGCCTCAGAGGTGCCCGGTGGTGTCGGCAGGCCCAGAGGAGGTGCAGCTGCACCCCTCCCCCCCAGGCCAGGAGGTAGGAGCTGCCAGGAGGGATGCAGGAGGCGGCAGGCAGGATGCTCTGAGATGCAAGGCTGGGGCGCCTGGGTGGAGGGCGCGGGAGGCTGGGACCAGGGTGGCCCCGGGATGAAGGCGTGAGCAGGCAGAGAGGAAACCCGGACAGGGGCAGAGAGGGAAGAGGCAGGGTGCAGAGATCCAGGAGGAAGAAGAGGTGGATGAAGATGAGGCAGGACCTCCAGCGGGAAGCTGAGGAGGAGGAGGCGGTGGTGGGAGGGAGAAAAGGTTAGCGAGATCCTGAGATGACTGGGCTGCAAAGAGAAAGTGAGAGAAGGGATGGTTATGCAGGTGAGGCGCCAGGCAGGCGGCTGAGCTAACCCTGGAGGCCCGCCCCCCCAGCAGCCCTCGGCCCCCCAGTTCTGCGCTGGCTCCAGCAGGGAGCAGGCGGGAGGCTCCAGCTTGTGTGAGCAATCATTCTCCTCGGGGGTTGGCTGCACCTTTCTCCTGTGTATCTGCCTCCACCTGCACCTGTTCCACCTCCACCTCCTCCTCCTCCTGCTGCTGCTCCTCCTCCAGCTGCTCCTCCGCGCTCTGTGGACCAGCCGGCGGACCCAGGGAAGAAAGAGTGGAGAACTAGCGCGGGGCCTGCGGGCGGCTGTCCCCACGGGCCCCGGCTCAGGGCGGGCAGTGGGCTAGATGGGTCAGGAGAGGGGAGGGCTACAGCAAAGAAGCTGGGCAACTGGCCAGGCCCCCGGAAAGCCTGGGCAGGGCTGGGAGAAACCAGCACGGGAAGGGCCAGTCTGGCTGCTGGCATAGGGCGCAGGCTGGGCAGGGGGAGAAGGGGGCCGGAGAGGGTGTGTGACTGGATGGCAGTGTGGCTGGGGTGTCCTTGAGGGCCGCCTGGGAAGGCTTCACTTTAGGAGGGCTGCCCGAGTTGAAATGAGGCCAGGGAAGACCCAGGGCAGACACCACCCAGTTCTGGGATGCCAGCAACAGGCGCTGGCCCAGGGGTAGGAGCGGAAGGCTCACTGCGCACCCCTGCAAGGCAGCACCAGCCACTGGCTGGAGCGGGGTGGTGGGCAAGGGAAGTCCCAGGCCAGGGAAGGCAGGCAGACAGACAGGAAGCCAGAGTTCATACGTCTCCAAAGCACAGGGACAGACCCCAGAAGGAATGGCTTGCTGCCTGTCCCACTGGCCCTATGGAAGGTGCCCGGGGCTTGTGACCAGCTGTGGGTCCAGGGTGGCAGCTGAGGCGGCCTTAGAGGCCAGGGTGGAAACACAGGAGCCTGGGAAAGGGGCCCGGCTAAGAGACTGGGCTTCCCCACCCCGGCACAGGCCAGCTGGGGACCCTGGCCTGCCCCTGGGAATAAACGGGCCATTAGGATCCCAGAGCTCTCAGCTTGACGGCACCACAGAGAGGAGGTGACCTGCCCCCCCTCAATTCTCAGACAACACAAAGGAGGTGCCGAGGGGATGGGACTTGTCCAAGATCACACAGAGCGAGGCACATCATGCCAGACGCCTGGTCCAGGGCACCCTCCCCCTTGTGGCCACCATTCAAGTGGCATTTAAGTCACTCTCGCCGCAGCCTTGGGATGGTCCCATTTCACTGCTCCCCAGCCTGGGCCTGGGTGACCAGCATGAGCAGACAGGACCGTGGGTGGCATGGGATGGATGGCGGTGACGATGAGGGGGGTTATGCGTGTGTAGCGGGAGGGAGAGAGAAGAAGCAGGGAAGGCCACATGGAGGGCAGGGGGTCAGGGAGGAAAGCGGGGAGGCTGGGGCTCACCTTGGTTTTGCGGCTGGACTCGGAGCTCAGCCCGTGGGGGGAGCTGTGGAGCTCCTTGGACACCACGCACAGGAACTCCGCCTGGTCCTCCCCGCTGTAGTTGTAGGAGGAGCCGATGTTCACCAGCTACAGGGTGGCCACGGGGAGAGAGAGAGGATCAGTCCAGCGGGGGGAAGTGCGGAGGGAGGAGGTGGGCATCGGCACTTGTCAAGATACCAACGTGTGCCCTGGCCAGTTTGCTCAGCAGTTAGCATGTCAGCCAGCGGACCGAAGGGTATCGGGTTCGATTCCAAGTCAAGGGCAAGTACCTCGGTTGCAGGTTCAACCCCCAGCCCCTGGTTAGGGCGCATGCGGAAGGCAACCAATGGATGTGGCTCTTTCACATCAATGTTTCTCTTTCTTTTCCCCCTCCCCCTCCCCCTCCCTTCCACACTCTCTAACAAGCAATGAAAAAATACCCTCAGGTGAGGATTAAAAAAAAAATACCAACTTGTGTCCTGATCTGGCTCTTCTGCTCAGATGCATTCCTGGGTTTCCAGGATTTCCAGAGGGCAGCTCTGGGCTGCGAGTCCAACTCCTCCCCTCCCGCTTTGCGCCTCTGTGTGCTTTCAGACCAGCCTCCCTGCTGGGCTGGGCCTGTCCCTGGAGGAAGGCAGTGGCAGCACTGCTGCTCCTCCCCCAGCCCCACCCTGGCCCAGCCCAGCCCAGACCTAGCAGGCACTTCCTAAAAGCAGGCCTGTAATGGGCAGGCCGCCCTTCTGTACCAGATGAGGCTGACGCAGCCCTGGGACCAGGTGGGCATGAGGGAGCCCCACAGAATCTTCTGTTCCCTCTTGGAAGCAGAGGCAGGACAGGCTGCCCACTGCTCAGGCCAGACCAGTCGCCCCTGGCCTGCTGGCTCAGCCTCTGAGAACACATGCAGTGACCAAGGACTCCCGGGGGCTCTCAAGAGCAGCCCTACACCCACCGGCCCCTCTGGCTGACAAAGGCCCTGCACCTGACAGGCCTCCCTCAGCCCAGGGACCCTCCTCCAGCAGCAGAGGAAGTACCAGCCAACCCATTGACGAGGCTTGGGGAGGGGGTGCCCTGCTGAAAGGCCCACAGCCAGGACCAGTGACCAGGAGTCAGAACCTGAGGCCCCAAGGCCTCTCTAGGGTCTTACAGACTTAAACATGTCTATTTGCACGATGCCAGCTCCTTCCAATGGCTCGAGTCCACCCTGCACAAGGGACTTGATCAGTGGTCCTTCTCATCTCACGACGGCACTATATCACAGGTTAGGAAACAGGCGCAGGGTGGAGAGGCGACTTGCCCAGTCACACCGCATGTCCCTGGTGAGGCCTAGATGTGAATCAGGCCTCTGGCTCCTGCAGGGGGCTCCATCCTCCACACGGCCCGGCCACTCCAGGGGGCCCAGCCTTCACCCTTCTCCAACCTCCCCCAGGGAGCGTGCGTGTGGGTGTGGATAAAGGGCTAGCCAAACCTTCTCCTTCTCTAAGGATCAACCTGACCTCGGGCTAGCACTGGCTCTGTTCCTCTGGAACCTGAGACAGGCGGGACATCTGCTTTATGACTAGGCCAACACCGCTTAGGATGGGAAGCTTGCCTCTGGCCTGGGAGGAACCAGAGGTTACTATAAATTCCTCAGGCGGAGCCACTGCTGTGGGCTTCTCTTAACGTGCAGATGACTGTGACGGGGCATGTCGCTGGCCGGGACCCTGGCAGCTGTGCATGGAATTGTTCCGGAGGTGTTAGCCCCAGGTGGACTCTGCTCACCTATGAAGACCTCAACTCCTGCGCCTGAGCTGTCACTTGGGGGCTGGAGGCTCACTCACATCACTGTGGAGACTAGCCCCCGGTTGCTGTGAGCATGGAGGATGCCCAGAAATGCCTGCAGTAGGTGGGGCTTCTACCCTCTCTCGTCCTGGTCCGTCTGCTGCCAATGGTGGCCTTTCCTGGTTGTGTTTACTTTAAATATGTTTTTATTGATTTCAGACAGAGGGGGGAGAGGGAGAGATAGAAATATCAATGATGAGAGAGAATCATGGATCGGCTGCCTCCCACACACCCCCCACTGGGGATTGAGCCAGCAACCCGGGCATGTGCCTTGACCGGGAATCAAACTATGACCTCCTGGTTCATGCGTTGACTCTCAACCACTGAGCCACGCCGGCCAGGCTGATCTTGTTTACTGTAACTTAAGAGGACCCCCTCAGGTGGGGCAGCAGTATGAGACCCAGGGCTGGGGCTACAGGAAGGGAGGGGCCTACTTTGCCTGGAGACTGGGAGGCCCTGGGCACGGTCCCCCGGCCCCAGCCCACCTGCTCAAAGCGCCAGCCATCAGACATGGTGGAGACCATCTGCGTGAGCTCCTCCTCCTGGCACTGCAGCACCCGGTACACGTGCTTGGGCGGGACCTGCAGGCAGAAGAAGGGCAATGTGGAGGGCACCCAGGAGGGGGGGGAGCACTGCCCTCCCCAGTCTCTTCTGTCCTCCCACACCACATCCCCGAGAAGGAGAGGAGGAGTGGAGTGGCAGGATGGGAAGATGGGAGCCATGTTCCGAGTGCTAACTATACGCCGGGCACTCGACATTCATGATCTTGATCCTTCCAAACACTCTATGACTTATGGAATTTTCATGAAGGCTCAGAGAGGGTCAGTTACTTGCCCAAGGTCACCCAGCTAAAGAGTGGCAGAGCCAGAACTGTGATACAAGAGGGAAGGGACGGGCCTGGGGGACATTCTGGGTCACTAACTGAGGCAGGCCCTCCAGGAGATACGCACGGAGCCTCCCCCTTCAATCTGGGCCTGGGAAAGGGTGCCTCGCTGCCTGTTCCCCACTTCCGCCTGGCCGCCAGGGCGGGCCGAGCACCTCACAGCTCCCCCTACTGACTGGCCACGGAGCCCAGGGTCCACGCTCAGAAATGCCAGCTCCACAGCTGTGCTGGGCCGTGCCCGCCAGGGGACCGGCTGGTCTCATGAAGTAGACAATTGACTAACCCTGCGCCGTCCCCCGAAGCGCCCCTGTACCTCCACACTGACCTCATTTTGCCCGAGGAAGGGAAGGGGTGGGCAATTCTCAGCATCTCTGTATCCCACCAGCGGGACCCAAGGTCTAGAGAGGGCATGCGCGGCCCCAGGCCACACAGCGAACAGATCCAGGCAGGGAAGAGCCACTGTGTATCTCCCAGTCTGGGGCTTTGCTGGGCAGTCTGGGAGCTGGACAACTCCCCTCCCTTACAGGCCCGCTGGGACTCCCCAAGGCAAACACTGTTCCGCCTCCCCCCTCCTTCCTCCCACCTCCCTCTCCCCTTCACCAACTGCTCTGGTCCCGGGTGCGGCCCTGCTGCTCCCTGCTCCCTGACCTGTGTGACAGGGTAGTCCTTCTCCTCCATCCGGTCCTTGATGATGCGAATCAGCGGGCCGATGTTGTAGAACTCGGCTTCCTCCAGGACCCCTGGCACAGACAAAGCCGCCCCGGGTCACTCCCGCTGCTCCCATTCTTCCCGTGTCCCCTCCTCCTCCAAACCTACCTCCTGCTCCAGTCACACGAGGGTGACGAGCATCTCTTGAGTTCAGGGGTCAAGCAAGAGGGAACATCTCCTTCCTTGCATCCCACGCTCTCTGTGGAAGGGGCGAGATACTGCCGCTCAGCAGCCCGACATCTCTGCTGGGCCAAGCGTGGTGATCGAGGGGTGCCTGCCAGTCCCCTGATCTGGGGGCTGCTCTGGGCTGTGAAGAGGCAGCAGGCTCGCTGGGACCGGGCCCTAGCTAGCATGCCACAGTGAGAGGGCCCTGGCTGACCCCATCCCATGATGCCCAGTGCCAGGCGCAATGCTCGGCATTTTCCACTCTTTCTTGTGGTGAGTTCTCAGAACTAGGAGTGGGCACTTCTATCGCCCCACAGAAGAAATGGGGAATCTGAGAGCCAGAAAGAGAAGCAGCTTGTCTAAGACCCCGGATCCCCGAAGCGGCAGAGCCGAGGTTCACACTCAAGCTCCTCGGACTTCAGGGCCCCCTGTAAGTGCATGGTCACTGCACATGTGCACGCCCCGTCCCACACTTCCCAGTCTGCAAAGCCCCTCCCGTGCTCACCACGGCCCTGGGGACACAGGGAAGCAGGCATTACCGTCCCCATACCATTAAGGGAACTGAGTCTTAGAGACTAAGTGGTCACCTCTCCAGTGAAGTGGAATGGCCCCCGGCCTCTGCACTCCCCTAAGCCCCTTCAGGGCAGGGACCCCTCTGATTGTTTCCTTGACTGGCCTCTGGGCTCCCTGCTGTCCCCGGTGCCCACACAGCACCTCACACAGAGGAAGCGGGCAGCGAGTGGCGCTGCATCAGTGCCCGCGTGGAGCCCTGTGGAGGACGGACAGCTAACATTGCGTCACTGGCCCTCTGGTGCCAGATGCTGCGCTGCGTGATGCACTTGTTTTAGCTCCTTTCATCCTCGCAGCAGCTCAGCCAGGTGGGTGCTGCTGTCACCCCATGTCACAGATGCGGCACGAAGGCACACAAGGATAAGTGACTGTGCCGGTGTCACACGGCTAGTAAGTCTCCTCCCAGATTCCCCAGCGCCCACATGGGGCCCTCACCCTGTCTGAAGGCGCTGGGAGTGGCCAAACATGGAGAAACCCAGAACCTAACCGTAAACAGGTGTTGGCTGTGACGCAGCTGGAGTGTTTACTCCCCTCCCCGCGGAGCTGCTCCCGGGCCCAGGCCACGCCCCCGGTATCTGCTCCTGGAGGGGCTGCCTGGGAGCTGTGGGCCCTACAGAGCCAGTGTCTATGGGGGGCTCTGACTTTGAAGTCCTGGCCCACTGGGGATGCACAAGGGAGGAGGGTGGACCGTGCTAGACACCCACAGGCTACGCGCACGGGGACTCATGGCATTAGCTGTTGGAAAATATGCTTTCACCCGTGTGGATCACATGTACACTTCACATACACGTGGAGACTCAGAAAGGAGAAGTGACATGTCCAAGCTGGCCTGGCCAGGTCAGCTGACCCAGAGCCACACCCTGTGCCCCAACAAAGAGTTGACGTGGCACTGATTGTGCCAAGAGGCCACCCCCCAGGCACGGCTTCCCCACCTCCACCCACAGCCAGCACTGTGTTGCAGATGTTGCCGAATTGGGGGAAGAGCTTCCCGCTCCACCCACCTGCTGACGGCAAGCCCTCGCCAAGCATCGGAGATACTGGATCACCCTGCCCAGCTTCAGCCCGTTCACACCCAGGAACCAGGAGAAAGGGCATCTCTGCCCACAATGAAGGCTGCCAGCCTCGCTGGCTCCCTCTGACCTCTGCCTGTGCATTCCTGTCACCTCCCCAGTGGCACCCAGTGGGAGCTCAGGCTGGTCAGCCTGGCAGAGCCCCTGGGATTCAGCCCTGGCATGAATGGGAAGAGGCAGGGAACACAGAAGTAAGCAGATGTCGCTGCGGGCTGGGAGGCATGGCTTTTGACCTCCACAGAAGGCCTGGCAGGCTGCAGAGGGCAGGGCTAGTTAGTAGGCCCGGCCGGCCCCCTGGACCAACTCACCCTCCTCAGCCATGTCCTTGTCCAGCACCAGCTTGCCATGCCGGAGGAAGTTCAGGATGGGCCCGAAGTAGGTGGGGTCACGGTCAATGAGGTAGGCCCCGGTCTCATCCTAGAGAGGTGAGGGCACAGGCTATGGCAGGAGAAGAGTAAGGCCTCCCCCTGCCCACCCCTCACTTTGGGCCCAGTGAAGGGTTGGAGGGAGGGAAGGAGTGAGAGCGTAGAGTCTGCTCTTCCCTGGAACGAGATAGCATGATGGAGCCGAGAGTTCCGATCCTGCCTCTGCCTTTTCCTGGCTGTGTGACCTTAGGCCAGTGATTTGGTCTCTCTGAGCCTCACTCCTCAACCCAAAGTAGGGCTCAGTGATCGTCCCTCTTAGAGGCTGTTCCCCTGAAGCCAGCCCTACACTGTCTCCAGCCATCCGGGGTGTTCGCACGTTTCCAGAGGAGCCACTCTCTCGCTGCGCACCCTCAGCCTGCAGGGAGGCCGGCGGGCAGCAGCACAACTCTAGAGAGCAAAGAGCATCAAGAGGTGAGGGACTTGCCCAAGGTCACAGCATCAGAAGGTCAGGAAAGAGGGGAGAAAGGGGCCTGAGGGGCCATCTCCAACCAGCCTCCTCTGCTCACAGACAGGGGGCTGAGCCTGGCGCTGGAAGGGTCCCACGGGGGCCACGCAAGCAGTTTACAGCAGAGCGAACGGACCCCCAGACGTGGTGCCTGCCAGGCAAGCACCACTCCCAGATGAAGCCCAGCTCAGAGGGCAGCCTGGGCCTTCTCCACCCAGCTCCCTGCACACCCAGGCCTCCCATTCCGCAAGAGGCCGGGAGAAGCAGCCGCAGGCACTCCGTCCCCAGGGAGAAAGTCCCGTTTGGGGGGGACTGCAGGCCCTACGTGTCTGCCTGTCCCCAAAGCTCCCAGGGAGCGGGGAAAGCGGGCCCTGATCCACCAGCCTCCTGGGTTTGGGAGCCCAGGGCAGCTCTCGAAGCTCCAAATGGCCGTTGCCTGGCGTTGTGCGGTTTCCAAGGCAATGGGAACAGTCCTCACTCTGGATCCACTTCCTCCTCCCGCCTCTAGCCCGTTCTTCCCGCCTCCGGCTCTTAGGAAATAAAACCGGCCGGCTTCCCAGCCCGGCGGGTGTGCCAGGCCGGACAGCCCCGATTCCGGCATGCTGCCCCCCCTCCCCGCGCCTCGCCTCCCCGGCCCACTCCGCCCACCGAGGGCCTCACCCGGTCAGACTGCAGCTCTTCCCCCTGGCACAGGCGGCTGAGGAAGGACTTCTGCTCCCGGCACAGCGTCTGCCGGGTGGTCAGGAACACGGTGCCCCCCACGTTGAGCCGCACCCACTTGCTCCAGCCGCCCGCAGCGCGGCCGCCCGCCCCCGCCGGCGGCGCTGCCTCCCCGGCCTCCATCCTCATTTCTGGCAGCGGCTCCTGCATCCTCCCGGCTCCCGGGGGCTGGAGGCGGGTAGGTACTGCGCGCGGGGCATGCCGGGAGCTGTAGTCCGTGCCGCCCGGAGCTGGGGCGCCCGGGGTGAGGGTCTCCGGATACCAGCAATTTGCCTTCCCCCAGCCCTGCCCTACTTTGCCCTTCCTGGGAGACCCACAAACCGGGTCTCTTGAAGAAGCTCATTGGCCAGATGACTGCTTGTTTGGGGAAGGTCAAGTTAAGGGTCACTGGGGAAATAGTGGGTGATAACCCCAAATCAGCAATCCTCCCATTTGTTCTCCACGTTATGGATTCCCCTTTGTCCACAGTGGGTATCAAACAGCTGATAAATATGGGGAAGAAATGTTTTCCTCCCAGAATTCCCATTCTATCCCCTGTATGGGTTTTCTAATATTGTTTCATTTTGCCTTTGAGTGTGTGTTGGGGGAGGGGGGGCGAGAGAGGGGTATTGGGGAAGGGAGGGGAGCTGGTTCTTTCCCATGTGTTTTTTAAACGTATTTTTTATTGATTCCAGAGAGGAAGGGAGAGGGAGAAAGAGAGATAGAAACATCAATGATGAGAATCATTGATCGGTTGCCTCCTGCACGCCCCCTACTGGGGATCGATCCCACAACCCGTGCATGTGCCCTGACCAAGAATTGAACGGGGACCTCCTGGTTCACAGGTCGCTGCTTAAAGTTGATTGAGCACCCACTGTATTCCAGATGCTCTGTTATTCACTGAAACTCTCAGCAGCCCTGTGAGGCTGTCGTTACTGTACCCATTATACAGATGAGGGTTCAAGTGAGGCGACCTCCCTGACTCACTGCTGGTGACTGGCAGGCTGGCATGAACCCACATGGTTTCCAAGTGCATTTCCACCAGCTAGGCCCCTCTCCCGCTTCCCAGCCTGCCATGGATTGTCAGCGCTCCTTGGGCAAGATGTCTAGGGAGGAAACGTGGATGGGGCACCGGATCAAAGTCTGGAGAACTGGGTTTCATCCTGACTTTTGTAGGATGAGGTATGATGCGAGGGAAGGAGAGGTTGGTTGTGTGGGTCCCTTTCTGAGCCAGCTAACTCAGTGGTGGGACTGACATTGTGGGTACTGCAGGGCGGGGGCAGAAGGGCAGCTCCTAACGCCGCCTGGGACCAGGGAGGCACAGGGCTGAAGAGGAAGCCGTCCTCCTTAACTTCCTCTCCTTTCCCATGGTGCAGTGCTGGTCTTAGACTTAGGCGGCGGGCACGGAGGCTCCCCTCGTGGACTCCCCTCATGGACCCCAGTGTCACACACACACAGGCCCTGCACCCTGGGCAGCCTGGCCCTGTGCTGGGGAAAGGCTCTCTGTCACCACCCAACGCTCTGTTTTCTTCTTGGAGCCTTTCCTCTTGGCAGGGAATAGGTCACCGCTGCTGGGCTGTTTCCCAAGGACTCGCCAGCATGTTCTAGAGCAAGTCCTCGCTGGACCTCCGTTTTCTCTTTTGGAAATTGGGAATTATAGTAGTCCTAGAGCAAGGTTGTGAAGACTGAAGTATTAAGTGTCTGTAAAACACCTGGCACAGTCCCTGGTCTTAGTACATTGAATGGATGGACCAACGAATGAATGCGTGAAGCGGGGTACAAACTGGTCTCGAAAGACCAGCAGCGCCCCTGGTGTTCAGTGAGCCCTCCGCCATTGTTAGCTGCAACAAAGCTAGAGCAGGAAATGCTTTTAAAAATCAACTTAAAGTGTTGTAGGCAGGGAGTGACCTGGTCAGCTTTGCAACTTAGATCGTCTTGGGGCTGAGCCCCGTGCCAGGGCTCATTGCCATCCAACACAGGAGCTGCCCTGCGGATGGTGGCCCAGGAGGTGTCCGTGGAGGCTGAGCCAGCATCTTTGGTTTCAAAGTAGAGGGGGGAGCTTTGACTGAGCCAGTCTCGCCCCCTCCTTTCTCAGAGTCCTCCCCCTCCCCCCCCCCCCCCCAATTCCTGGATACCGGTGTCCCCTTGGCAAGTATCTAAAATATTGCCACCAGAAGCAACAATCCCGCCGATAAAGGCCTCAGCTAAGAACCAGGTGGCAGGACCCAAGGCCCTTAAATAGAGCTGACAGATGCCACCACATCCTTGCCTGTGGCTGGGTTTTGTCTGGAGGAAGCCATGTTTCGGTGGCAGGGATTGAGGGCGGGGGGTGGGGGTGCACCCACTGCTGGAAAAGGACTCCTGACCCCTTTGTCCCACCAGCCATCATTTAGTGCCATCCCTATTTGTTGAGCAACAGCTATGTGCCAGACACTGAAACCCAGAGATGAAGAAAGTCGTCAGGGGGCCCCGGATCTAGAGGGGGCCTCTGTGTGGGGCAGTGGGTGCAAGAGGCTTGGACAAAACTCAGAATCCCAGACAGTCCTGTTTGTAACCACACAGGGACGTTTTTCAGAGCTGTTTGCTGTTCTTCCCCATTTAGAGGATAAAGGCAAACATTCCTTAGATGCTTTCTGGGGTAATGGCTATCCTGGAGGAGAGCCAAACTTCCGCTGGTTACACTGCCCCCTGCTGTCTCCTTCTAGGAAGAGCAGATGCATTTTAATACGGCTCTGAATTGGGCTTGAAAATAAGCCAAGAGAGGTACTTACGGGACAAAGGCTCCCAGGCAAGGATGCCAGCCCAGGCTTTGTGGCTAGCTATCTGGGTGGCTTGGGAGCGTCACTTAACCTCTCTGAACTTCATTTCTAAGTTGGGAATGATAATAGCTCTAAGCAGCCTCCTCCGGGGACCCCACTATTCCACGCAAGCGTCCCTCTGGCTCCTGCGGCTGTCATCCCACAGCTTGAAACAGGAATCACAAGAACCAGGATTCTACTAACCATCCCCCTGGGCCTCTTGAACCCCCACCCTGCTGCCAGAGAGTCTGCGCCAAGCATTTTTGTGGACTATCTCTTTCCCAGGCCTGGGTCCCTCCCAGCCCATGAGGCCCCAGAATCCAGGACACACAGGTCTAGCTCCACAAACAGCCTCCTTAAAACCCCTCTTGTAACCGGACAGTCGATGGGTCCGTGCTGCCAATTAAGCAGAGACAGGGTTGAATCATATATGAACATTTATTCCAATACTGCTAGCAGCATGGGAGAGCAGCAGGTCACCCACAGAAATCAGCTCTGCAACTAAGTTGCAACTAAGATTTGCAACTTAGATCATCTTGGGGCTGAGCCCAGTGCCAAGGCTCATTGCCATCCAACACAGGAGCTGCCCCTCCACCCCCACCCCCATAAACCAGCTACTTATATAGGGTAGGACAGGGATTACATGGAGAAGTAGGGATTACAGGCATGGGGAAATAGGAGGCTGGGTGGGGGAACTCCATTGTTTGGGCAACAAGGTTGTTAATCCTTCCATGATAATAGGCAGTTCTTGGATGAGAATGGACCAAATTCCAAGGTTGACTCCCAGGTCCTGGGGGTATACAACTCCCAGCCAGGTCAGAATGTCCTTTCTTTAACCAACACAAGGCAACCAGGGTTTCCAGAGCATGATTATTATTTCCCATAACCATAGCTAGTCCCCAATATTCTATTTTTGCCCCTAACACTCTCACTCAGTCTGAAGAGGAGGGAGGCGCCCCCACCCCCAAGGCAGGGGAGGTAAAGTGCCACAGCACCTAACCCTGCTTCTAGAGAAAGCCTTGTCCGCCGTCCAGCTGCTCCCACTGGCCTCTCTCACGTCTCTGCCGGAGGCAGGAGGTATGTGGTCTCCTAAGTTTCTAAACTAGATCTTAACCACCTTGGCTGAAAGAACTACTTCAGATGGTCCAGCACCTTGTTTTAGACTGTGGGTGCAGTTAGCAGCCCTGGCTGAAACGGAGTCAGAAAATCCTGTGTTTAAAAATAGCATTTTGTTTTGAAGTAATTTCAGGCTTAGAGAAAAGTTGCAATAACATCCTGTTTTCCATCAAACTTATTTATCTCAATAATTTTAGTATTCGTTGATGATTCTTGCTGTAAAAAGTATGACTATGCAGATTGCCAAATTGTGATTTTTCTATTTCCGACATCCCTTCTGCATTTATTAGGTGGCATTCTATTCTAAGGGAGATATTTTCCTTCTCATTCATTCATTTATATCAGAATGGACTATTGGATTCCTATTAGATTCTGTGGGTTATAATCTGTTACTATTAAATATGTCCCTCAGCTGAGGCCAGGAGAACCATGAATAACATGTTACCCACAAGGGCATTCGGGCCGGCACAGGGGGGCAGGAGTGGGAGCAGGACAGGACATTCGTCACAGTAATAATTCATTGTTACTGTGCCGGGCTCTGTTCTCGGTGCTTTGTATGAATCTGATTCTATGAGGCAGGTACTGGATTATCCCCATGTCACAGATGAGGAAGTCAAGGCACCTGCCCACACCCAGAGCCGGGGAGCAGGAGGTCCCGATGCCTCCAGGGGCTGTGCTTTGTACCCTATCCCCCTGCGGTGTCTTTACTTGGAGCGAGGAGTCACAGTCCAGGAATTCCTAAAGGGGCTGTCAGCCCTGGCAGAGGGGCCTCTGAGACCCAGAGTCACCGGCTCCCCCTCTCCTGTTCTGTGTAGCGGGTCTCCGATACTCCTCACTGCACCTGTCACTGACTGTCAGCCACTCCTCACCAGGTCAACTCCCCCCCCCCCTCCCCTGCGAGGGTCTACCTTCATCTTCCATTGCTGCAGATCCTGGCATGAGGCCTGTCCTTCAGGGTGGACTGAAATGGAGGGGTGGGACAGGCTGTGTCTGTGAGCATCTTGGGCATGATGGGCAGTGGACCGGGACCAAGGCGGTGGGAATAGAGGTGGAAATCCAGAGATCTCAGTGCTGACTGGCTGTGGACAAGATGGGGGGCGGGAGAGGCAGTCTTGGAGAGCTGCCAGGACTGGGCACAGATGGCCCTGCGTGGTGGCAGGGAACGTGGGCTGAGGCGCAGGCAGTGGACACAGGGATCTGAGTCCAGCCAGAGGCTGCAGGCCCAGACTCCAGTCCCCAGCTCAAGACAGTGGTGAAGCCAGTGGGATGGGTGGCATCGTCCAGAGAGTGGGCCCACCTAGAAGCAGGTGGAGACTCCGGGGGCGTCAGCAGGGTTGACCTGAGCCGGTTGAGAGGCCGGGAGCCCCGGGAAGGCACATCAGTCGGAGCCATTTAGTTCAGGACAGACAGTCCCTGAGGGCATCCCAGTGCAATAACGTGGCGAAACAGAGCTTTGGAGATCAGCGGCCTCTGTGTACAGTGCTCCACGCCCTCACAGCTTAATGCGTTACAGATTTCGGTGCTTAAAGTGATCAAGTGTCAGTTTACCTGAAAACTTCATCTCCTCCAGATGACCATGCGCCAGGAGTTAAGGAGGAAGCTCCGCGCTGCTTCCACAGCTGGGGGATCCCAGTAGGAGTGGCACCTTATACTGGTTTCAGCTTTACCCTATTTGACATCACACCCACCGTCACAAACACGTCAGGGCTGAGTGTGCTCCCATTTTTCAGAGACGACGGAGGCCCCCACCGGAAGGGTCTAGGAGGCAGACCTGGGGCCTTGTGCAGAGTTGACTCCAGTGTGGGGCAGGGGCTTCCTCAGGCCATGACCCCTCCAGGGAACGGCCCAGGGAACGGCCGTGCTCCAGCACACCTGGTTAGACAAGGTTGGGAAACTTCCAACGGCCCAACACAGAGCGGGTGCTCAGCAAATATTTGCCAAGGGGACAAAAATTTATTCATCCCTGTTATCTGGTGTTGCAAGTTCCTGCCTGCGGTGCACGGCAGGCCGGGCCTCTGCGGTGAGTGGCTCATTATTCCGGAGTTCAGGCTTGCCAGAGGCAGGGGGAGCTCAGGGCTCGCCAGCTCTGTCAAGTTAAACCCAAGTTCTGAGAACCCTGGAAGGCACGGCTCCACTTCCTTTCTCCCACCTCTGGGCTTTGCTCCTCTGAACCTGTCCAGACCCATGAGGACCTTCCCAGGAAGAAAATGCCCTGGCTCAGCCTGGGCACCTTGCTGGGGGGGGGCGGGGGGGGGGGCGGGGACCCTAACCAAACTCCCTTGTTTGTATCCCACATCTCAAGGTGTCTCCCCGTGGAGTTGGGGAGACACTTGGCCATCATACATGAGTGTGTCACGCGTGTTTCTAAACCCTGAGTTACACTCCATTCTTCCCTGATCTTGAGATCTGGAAAACCACTGCAGGCAAGGCCCATTGGAGAGGCTCCTACCAGAGAATTTTAACTCCAGTGAAATTCCTCTCTTGAGCAAGCCGTGTGCCCTTAGGCAAACCACTCAACCTCTCTGAGCTTGCCTTCTTACTTGTGAAATAAGTCATCTCCCCCTTCTCTCTGGAAATATGACAAGATGGGCCCGTTTTCCTCCCTGGCTGGGAAGCTTTTCCAGGCAGGAACCCAGTTCTTACATTCCTTGCTCTTCCTCTCCCCCAGTGCTGGAGTATAGGAGGCACTCAACATGCTGCATAAATAAAAGGCTTTTAACAACTAATAACTCTGTGCCCGGCATCAGTTTCTATGGTTCTCTCACTCAATCCCCATATTGCTCTAAGAAGGTATTCTCACTACCATTTTAAAGATGAAGAAATCAAGGCTCAGAAATGTGTCCAAGGTCAGGCAGTTTTACATGGGGTAGCGGAGACAGAAGCCAGATCAGATCCTCACATGTGTTTGCAGACAAACCTTGCTCCCTGAAGAGGCAGGGGCATTCCTGGGAGAGAAAATGAGGCTGGTCTGAGACCAGCACAGAAGGCAGGTTTCTTGGCTACTAACCTGTGCCTGCAGGGGCAGGGGCTCCCTCCACAGAGCTCCCTGTCTGCACTGCCCCTGCCTGCTGTGGTCCAGTGTCCTCTGCTCCTACAGCAGTGGTTCATCCGGGCATGTCTGGAGATGGCTTTGGTTGTCACAACTGAGTGGGCCCACTGACATCTAGTGGGTAGAGGCCAGAAATGCTGCCAAACATCCCACAGGACCCAGGACAGCCCCAGGACCCAGGGTGATCCCACCCAAAGGTCACAGAGCGGAGGTTCGAAACCCTGAGCTGGAAAGATGGGACTCCTGGTCTGAAATCCCTTCTTCTGAAGCGGGTATTATCCCCATCTCACAGATGAGGAAGCTGAGGCTCAGCGAGGTTGGGACTTCCTTGGGAAAGTCACTGCCTGTTGGTGTTTTCTTCTCCTTCTAGGGTTCCCCCAATACTGGCTGACACTGGCCCTTTGCTACTGACGTGCCTCGGGGGCTTGTAGGTGGGGAGGGTGACCCAGGTTCTGACGGGAAGCTGTGGGGCTTCCTCAAACCCCTGTCCACCTCTGCACAGAAGACAGACAGAGGGAGGAGAACAGAGTGGCTCCCCTGGGGAAGCCTCGGGGAAGAGGTTCTCCGTGGGCAGAAAGGACCGACCCCTGGGTCTGCCCACCCCCTGGCAGCTCCAGAGACTAGCCTCCAAGTGTGGACTCCCAGAGTCTAAAATTAGAGTCTCCTCCAAGTTAGCCAAACTCAGCCCTTCTCCAGTGCATCCCGAGGGGCGGGGGCGGGCCTCCTCAGTGGGTGCAGCCTCCTGGTCACCTGTGGACCCCTCTCTATCTGGAAATGAGAGGCACCGCTCACCCCTGGGTTCTGAGTGGGACCTCAGACATCTCATGGCAGGATTCACCTGAAACAGCGCAGGAGCTGGAAGGGAGAGCCCCAGCATTAGGGGGTGGAGGACGGTTTGTTGGAGGCATTTGGCTCTTGGCCCCAGCACCTCTCAGGGGCAGGGACAGGCTCCCAAGACCCTCGGACTCCATGGAGCTCCCCTTGCTGGGCGTGCTGGAAACCTTGTTCCTTGGGAAACCGAGGCAGCCCCCGAGTGAGAAGCACTTAGCACTTGGCTGTTTTATTTCCTCAAAAGTAAAACAGAAGGGAGGTGGGGCCCAGCTCCACTCCACGTGGGTGGCTCCCCTCCCCCTGTGCCCACCACCACCTCTCCACCTTCTCTCCTGGGAGCCCACAAGTCAAAAGAAGTCCTGGCCTCTGGGATGGCACCCCGTGTGCCACCTGAGTTGGAGGAAGAAATGCTCTTCTGGTGAAAACAGCGTGAGAACAACCAGGCTGGCACAGCGGTGGCTGGGCGTCCCCTGAGCTTCCTGTGTCACGTCCGCCCATCTCAGCGGGTCTTCCCCCGGCCCTCGGAGATGACTTCCTCGGGCTGGGCCCGCATGTACCACTCCCACCCAGGAGCCATCGTAGATGGCCACGTCAGGCTTGCCGCAGAGGTAGGCCCCCAGTGCCACATGGCAGGCCGTGACGCCGGAGCCACACGTGGCCACCAGTGGCCGGGACAGGTCCACCTTCTTGTCCTGGAACATGCGGCGGATCTCCTCGGGCGTCTTCTCCAGGCCCTCCTTGGTCATGAAGTCCGTGAAGGGGATGTTCACAGTGCCGGGGATGTGGCCAGGTTCGATGCCTGCAGCAGGGGGGGACAAATACAAGGGCGGTGTGAATGGCCTCTGCGGTATGACAGCCCCCACGCAGCCCTGGCGCTAAACCCCCGATGGGCATCATGTCACGTGGTCCACACAACTGGGAACCCGGGTACGACTTACGGGCATTCCCATTTCACAGGTGGAGATGCTGAAGTTCAGTAATGCCCAAGGTCCTGCCTCCAGCAAACTGCTGGCGGGAATCTCAGCCCAAGACTCAGAGCCCACCAGAGCCACACTCACCCGGTTTCCTGATGACTGACTATGTGCCCTGGGGCAACTATGTGCCCTGAGGCAATGGAGAGGAACAAGACCCCTGCCTCTAGGACAGGGAATACCTGCAGCCAAGGAGTTTTGATCCGGCAGAGCAGACACGCAATAGCTGAATAGTTACAAGTATGATGAGTGTTGCCCAAAGGCCCTCCTGCGTGGGGCACACCATAGAAGGTGATAACAGCTGGCATCACTGACCGCTCACTTTGTGCCTAGCACTGTTCTCAGCCTCACAGCTGTATTTCCTCCTTTAATCCTCCCCCAAACGCTGTGGGAACGAAATGACTACCGTCTCTTTTGTACAGAGGAGGAGACTGAGGCACACAGGCTAACCTGCCCAAGTGAGTAGGGGCAGAGGCCCAGAGCCTGTGCACTAACCATCGGGCAGCACTGCCTGGGAGGGGTGGTCAGAGAAGCTTCTCTGAGAAGTCCCTGAAGGGTGAGTCGGATTCAGCCAGGTAGAGGAGTCTGGGCTGTGGGAACGGGAGGAATCCCACGGAGAAGCGCTCCGCGGGGGCAGGGACTAGCATGGTGCTTAGAGGGGTTAAAGGTCATCATGGCAAAAGCCCAGACAGTGGGGAGGCTGAGGCCCAAGGGGAAACTGAGGCGGGTGGGAACTCTAGGGTGGCTTCTGCCTCAGTTTACCCGCTGCAGTGGAGCGACACTCCTCCAGGGAGCTGCTGACCGAAGCAACTATCTCTTCTCAGGGCCACATGTGTCGCCAGCACTGGAGCCCCTCGTGAGGTTGGGGCGGGCCAGGCGTCTCCACTAACAGATGCAGAGCTGGGCTCAGTCAGAGACTTTGCGTAGAGACTAACTCGGAGCCAAAGATGCACAGCAAGCTGCCAACCCCGGTCAGAGCAGTGCGGTCCCCGCGCCTTGAACCCCACCAAGCAAAGCACGCTTCCCCTCCCTGCCGGACGACGTGGCCAAGTCTAGGCGCACTTGGCCGGGTCTCGGGCCGTGGAACAGGAAGGATGGGGACAGTGACCTTCTGCACGGGTTTAGCGCTGCGTTGCTCACTGACATTGAATGTACCGGCTCCAGGAGTCCACTCCTGGCTGGGCCGCTTCCTGACACCACAGCACCTATCCGCTGGGGTCACCCCTGACAACAGGCCTGCTGGGTGTATCTCCTGTCCCGCGTCACGGAAGAGCAAGCTTGACTGAGGTGAGTGTGAAGCACCCGGGTAAAGAGCCGCAACCAGGTAAGCACGGTAACCAGATCACTTCCCATTTCCGGAGTGCATCCGTGTCTGCCAACACAGAGCTGCCATGTGACATTTGACCCTGACCCCATCCTTGAAGTTCCCCATTCTGCTGCCACTATACACAGGCAGAAACCACAAGTCAGAGATGAGGTGACCTGCCAGGGGTCACACAGCCAGTGCCATCCGGGGCAGGGCTCTGTCACACAGCCAGGTTTGGCTCTGGCTCGCTGTCCTATGTTGCTTCACTCCTCGGTCCCCGCCTCCACTCCCCGGGGGCTGAGCTGAAGGACCAACAGGTTCCAGATGGCATTCTTATTAGGCTGAGCCTGTATGGGTTTGTAAATGGTTGTATATCAGCAGTGTATATGGTTTGGCCTATTGTCAACACTGCTCTGCAGGGTTCCAGGAGGCAGGGACCTCCTGAATTCAATACTCTAAGGCCTCGACTCTGTGCCAGTTACTGGGTGAGCTCGGGCTGCACTGGGGACAAGGATGTCCTTGCCCTCGGGCCATCCCAAACATGGCTGGGATAGGGTGAGTCCCAGCTGCTCTGCCGGCTCCGGGAAGCCCCACCCCCAATCCGAGGGCCTGGGGGTGCCATTCAGGAGAGTGTCCCAGAGCAAGTGGCAAGTTCCTCACCCCCTCCCTGAAGCAGGCACAGGAGAGATGGCTGGGGAGTTACTGCTCACGGACATTAAATGTACCGGCTCCAGGAGTTCAACTCCTGACACCCACAGCCAGGTGGCCATTCTACGGCTCCACTTCCTCTGCTCTACAGCGACAGCTGACACCTTGAGGGACCATGAAAAAGCTCACACCAAGGGGCCGCTGACTTGCCTGCTTTGTGGAGAACCCTTGCTGCTTCATATGGGCTCCCCTGCAGGCTCCTTGCCTGCAGAACGGAGCCCCCCCCCCAGAAGACCCTGCCCCAACCCCGGCCAGCAGCCACCCTCTATTCAGTTTCTGCCCCAAACTGGGCAGCAACCTCTATTAAGTGCCCCCTCTCTCCTGCTCTCTGCCACCCTGGGCGGGCGGGGGGGCGGTGTCAGCCTCCTCTTCCCCAACTCCATCACCCTCAGAGATGGCCTAGACCTGACTAGGCCCCATTTCTTCGGGGCTTCTCCCAAACTGGGCCTGCCCACCACCCCTCGTATTCTGCAGTGACCCCCTACATCCATAGTATTGGGGGGAGGCTGTTTGGGTTCTCACATAAATACGCCCTGGGTTCCCAACAAATTTGGGGGAGTCATTGCCCCAAGCATCACTGTCCCCAGTTGAGGACTGAAGTCAGTGGGGCTCCCAGAGTGAGTGACTAGAAACCGAACCTTGGGCCCCCACCCCATGCGGGGTCCTTTAAAGGCAAGGGCGGTGCCCAGCGGGCGCCCGATCCCTCTCCCCGGGGGACCCCCCAGACCGGTGGGCCAGCCCTGTTACCATCTCGGGGCTCCGGCTCCGTGCCCTGGAAGCGGCCGGCGGCGCGGGCGTCCACCACCTGGAAGCGCCGGGACTCCAGGTTCTCCTTGATGTCCTCGTACGCCTTGACAAAGGTGGGGTCCAGGGTGGCCCGGAACTCGGCGGGCGCGGGGCGGCTCTTGCCCGAGCTCAGCGGGAGGCCCTGGCGCAGCCAGTTGCGGAGGCCGCCGTCCAACAGCGACACTGCGGGGTGGCCAAACGCGCGGAACATCCACCAGACACGAGGCGCCGCGTACAGGCCCTGGTCGCTGGCGTCGTAAACCACCACGTGGGTGCCGGCGCCCACACCCAGGTGGCCCACGTACTCGGCGAAGTGCGCGGCGCTGGGCAGCATGTGGTCGTAGGGCGAGGTGCGGTCGCTGCACTGGTCGATGTCAAAGAAGGCGGCTCCCGGGATGTGCCGCTCCTCGAACTCGCGGCGCGCGTCGCGGCCCAGCTTGGGCAGGTACCAGGAGGCGTCGAGCAGCTGCAGGGGCTGCCCCTGCTGGGGCTGCCCGGCGCGCAGGGTGCGCAGCGCCTCCGCCACCCACTGCGCGGACACCAGCGCGCGGAAGAGCTGCGGCGGGGCCATGGCGGCGGCGGCTGAGACTCTAGGGCTGCGGGCCTGGGAAACAGGGAGGAAGTCAGGAGGGAATCCAGGAAGGGCCGGCCCTAGGGCAGGAAACGCCCCGTGCCTCTGAGGCTGGGCCTGGGGCAGGGGCTGGAGCTGGGGCTGGGCCAGGAGGGGAGGTGGAGCCGGCGGAGGGCAGAGTCCAGGGACCTCAGAAAATCATCTGCGGTGAACCCAGGTGCAGACTTGGGTCACCGCGGCCTTCCCTCCCCTCCCCCACCAGGATATATAACCAGCACAGTGATGACCATGACCCCTAGAAAGGGCCTGGAGGGCCCCTCGGTGCTGCTTGCTGCGTGGGGGCGGGGGCACATTGGGAGAGGGCCCAAGCAGAGGCAAAAGCCTTAGGCCCTCCCTAAGATGCACCCAGCAAGGACGGTCCCTGGTGAATCTCATTCACTCAGCCTTTACACAGCAGCCTAATAGGAAGAGTAGCGGGAACCTACTGGGTCTGGCTGTGGAACCCACTGGGTCTGGCTGTTTTGCATCCTCACAACACCTTAGAACAAGGCAGGTCACCGAGTGGGCTCTAGATCAGGGGTGGGGATCCTTTCTTCTGCCAAGGCCCATTTGGATATTTATAACATCATTCGAGGGCTGTACAAAGTGTGGAGGAAAGGGGCCACATGCTGACCTGACAAGCTCAGGGGAGGCCTGCATGGCGGTCTTGCAAACTCAGACACCTAAAGTCACCCCAAAGGATGGTCTGAAATTAAACTTGAACTAAATGCAGTGATGGTGGGCAGTTACGTCCTAGGCCGGCATCTTCACGGACAAGGTCAACCTTTACCTTAACTGAGCCTATCCGTCTTTTTGCATCTATGATAACATACCCTTGAAATGTCTGGGTAACTTGTAACTTCCCCTTTTCCTGGAGCCCCTGGTGCACAACCAAATGTGGTGGGCGCCAGGACAGAAACCACAAATTCCTTCATTATCATGTTGATTGTTCCTGCACCCACCTAAGTATGTGTCCATCATTTTACTTTTTATCCAGTCCCAGGGATTTCTCTCCCCCGCCCGCTCCCCCACCCCCCGCTTTGCTTTATCCCACCTCCTTAATCTATCCCCAATGAATTTCATGTAACCCACCTATGTCCCTCCTTTGATTGCAATGTATAAATACAACTGTAACCCGCCATTCTCCCGGGCATTATCTCAATTCGTTGAGGTTCTGCTTCCTGGCATATGTCGACAGTTTGGCTCAAATAAACTCACAAAAATTCTTTACAGGTTTCAATGTTGTTTTTTTACATTAACAAAAGTTATCAACTTAAAGATCAGCCTACTATAGGGGTCAAACATTTAAGTTACTCGCCCCTAATGCCTCGGCAGGGCCCGCAGGCCGGATGTTCCCCACCCTGCTCTAGGTGATTTGTTGAGTGAGTGCCCTCAGGAGGTTTGGTATTATCCTCACTGCTTCACAGAGGGGGCTGCTGAGGTCACAGAAGCGCACTAATTTGAGAAGTAGTAACCAGGCTGCACACTAGGCAGTCTGACGCGGGAATCCAGACCTCACGGACACGCTCCGAGCAGGCTCCCCGAGTCCAGCACAGTCAGATTTTGCCCCAAGAGCCTGAGCTTTCTCTCTGGATCTTCTTGTAGCAGCAACAGTGACTTAGCACCTCACTCCCTCTCCCCTCCACTTCCCCGAGCCAGCAGCGGCCCAAGGTCATATCAGCCCACAGTCTTCCAAAGCCGAGATGCTCCCATTTCGAGCAGCCCCTGTGCAGGCAGCCCCTAGCTCACCAGAGGCCTTTGTGCAGGTTAGAGAAAGGCGTCCCTTTTGCAAGGACTTCAGGTCACGCCCCTTAGCTGTGCACTCCCTGTGCAGGGCCCAACCTTTGCATCCACCCCAGGCAGTCCTGCCACCAAAGGGAAGAGAATGGCTAGACAAAAAGTTTGCAGGAGGGCCCTTTGGGCCAGGCTACAGGCTAAGCACTGCAGCAGGCCAGGGGCAGCCTCAGGAGTTGAAGCCAGATTTCAACTCCTGAGGCTGGACTTCTCCCCCAGGCGTAGGTCAGCGATGCCCAGGCCTAATGAGTGTACAGAGTGCTACATAAGGCCCAGCGCCCTCCCACAGTCTCGCTGTAGGCTGACGTTTAGGAACCACGTTGTCCACAGGACCTGTGCTGGATACAAAGAAACTCCTGACTTGGCCAGATCCTGGAGGTAAAGGCAGGCCACAGGCCTGCTTGAGATACAGTATAATTAAGGAAAGGCTGAATGAAGTTCAGTGGGAGCACAGAGGGGCCACTGGCTGGGCCTGCAGCTGGAATAGAAGGTGTGGGAAGGCTTCCTGGAGGAGGGGGAAATCCAAACTCATTTGACCTTTTCAGGGGGCTTTGGTGAAGGGGTCATCCCAGAATCTGTGGTTTACACAGCTAGATGATGTTGAGGTTTGCTTTGGGCCCCTTCTTAAAACCACAACAGCCCCCCCCCCACCCCCCACCCCCAATCTTGGGGCTCTTTGCTTCAAGGATACATTTAGAAAGAAAAGAACCATGGTTTGGGAGTCAGATCCCCCCACTCCCACCTGAAAGCCAGTGTAAATTTCACTGCAGCTTAACACATTGCGGACGGATCACGAGAATTCTCGTGTTTTTCTGTTCTAAAGCTTGTGGCCAATCATACTTTTAAAAGATATTTGCTTGTAAGAACATGTAATAAATAACTTCAAAGTGCAATGGGTATTTAATTTTAAAGCGTGCCTTTAACATTTATGTAAAACGTTTTTTGTACTCGTTCAATAGAAACTGACTTGGCCACTGGGTAAAGCTAGCAATAAAACTACTGGTCCGCAATGTGTTAACAGGTTATGTGAAGGTAGGCATGTTAAGTTCCCGGGCCTGTTGCCATTTCTTATAAAGGGCTTTCCAAACCTCACCTCTTTTAGCAAAGATTAATGATGAATGTAGAAGGCCGTGACGATGCACTGCATATGGCTGGCATTAATAATCATTCAAAACGGCTTTTCTTTTTCAAAGTTACTCTCATAGGTGGCCTTTTTAAAAATATATATTTTTATTAATTTTAGAGAGGAAGGAAGAGGAGAGAGAGATAGAAACATTAATGATGAGAGAGAACCTTCTGCATGCCCCCGACTGGGGATTGAGCCCAAAACCCAAAAATGTGCCCTGACTGGGAATCGAACCCTGACCTCCGGGTTCATAGGTCAATGCTCAACCACTGAGCCATGCTAGCTGGGCTCATAGGTGGGACTTCAGAGGTTTGAAATCATCCCGCCCCACCCTGCCTGCTGGATTGGCAGTTCCTAAAAAAATGGGAGGTAGAGGGTCTGGGAGAGTAGGCTGCGTGTGTCCCTGAAGGGCAGGATCAGGTTCCTGCGTGCTTGGCAGGCCTGGACCAGTGTAGTTGGGGGTGCTCTGGGAGTGAAGGGCTCCAGGACATACAGGCCAGCCCCAGGCCCACCTCAGGAGCATAAACAACTGCACCAGGGGGAGTATGAGCCCCAGACCACCATCTGGGTGGGCCCTGGAAGAGCAGGGCTCCGATCAGACTGGCATTCAAGGACTTCTCCAGCCTTGTCCTTCCTGGGACTCCAACTGCAAACACAAAGTTCAGAGGATTCACTGGGTAAATGCTCTCATCTAAGTATGGCTTTTTGCAGCTTCCTGAGAGAATATAATTATTTCAGAATAAAACAAAACTTTTAAAGGGGATGAGAAAAGCATTCGAGGTATATGTAACCGCAAATGCAAAAGCTAAGTAGGGCAGTGGGGCCCCACCAGTTGTTAGGGTCTCAGGAATTACGCCGCCGACTCAGTGATGGCGAACCTACTGACACGCGTAGCCATTTCTGATGACACGCGGCCGCATGCCGAGGATGAAACATTTGCGACTAGAGTCTTGGAGTTAGTTTTTTCCTCAAAGTGACACACTACCCGAGCTATGCTCAGTTTTTTGGCGAAGTTTGACACACCAAGCTCAAAAGGTTGCCCATCACTGTGCCAACGGGTTGTTAAAAATGAAAGTATATAAACTTGCAGTTAAATGGGAAAACAAAGGCAATTATATTTAAAAGTACAAGGCCTGGAGACTGGCAAGGCAAGCAAAGGCAGCCGGCGCCACGTGGGCTCCGGACCTAACACAGCCTGCCCTCAAGGCGAGTGCCCGAGGGCAGCCAGCCCAGCTTCTCTCTCTGCCCTTTAAATAAGTTCTGGCCTTCGCAGCAGGGCGGCTGTGGGAACTAAGCAGCACCCCCCGAAAAGTGCCGCACCACACAGGCCCTGGCAGAGGTTACTTTCATTCCACGCCGGCAAGTTCCTTGCTAGTTTCTCTTCCTGCCACCCCTGGGTCGGTCGGCCTCTCCCTAGCTTATCTGTCAGGCTTTATTAGTCCCTCCTCCCTCCCTCCGGTCCCTTCCGGCGGCACCAGGTGCCCCCCTCCCCCACCCAGGGCCACTCACTCCGTCCCCACCCTGCAGGGCGCCCCAAGCTGCTGCAGACAGCCAACCATTATTAGGGCAAACCCACGAGCGCGCCTTCCCTCCCAGACTGCAATGCCCTCCTCCGATCAGGCCCCGCAGGGACCCCCGCCCGGTGCACCCCAACGATCGGCCTCCCCCTAAAAATCAAAACGCGACATCGCAGCAGTTACCCGGGGTTCGGGCTCTCGGATTCCCGGCTCGGCCATAGCCCCCGCCGCAGGGTGCCCCCTCCCCGCGCCCGCGGCTGTCCCCTCCTCCCGACACCCACCTGCGGCCAGCCAGAGGGAGGAGACTTGGGCACAGCCCACCGCCCTGGCCACTCGGAGCCGCCTGTGCCCGCGCCTTCCATCGGCTGGGCCTGGGGGACGCCCGCGCCGCCGGGTCTCAGCCCGCGTCACCCCGATGCCACCCGGCGTTCCCAGCGGGCTTCGGGGGACCTGAGAGACGCTGCGCGCGGGGTGGCGGGCAGGGGCGGGCGCCGCCGGGCGGCGGGCCGCGCGGGGCCGAAGCGAGTGGCGCGCGTCCCCCCCCGCGGGCGGCGGCGCGGTGGTGCAGGCCGGCCGGGGAGTTGCCGGCCTGGGGTTTGAACCGCGAACTTCCCCTGCGGGCAGGGGCGGGAGCCAGGGCGGCGGCGAGGGCGAGTAAGTGCGGCGGGTGAGGGCGGCGACCTGCGCTCGGGCCGCTCGGGATCGAGCCGCCGGTTAGGTCCCCGTGGCGAGGGCGGGCGCGATGCCCCCGGAATCCCTAACCCAGCTGGGCAGAGGGCACCGAACCGGGGCTGGACTCGGGCATCCTGGGGGGCAGGCTAGCCCCGGCTGCCCAGAGACCGCAGGAAGGTTTTCGAGACCCGAGGCGCGGCGGGTTAGGGGGCGGGAGAGTGCGGGACGCCGGCGACCCTCCCCCACGAGCTCACTCCCCTGCCCTCACTGGAAAGGGGGCTCTAAGCCCAAGATGCCCTCTTCCCCCATCCTGGGCATCTTTTCACCGTTCTTCTCGGCAGGGTCCTGAGGGCAAGTATTGTAGCTTCTAGGGCCAGCTACCTCCCCCCCTACCCCCCCCCCCCCCCCCCCCCCCAACCCTCAGAAGCTCTTGCCCCACCCCCTTCCGTGAGGGGGACCCGGGGCTGCGAGGCTTTCCTTAGGGAATCTGCCGACCTGTCCCCCTGCACGCCCAGCCGGCTGGGTGGCTGTAAACACCCCACCCTGAAGGGTTCGGTGGGGAAAGCTCCGCCCTGGCCCCACCGCGCTGAGCACAGGGTCCTCATGCCCGTCTCTTTCCCGGTTCCCACCCGCGCCAGGTGAAGCGCAGAGCTGAAACCATGGTTCATCAGGTGCTCTACCGGGCGCTGGTCTCCACCAGGTGGCTGGCGGAGTCCGTCCGGGCTGGAAAGCTGGGGCCTAGCCTGCGGGTGCTGGACGCGTCCTGGTACTCGCCTGGCACCCGGGATGCCCGCAAGGAGTACCTAGAGCGCCATGTGCCCGGCGCCTCCTTCTTTGATATAGAGGAGTGCAAGGACAAGTCGTCACCCTACGAGATGATGCTGCCCAGCGAGGCGGGCTTCGCCGACTACGTGGGCCACCTGGGCATCAGCAATGACACACACGTGGTGGTATATGACGGTGACCACCTGGGCAGCTTCTATGCACCTCGGGTTTGGTGGATGTTCCGTGTGTTTGGCCACCGCACAGTGTCGGTGCTCAATGGTGGCTTCCGGAACTGGCTGAAGGAGGGCCACCCGGTGACATCCGAGCCCTCCCGCCCAGAGCCCGCAGTCTTCAAAGCCACACTTGACCGCTCCCTGCTCAAGACCTACGAGCAGGTGCTGGAGAACCTTGACTCTAAGAGGTTCCAGCTGGTGGATTCACGGGCCCAAGGGCGGTACCTGGGCACCCAGCCAGAGCCAGATGCCGTAGGTAGGTGTCCCAGTGGGCGGGATGGTCCCTGGAGAATAACGCCCAATGGAAGGGTGGGGAATAAGGATGTCTGGGACCCTCGGCGGGTTTTGCCCTCAGTCCCTCCTATGTAGGCCTCAGTTTTTCCATCTGTAAAATGAGAGGACAGAGCCAAACCTGAAGGCTTTTTCCTCTCTGATGCATGAGGACCTCCATATGTGGTCCCATAGTCCTGTGCCAACAGGCACCTAGCTTCTGTATAGGGTGGCACCAGCAGCGGTGACTGGTGACATATCCACCCACGTCCACACCAGGCACTAGCTCCCCACATGCCCAAAGGCATGAATCACTGTACAGAGGCCTCTCAAGGACACCTAGGTCTCAGGCCCTCTCTGTTCCTCAGAAACCCTTATAGACGCCAGCAATGTCCTTCCCCCCGCACCACCCCCTCCAGCTCTCCCAGGCCCCCTGACCTTTCCAGACAGCTGCAGCCTGTCGGCAGAGCTACAACAGCATCTGCACTTCACGCTAAGCACTCGGCATCACATTATCTCATCCAACAAGGCTTCATGTCCCCATTTGAGAGGGGAGGCAACGGAGATGCCAGGATATTAAGTTACTTGCTCAGTTACATGGCAAAGTCAAGATCGGAATCCAGTGCTGCCTCGCTTCAAACCAGTGATCTAAACCAGGATGCATTGCTCTTTTGCCCACCCCCACCTCGCAGGGTCAGGAGGGGAGCCCCCTCCCTAGGCATCAGCAGGGAGATGGCACATGAGTGCTCCCTCTCCTGTGGAAGGTTCTAGACTGCAGGGGGTGGGGATCGTCTCGGGAGAGGAAATGCAGAGTTCTAGAACCGCCTAACAGACCTCAGAGGCCTTGCCATCACCCCTGCTGGCGCCCTGGACCTCAGTGCTCTTGGGGCCTCTCATGGCCCAGGCTGGCCTGAGCCTTCAGGGTGGCTGGCACCTCCTGGGGCAGTGGCTCTGCCCTTGGTCAGGGTTCCTCTGCAGAATCTAACTCCTGTGCAACATTTTGCCCAACATGTTGAAAAATGTCTCTTCCTGTCTGTGCCTCGAGGAAGAGAACTCGGAAAGCTGTTTCCAACACTCTTTGAGCTGGAGGGCCTGAAAGGTCACCTCATCAGACAGAAGGGAGACTGAGGTACCCGGAGGGAGGGGAGGGGTCAAGGCCACAAGGCTGGTTAGTGGATGAGTCAGGAGAACGCAGCGTTCCGAGTCCCTATCGTGGGCTTTTTCCACGCCCTGTGTTTCCCTTGCCCAGCTTGCTCTCTGAAGGTCCAGAGTTGAAGATTCAAGTTCATTTGGCACCTTCTAGAGACTCCTGGCACGGAGTTCCTACAGCTCCTCATGGCCTTGGTTCAAGACGCCTTCTCTCCTTGGGACTTAAGCTGCTGGGGCGGGGGGAGTGGAGAGACTTGTAGAGTTGTTCCCCAGCTGCTTTCCAGCTTGCCCCGAAGCCCTGTGAGAATCAGTGAAGGGAGAGTTTAGAGATGCCAGACCCAGTGTCCTCACTCCCATTTTAGAGATGAGGAGACTGAGGCACAGAGAGAGGAAACTGCCTGCTGCATGTGATGCCTCTTGGAAGTCTGGAGTTTTCAGGCCCTGCCCCCTGCCCTGTGGCCCTACTCCCACCTCCTACAGTTCCCATCTGGAGCCCTGGGGAGCGTGGGTCTTAGCTGAGGTCAGGAACGTGGTGGAACCTCAATCTAATTGCTCAGCATCTCTGGGTTCCTTCATTGTAAAAGGAGAAGTAATGCCAGCCCTGCCCACCTGGGGGTGTGTTCCTTTAAAAGCAGCAGTGGCTGGGAGGGTATTTTGAGAAGGGTGAGGAACTGCAGAGGCCAGGGCTGGCTAGAAAGGCACGGCGGATGTAGCCCTTCCCTCCCTTACTTTCTAAGTGGCCTTGCTGGCCTTCCTTCCGTACAAGGCATTTTGGGGACACACAGGCACATGAGTCTCTGATGAATTCATGGTCACCAACTTGGGGTGGATCAGGGAGGCAGTGCGTGGGCCCGGCAGTCAGTCCGGATGTAACACCCAGGGGAATGTGGGTGGCGGGCCCTGGGCAGCCCTGGAAGGAGTGTCCCAGGAGGAGCTGGAAGCCACTTCTTGCAAAACCTAGGCAAGCAACACCCCCTCGGGCCTAGGTTTTGTGCCCCCAGTACGTTTGGTCCTGTTTGTAAGGGGAGCAAGGTGAGAGGCAGACACCTGAGTTTATATCGCCGTGTGGCCCTTGCATGTGGCCTTGAGCAAGTCCTTTCACCTCTGAACCCCAATGAAAGGAACACTGCTCACCTTATAGGAGGGTGAGGGGAATCCGGTGGGAACTGAGCCAGTTCCGTCTTTATAAACTCATTCTCTCCCCCCCCCCCCCCCACCCCGGGGTGGGGTAAGGCTGAAGAGGGAGGATATTGACCTAGTGAGCACTGTGTTTGCAGAGCCTTTATAAACGCCACAGCAGCCCTGCCCAGGGAGGCAGGTGGGGGTTGGAATTGGTCCCACTTTACAGGTGGGAGCAGAGACCTCTCTAAGGAGGCAGCGTGTAGAGGGGGGCATCTAAGACTTGACCCCAGTCTGCAGGCATCAAAGTGGGGCTGTTTCCAGACGGGAAGAAAGCCCCCACTCTGCACTGTGGCTACGGGATCCTATGCTCCTTCCATAGCTGTGTGCTTAACAGAGAGGCCCCTCCACCTCTCTCTCCCTTGAAAGTCTGGGGGCTGGGGTGGGGGTGGGGCGCTGGAGGGTGCTAAGATGCCTCCCAGTGGCCTGGCTTGGGGGCTACCCACTGGCACTATTTGCACTGAATTCCTTAGTGCCTTTAGGAAGAAAGCAAGAAAGAGCCAAACAGGTTTCCTTGCCTTGAAAACCCACACCTACCAGTAGCCTCACCAACTTGACTGGCATCTTCTTGGCCAGAGCTGGAACACAGAGTCCCAGACCTCTGAGCAGTTGAGGAAAATGAGGGGTCATCTCATCCATCCCTCCACCTCAGCCCCCTCTTCCAGGAAGGCTCGGGTGGTCAAAGAACACGGGCCTTGGGGTCCGACAGACCTGACTTCACACACCTGTGCTGTGTGTCCTGGGGTAAGTTCCCTCACCTTTCTGAGCCTGGACTCCCCATTAGTGCCAAGAGGATAAGGTTCTTGAGGTTGCCCATTGGGGGTTTGATACCAGAGGTTGTGAGCATGGTGGTTGGGAAAGCTGAGCCTGCAGCTGGAGTTGGACCTGGAAGAAGAACAGCTGGAGCTTCTGGGCCCATCACAGTTGCCTGTTCCCCAAGGTGCTCTGGGCTGGGTTCACTCTTCCCCCCCTCTACACGCACGCATGCACGCACGCGTGGGCAGGGCAGGACAGGCAGTTCCTGTTCATTTAAATTCCTCAGACACACCCTGAGCCCCTGCTGGCAGAGATGAGAAGGGCCCCATCCTCTGACTTCTTCACTCCCAAGAGGTGCCTCTTATGTAATCAGAGGAAAACAATGAAGCTGTTTCAGAAGGAAAATCAGCATTCAGAACTCAACAGACGCTTGTGCTCTTAAATGCACTAAATCCAGCCCACTGCGTGGATGCTGAACATTTTAAAGTTGGTTTCTTGGCAAAGAGCACCCTCAAAGCCAACAGATGAAATATTTCTCATTGGCAGGGTCAGCACCATCCAATCTCAGATTAAAGTTGCCAGACAAAGATGAAATAAATTTTTTTTTTTTTAAAAAAAGGTGAGATCAGCACAGGAAGAAATTGCTCTAATTTTATAAGTTGGGCATCTATTTAATCAAAGGAACTCTTGAGTTGTGCCAGCAAACTTCAGAATCCTCTTTGTCCTTGGGGGAGAGGAATGGGACGTTGCTGGCATGACCACACCTACTGTGTGCCCAGAGTCACTAGGGTGGGTGGCAGCCTCAGTAGTCAGTGCTGCTGTCCTTACAACAGCCCTGACACCTGTGACTCCGCTCATTCCCATTTACCCATGGGGAAACTGAGGCTCAGAGAAGTGAGGTCACTTGCTTAAGGTCACCTTGCTAGTAAGTGTCAGAGCTGGGATTTGAACTTGTCGAAGACCAGGTCATATGCTCCTTCTACAGCTGTGTGCTTAACAGGAAAACCAGTGACTTCGATCCTGGGTCTGCCCTTACCTCTCTGTGTGCCCTTAGGAAGCCGTTTTATTTACCCAACCTCGGTATAATCACCTGTAAAATGGAGCCATGTTAAGATGAATGAATTCTGAGGGTGTCTGTTTAACATCTATCCTTGCTAGACCATACTCCCAGAGAGCGGAGCTGAGTCCCTTTCACCTCTGTTCTCAGCAGTTGACACAGCACATGGCATTCACATTATTTCACTTGCTCTTCTCAACAACCCTATGAGACGGGGCTATACCACTGAGCCCATTTTACAGATGAGAAAACTGAGGTTCAGAAAAGTGATATGATTTACCCAAGGTAAAGGTTAGTATGTGGTAGAGCTGAGACTCATTCCCTGTCCTCTCAGGCAGGTATGATTTTGGAAATTCCTACCTCAAGGCAGGTTTGTGGGGAGAGGGCACTTTGTCTTAAGTCAGGAACATTGAATATAGGTAGGGCTTACATTCAATGCTCAGAGAAGAATATAGGTGAGCTCAGAGAAGGGCAAAGATGTTCCGTTTATTTGCAAAGCACCCTATCCTGATAGCCTCGAATGGTTTTGGACTCCAGGCCCCACTTGCCCCCACCCCCATGCCTTCCTAACCCTGCCCTTCCCCTTGCCCTCTGCCCCTGCTCAGGACTGGATTCGGGCCACATCCGAGGCGCGGTCAACATGCCGTTCATGGACTTCCTGACAGAGGATGGCTTCGAGAAGAGCCCAGAGATGATCCGAGCTATGTTTGAGGCCAAGAAGGTGGACCTCGCAAAGCCCCTCATTGCCACGTGCCGCAAGGGTGTCACTGCCTGCCACATTGCCCTGGCCGCCTACCTCTGCGGCAAGCCTGATGTGGCCGTCTATGACGGCTCCTGGTTCGAGTGGTTCCACCGGGCCCCCCCAGAGACCTGCGTGTCCCAGTCGAAGGACGGGAAGGACTGAGCAGGGAGCTTCTCCGCTCGCCCAGAGCTAAGCCGGTTAGTGACTGGCATGACCTGTAGCTGGTTCATAGCTCCTGCCTAGGAGATCTTAGGGTTGCAGCTAAAGCTCTCCTCTCCCCCCGCCCCCCCCCCCCCCCCCGCGCCCAACAACACTGGAATAAATGTGGCTTTTTCTGAGTGCTGTGTCTGCCTGTCTCTGCCTGGCTTCCCTCCTTGCCCCGCACGCCCCATATTTCCATCTCCGGCCGATGCCTTAGAACCACCAAGGAAAGACACTCTGTAGCACAGCTGGGGAAGCCACTTTATTACTTAGTTTTGGCAAAGGTGGGGCATGCTAGGCCCTACCTAGAAGGGGCACCAGGAAGCCAGAGAGAAGTGAAGCCACAGCTGGCCAGGCACCAACCCCTGCTCTAGGCCCAGCCCTCTGAGTGTGTGTGTGTGGGGGGGTGGGGGGTGGGGGAGGGGGAGGGGAGGGGCAGCTAGCCTTCCGAATGACTATTGAAAGAGGTGTCACACAACACAGGCCCTGGGGCCTTGGAAGAGGTGATGCTCAGCATCAGGCCAAGGGAAGGTGGCCTCCATCTTAAGTGACCTTCCTGGCTCAGAATAAGACCCTCTGTCCCTGGAACAGGAACTCGGCAGGTGAACCAGGAGCTGTGGTGGAAGAAAGCCACCCAGCAGACTGGACTCAGGTGGCTGGATTTCCAGTTTTCCAGCAACAGGCTCTGTAAACCCTCCTTTGGGGAGAGAAGATGACTCCAGGCCCCACCTCCTGGGGGTTCCCTGCTGCCCACTGTCAAGCTTGGAAAGAAGTTCTACTGTGGGTAAAATGCTACCCCACAGCATCACATGCGACAGAGAAATTGTTTATGAGAGGAAGAGTCAATGGATGTGGCAGGCTCCATCTACACTAATAAAAGAGAAAGATGCAAATTGACTGTACCTTCACAATGCCCACCAGCCAATCAGGAGTGTCTATGCAAATTAACCAAAACAAAGATGCCGGGTTAATTTGCATACACAGGCACTAAGTGGCCGGAGGTTGGGTGGGACACAGGTGTTCTGCACCACCCCAGCAGCTCCAGGCCTCTGGGCAGCGTGGGAAAGCAGAAAGGCGGCTCTGGCTGGAGCGAAGGCGGTGCCGGCAGCCAGGGGAAGGAAGGCCCATTCTTGCATGAATCTTTATGCATCGGGCCTCGAGTTGTTTTCTATTGAGAAATTGCCACCGCCACCCCAGCCTGCAGTAGCCACCCGCCTGCTCAGTCAGCAGCCATCAACATCCAGGTAAGACCCTCCATCAGCAAAAGGATTATGACTTGCTAAAGGCTCAGGTGCTAGTTAGCAATTTTCAGCAATGATGTATTTTAAATTAGGAGGTGTTGTTTTTTAGACATAACACTAATGCACACTTGATGGACTATAGCGGAAACACAACTTTTATATGCACTGGGAATCCAAAACATGTGTGTGACTTGCTTCATCGTGATACTCGCTTTATTATGGTGGCCTGGAACCAAACCCACAATACCTGTGAGGTCTGCCTGTACGTTGACGCACCTATAGGCAGTTAATTCAGGGGACAAGAGTAAAACCAGGAAACCCGTGAGGGGGCCAGAATGCTAACCAAGGCAAGAAGTGGTGGAGGTTTGGACCAGGATCAGGAAAGCTGAGGAGGTGGATAAAGGGATCTGAGTCTGGTGTACTCTGAAGGACTTGATGGGTCACTTACGGGGTTAGCTTAGGGTTATAGGTGACATCTCTCTCTGCCAGGCAATGTTCTAGGCATTTCACAAAACGTCCAGTCCTCACTCTTACCCTTGGAGGTGGGTTATATATGTTTCACATGTGAGGAAAGTTCATCTAAAGAACATGGGCAGCCAGGCTGGCATGGCTCAGTGGTAGAGTGTCAACCTATGATCCCCAGTGTGGGGCATGCAGGAGGCAGCCAATCAATAATTCTTGCTCATCATTGATGTTTCTATCTATCTCTTCCTCTCCCTTCCTCTCTGAAATCAATTAAAAATATTTTTTTAAAAAGAACATGGACAAAGCTACTCTTTCTAAAAAGTGGCAGGCCCAGACTCTGGGACCCCAAGTTTAACCACAGGGGAGACCCTGGGGAGACCCTGAAAGGCTGGGCATGCAGGAGGTATCCCTTATACCCCCTCCTCTGCTGAGCACCAACTGCTCAAGTCACAACCTCATATAATCTTCTGAAGCCCTTATGTTTCAAGAGGAGGAGACTAGACCCTCGCTATCCCAGCCCCCCTAATTTTACTCCTTGGTTCCTGATCCCTTCACATCCAGCTCAGGCAGTTAGTGCATCTTTCCCTCCCCTCCCCTCTCCCCTGGACCTACATTTATGCTCATAAACACATCCATGCCTTTAATATTTGAGTCCCTTCTAAATTGTTGAACTCCTCTGCATCTTTCAAAATCCAGCTCACATGGCCCTTCTTTGAGCTCTGTCTTTTTTCCCTAGTTAGAACGAATCACTCTCTACTTAATCCTTTGTAATCCCAAAACTTCCTTCCCACTTGGTGGTACACAATCTGGCACATGGTGGGTGCTTAGGGGATATTTCGTCCCTCAGTACTGGTTTTCCATGGCCTCTGACCCCTATGGTTGGCCTATCTGCCCTCTGAGGTAACAGAGCCCTGTGTATAGTGGTCGCCATGGAGACTCCAATGAACAGCAGGGAAGGGCTGCTCCCTAGCAACCACCCATTGGTCTTCGGCAGCTGTGCAGTGCAGATCTGCACTCCTGGGCTTCAGCACATACCAGAGCGGTTCACGTGTTTTCTGACGTTATAACGGAGAGTGGAGAGGTCAGACAGGCACTTGCCAGGTGGGCTGGGTGTCTGTCATGACCCAGACTTCATCTTCCTTCTCCTGTTCAGAGTTGCTTGTGAGTGAAGAGTACCCCGCCTGCAACTGGACCTTCTTCACCAACATCTCTTGGGACCTTCTCTTCAGGTCAGAACCTGCAGTGAGTCCACACATCTGTGGACTGGGGGTGCCATTGGGGCAGATGGGACGCTGCTGTGGGTGGCTGGGGATGGGGAATGAGGACAAGAGCAGAAAACTCACTTGAAGGACATAGAAGATGTGGGCTTGTTTTCAACACCACCCGGGTGAGATCCTGTTTCTTTCCTGAGCCCCAGTTTCTCCATTTGTGAAAGAGGGTGAGTTAATACTTTCTCTAAACTCCACACTGAGTCCTTGTGAAGACAGACCAACCTCCTAGACTGCATAACAAATCGCCCAACACTTAGTGGCTTAAGACAACAATATTACCTCAGTTTCTGTGGGAGAGGAATACCGGTGCAGCTTCCATGGGTCCTCGGTCTCAGGTTCTCTCACAGGCTGTGATTAAGCTGTTGGCTGGAGCTTCAGTCCAATCTCAAGGCTCAACTAAAGAGGGACTCCTTTCCAAAGCCCCTCACGTGGTATGAGGTTGGACTGAGAGCCTCAGTTCCTCATGAGCTGTTGGCCATGTTGGCCATGAGGGTGGCCTCTCCAGAGGGCAGCTCACCACATGGAAGCTGCTTTCGTCAGAGTGACGGAGCCAAGAAGCTCCAGAGAGAGTGTGAACGAGACATCTCATCTTTTATCATCTCACCTCAGAAGTGGCATCCCATCACTTTTGTCATATTCTATTTGTTAGAAGCAAGTCAGTAAGTCCAGCCCACAGATGGAGCAGTTAGTGGAATTAATACCAAGGAATAGGGGACACTGGAGCCATGTCAACTGCCCTTTCTCACCCTCGAAGATATACGTCCCTTCCACATGCAATATACATTCATCCCCTCCCAAGATCTCCAAACATCTCATTTCATGGCACCATCTCCTTAATATCTAGAATCTTTCTATAAATCAGGCCCAGGTGTGGACGAGGCTCTTCAGGTGTTGTTTCTTTTTCTAAAACAAGACATGCTAATGCAACAGTCGTCAGGGTCTCGAACTCGCTACCTGCAGGTCACAGGTGCGTTTGATGGGGCATGTGTTTTATTTTTTTATTTTTTATTTTTATTGATTTCAGAGAGAGGAAGGGAGAGGGAGAGAGAGAGAAACATCAATGATGAGAAGAATCATCAATCAGCTGCCTCTTGCACGCCCTCCAACCAGGGATCAAGCCCACAACACTGGCATGTGCCCTGACCGGAAATCAAACTATGACATCCTGGTTCACGGGTCGTCGCTCAACCACTGAGCCACACCAGTCGGGCAGGTGCTGTTTCTTGAGTTCAGTCCTCCGTCAGGAGGTCTGTGAAACTAAGTTATCTGCCCTTGAACACACCTGGCATACAATGAATGGTGCAGCAGGCAGGGGATAAGAGCTGCTGACATTCCTATTCAAATAGGAGGAAAATGGAAACATGAGGTCACTGGTCCATAGCAGTTCTGAAATTTAGTCAGGCAAATGTTGGACTTTCTTTATTAGGTTTCAAGGCATGGAAATAATTCTCCATGGATCTAAGCTCTGTTCTATGGACCCTTACTTCCACTCTCTAAGTTACCCTTTAAAAAAAAAAAAAAAGAGGTAGTGCGTGTTTGCAGCTGAGTGGTTTTTTCAGACCATTTCTGTCCCTTTCACTCCATGCTGGCAGTACTTTTGCCGATATAGTTTTCCAAAAATGATGACATTGTACTTCTTAATTGGCACTCCTGCTGAGAGTTAGCATGCTTAAGCTTCCTAGAGGCCCTATTATTTCATTAAGAGAGTCTGTGAGGCATATTTTTAACTCTGTTAAGGACCCATTGTGTGACTGAATAATACTCTGATCCTTTCACCTTTCTAAGGTCTTAACTAAAGGTTGTACAGTCACCCTCTTGGTTAAATTTTCCTGATAGCACTCTGAAGCCTTTCCTTTCTTTTTTTAAAAAATTACATTTTATTGTTGACAGTATTACAGATGTCTCCCATTTCCCCCCCCCGAAGCCATTTCTTAATTTTAGCATCTTTTGGCATTTGGAGAGGATGAGAATTTTCAAAACTATTAAGTCCTGCCTCATTTTCCTTTAACTGTTCTTTCTTCAATCTTTCTCTTTCCTCTCACCTTCCACGATAAGCAGCAAGAAGAAACCAGGAGGCATGCCCAGTACTTTGTTTGGAACTCTCCTTTGTTAGCTCACCATGATCATTAGTCACAGGCCCTACTTTCCACAGAACTGCCAGTGGGTGTCCCTAAGTATCTGTCACTGCACAACAAGGACTCTTCTTCTCCAGGTTCTGATAACATGCCCCTCACTTCCCTTTGTGCCTTCAGCGGCAGCATCCTCCAAGTCCGGATGTCTACTACTAGCCCATTTAACACAATTCATGCCTGGTCTGTCATGTTCCTCAAAATCCTTCCAGGCTCCACCCACTGCATGGTTCCAAAGCCACTCCCACACATTTAGGTATTTGTTACAGCAGCACCCCATCCTTGTTACCAAAATATTAGTTAGCTATTGTTGCATAATACATCACCACAAAGCTCAGCAGCATAAAGCCATGTGTTTTTAAATAAACAACAACAAATTATTACCTCACAGTTTCTCAGGGGCAGGATCCTGGGTGTGGCATGGCTGGGTCCTCTGGCTCAGCGTCTCCCACAGGCTGTAATTAATGTGTCAGCTGGGCTGTGTCCTCATATCAAGGCTCAACTGGGGAAGGATTGTTCAGGTGGCAGGATTCGATGAGTTACTTACTGAATCCTGCTGGACGAAGGGTCTCCATTCCTTCCGAGCTGTTGGCCAGAGGCCTCCTCTGTTCCTTACACCTGAGCCTCTCCATAGGGCAGCTCAAAACACAGCAGCTGCTTCCGTCAGAGTGGGCAAGCCCAGAAGAGCCGGAGAGAGTGTGTGAACAAGACAAAAGCCACTGGTCTCATTTGGAAGCGACATTCCCTCACTTCCGTCATATTCTTTTGATCTGAAGCAAGTTGCTAGGTCCAGTCCACATTTAAGGGGGGCATCTTGCACAGTGTGTGAATACGGGTAGGGGTGGGGAGGGGAAGGGAAGGGGGGTGTTGGGATCATTGGCAGTTACATCAGAACCTGCACAATCACCAAACAATTAAGTAAAAAATTAATAAGGCGTTTTGCTTAGTGATTTTTCAAGATGATAAAATTAATCCAGTTCTTAAACTGCTCTGAGCTTGCCGGCAGAACAACTTGCTGGGTGACCTAAGACAAGTCACTCTCCTTCTCTGGGCCTCAGTTTCTTTATCAATAAAATGAAGCCGTTAAATTAGCTAATCTCAAAATCACTTCTAGCTGAACTAAACATCTGTTATATAATAAATTTTTTAATTTAAAAACTAGAGGCCCGATGCATGAAATTCATGCACTGGGTGGAGGGGGGTACCTCAGTCCGGCCTGCGCCCTCTTGCAATCCAGGGGGATATCTGACTGATGGCTTAGGCCCACTCCCCTGGTTGGACATCCTTAGCGCTGCCATAGAGGCGGGAGAGGCTCCTGCCACCACCACTGTGCTCGCCAGCCGTGAGCCGGCTTCTGGCTGAGCAGCGCTGCCCCTGTGGGAGTGCACTGACCACCAGGGGCAGCTCCTGCATTGAGCATCTGCCCCCTGGTAGTCAGTGTGCATCATAGCAACCAGTCATTCCACCATTTGGTTGATTTGCATATTAGCCTTTTATTATATAGGATTCATGAAGACCTTTTAAAAACGTGATAAAATAAGAGAATATGAATAAGAAAAAGATCACTTCAGAAAAAGGAACACAAACCTAAAAGGTGCAGAGGCTTTTGAAGATGCCAGAGCAGACCCCCCAATTAGGCCCGGAGGCCTGTCTTGGGAGGAAAGACACCAGAGTGGGGTCCTGCTCTCAGCTCCCCTCCATGTTGGCCAACTTGGTTCCCTTCGTGTGAGCTTGAAGGACCAGCTGGTAAAATGGACAAAATCCTATTTGCAGGGAAGCAGATAGTCACCAGCATGGGGAACCTGGGGCAGCACCCCACAACCAGGGGAGTGTTGGTGGTGTAGATGGGGGAGAAGGAGGAGGAAGAGGAGCCTAGGCCCCAGGCTGCCTGAGAAAGGTTTTGGGGGCACGTGCTGGTGTGGGGGTGACCAGGGCTTCTAGAAAGAGCAGAGCCCACAGAGGGGTCCAGGAGGCAGGCCCAGTGCCAGGGGCGATGGGTGGATGGGGCAGGGGACCCCTTGAGTGCCAGGGAGCACCGGGAGCAGTGGCATGGAGGGGCCTCTGGTCGGGGGCTGGGCAGATGGCCACAGGTCTCCCTGTCCCGCTCTCATGAAGCCTCTGTGACATCTGAGACGACTGACAGGTTGTTTCTTTGTCTTCAGCATTAAGCTTGGAACAAGAATCCATGGAGCTGGGCCATCGAGCAGGTAGGACAGGCCGAGCAGGGACGCACTGACCGGGGACACTCACTGCAAACCCAGGACTTCGAGAGGAGCTCCCACGGGCAGCAGGGACCACCCCCTCCTCTCCCTTGGCCTTGCTCTGGCTTCCAGACCCTCTGTGTGGCCCTGACCTCCTTGGGCATTCCCTGAAGACAGAAGGAAAAGAGAAGGAAAGGAATATCCCTGCTCCGGGCCTCCATCTCCCCGTGAGCAGGAGGAGGGGCCTCGGAGGATGGTGGGTGCTGAGTGCACTCTGCCTCCACTACCCTCCAGAAAGGTCACCATCCCCATCCCGGCAGCCTTGGTTTCCCCGGAGGTGCCCCTGGCTAAGCGGCCTGCTCCTTGGGACAGAACCCAGGACAAAGGGAGGGGAGGCATCTGGCCTCTTAGACTTGAGTGCAGTATTACTCGGGGTCTGAGGCCCCTGCAGCCACCTACTCGTCCCCTCACTCACGAGGGACTCCACCTACTTCTGATGCACAGGGCTCTCTGGTGGGTGCTGGGGGAGGCCCAGGACTGACTCACTGTGGACCCCACCTTAATGACTGCCCCCCCCCCCGCCCCCCCAGCTAGGAGGAAAAACAAGAGGGTTTGTAGCTCACGGGATGGAGAAAGGGAAAACCCAGGGGGAGACTGGCGGAGCATGTTGGGGACAGAGTTGTGAAGTTGAGAGGAGGGAGCTGGTCCCGCAGGTTGGCAGCTTGGAGTGGCTGAGGCTGCAGTGAAAGGAATGGCAGAATTTTGATTTAGGGAGGAGAGGGCAGGTGGCTTCTAGGTGGCAGAACCAGGCTGAGCAAATGCTGGGAGGTGGGACATCCCAGGTTGTCGTGGAGATGGGAGAAGAGGATGAAGAGGAGACATCACAGGCTGGGAGCAGGAGACCCCTGGGACGTGGAGTCAGAAGCAGGAATGGGGAGGAGAGGAGGGAGGTGAGAGGTGCAGTGTGAGGGGGGGGGGGGTGGTGACACTAGGTTGGGCTGACAGCATGCGATTAGCCCAGAGAAGAGAGGAGGGAAGTGAGGGCTGGGGAGCAGCTCAGAATGGGGAACAAAGACTGGGCCCAGATCCAGCTCTGGTCCATGCCAGCCGTGGGACTTGGCCAAGCCAAGTAATGCCCTGTGCCAGCTTCCAGGGCTGCGGCCCCCATTGTCAAAATCCACATGGGACGACCCTGTCCCGTGGGAGGCTGGCAGCTGAACCACCTTCTCTCCTTGTCTCTTTCCACGTTTCTCACCCGTGCTTCTGGCTCCCTGACCTCTCTGTTTCCACCCCTTTTTCTGCTCTGGATCTCTGGGGCCCTGGGGCTGTCCGTTCCCCCTCCCCGGCCCCACTGCTGTCTCCCTTCCTGCCTGCCACTCTGCGTTTGTCTGCTGTCTCCTTCTCTCTCTCCCATCCTCCCTCCCTCGTCCCTCTTTTCAGGTACAACCACTCTGACCAGGGCCCATCTGAATAACAAGGAAGGCCAGCAGGACACGGACCCCAGGAGAACTGCCCACAGCCCCTTGGAGACCTCCAAGGTCAAGTGCCAGACCCCAGTCTCCCTGCAGGCCTCCCTGAACCAAGAAGGCAGCCCCCAGGGGCAGGCCTACCCGGAGAGGATCCGGTCTCCAGGCTCAGCCATCAGCAAGGATGCCCCTGGGATGGAGTCACGACCTGGGTCAATGAAGAAGGGGGACAACAGAGCCTCCCCAAGGGAGAGCAGGGCCACTATCCAAGAGGGGGCTCAGCCAAACCAGGAGCTGAAGGAAGGCCCCAACTCCGGGGCCAAGGGTCAGAAGAGCAGCATCATTCCTGACAACATTCGCCACAAGTTTGGGAGTGACGTGGTGGACCAGCTGGTCACGGAGGAGCAGGTGTCAGCACAGGGCCCAGGAGCCCCGGGCGGCCGGAGGGTGGTACGGGGAGACGTATAACGGGCCCCCAACAGAGCCTGCCCTGGAGAACAGGGTTCCTGTAATAATGTCACCAGGAAGCAGTGTTTACTGAGCACTTGCTCTGTGCCAGGCCCTGGGCACCGTGTAAACGCTTCACATGTAACAACTCATTTCACCTGCCCAACCCAAAGCTACTGTTATCCTCATCTTAGGGGAAGGGGCCCAAGGCTCAGGCAGGGCTAGGAAAGTTGATCAAACGTACCCAGCTGTGTGGGATGAGGGCCCAAGATGGGCCAGCAGATTCTGGAGCCCAAGTCCTCAATGACGCTGCAGTAATAAGTCTTAGGTTTGAATTAGAGACTTTCATTTTTTTAAAATATATTTCTTTATTGATTTCAGAGAAGGAAAGGAGAAGGAGAGATAGAAACATCAATGATGAGAGAGAATCATTGATCGGCTGCCTCCTGCACGCCCCCTCCTGGGGATCAAGACCACAAACCAGTATGTGCCCTTGGCCAGAATCAAACCCGGGACCCTTCAGTCCACAGGCTGACGCTCTATCCACTGAGCCAAGCCGGCTAGGGCGAATTAGAGACTTTTAACTCACATGGATCCAAAGGAGACAGCATTGAACAGACAGCTCTGATCGGGAATCAGGAGACTTGGGTTTGAGTCCCGGCTCTGCCACGAGTGCTGGGCGGCTTTGAATAAGTTCCTTCCACTCTCTGGGCTTTAGTCGCTACATCTGTAAAGTGAAGCAGTTGGACTGGATCCTGCTGGCAAATACCTGGAGTGCATCCCTCAGCGCTCCTGGTCTGCGTGCATGGCAGACATCATTAATCAATGCTGGCACCTCTCCTCCGCCCCCTCCCCCCCGCACACACACCATTTTGGGGAGTTATTACTGACCCATTGAAAGTTGAGATAAAATTCATCTGCCATTTTCTGGCCAGATACTAAGGGCTTTTCCTGCTTTGGCATTCTGAGACATTTTCAAAGCCACCTTCTCAACACTCCTAGCAAGGAGTGGGCAGAAACTATTGTGTGGCAGGCTGGGCAGAAGCTATTGCTGCTTTTTAAAAATTTAATAAATTATTAATTTCAGAGAGAGGGAGAGAGAAACATCAATGATGAGAGAAAATCATTATCGACTGCCTCCTGCACACCCCCTACTGGGGATTGAGCTCACAACCTGGGCAAGTGCCCTGGAGTTGAACCACGACCTCCTGGTTCATGGGTCGACACTCAAGCATTAAGCCACACCGGCCTGGCTATGATCTGCCCAGGGCCATACTGAGCTAATGGAAGATCCAGACTCGCCAGGCTGTGGGCCTGGTCCCTTCCATTTGTCATCTTAAGGTGCAGTGAGTCTACCCAGGTGGCAGAATTGGGACTCAAATCCAGGCTTCCTGGCTCCTAGGCCTGGGCGCAACCATTCTGGGCCTCAGTTTCCACTTTGGTACAAGGCAGGGTTGGCTTCCATGCAATCAGAGGAGCCTCCTAGAGCTGCCTAGAGTGATGCCTCGATGCCAGGAGGCCAGCCAGGCTCTGTCCCCAGCAGTGTGGGCGGTGAGTCCCCATCCTGAGCCCCAGCTTCCTCATTTCTAAAACGGCAGGAGAAATGTCACCTTATAGAGACCTCTCCCGATGAGGCACACAGTCAGTGCTCAGTGCAGGGAGAGGTTTATGGTCACCTTCATCTCTGATGACCCGGCCGGGGTGGGAGGTGGGGTGGATGAGAGGGAGGAGGGGTATTCAGCATCAGCTCCCCAGCCCTGGGGGCTGGTTGAGGGCTGCAGGCTAAGGGTGGAGCAGGCGTGGTGAGGGCAGGGTCAGGGGAGTTAAAGGGGAAATAGAAAGAGAAGCTGGACCTGCTTCTCTATCCCGTGTCTCCTCTCCGTCCCTCCCTGCTCAGGCTCGAAAGGCCCTTGGGGAGGTCGTTGAGGGCCAGAAGAGGGCAAGCTCGTGGCCCAGCAGGACCCAGAGTCCCGCGGAAATCGCCTCCATCTTCTCAGACTACTACGATCTGGGCTATAACATGCGGTCAAACTTGTTTCAAGGTCAGGTCAGAGGGTAAGGGTGGGGGCTGTGAACACCCACGGTCCCCAAGGGGCAGGTAAGGCCTATGGGATGTCTACCCCTTCCCAGGCCTCTCTGGATCCGACCCTAGGATACATCCCCAGGGGTACTCATTCACGGCCACCACGGCCTGCTCTTTGCCAGGCCGTGGGGCGACTGCTGTAAATGTCCAGGGTCCTGGCAAGTCTGCCCTCGCCGTGCAAGTAATCCACCCCAGTTGGCTGTCAGCTCCCCCCTCCCCCAAACACCTCTAGTGTCCTGGACTGCTGAGACCCAGGCACCCCTGAGCTGGGCACCTTTGTCACAGTGACACCAGGTTTCTGGTTCAAAGCTCAGCTCAGCAATGTGCTGGGTGTGGCCTCACGTAGGAGCTTTAACCTCTCTGAGCCTCAGCCATCGCCTTCTTGGTCCAATGGGGACAACACGGTAACATGGCCCTCACTGGGTTGGCAGGACTCCGAAGGCGCTTGGCCTGTGACACGCAGTGTGTGCTCAGTAGCTGGCAGGCTGGGGTTTTTTCTTCCCAAACCTGGTGGTGGCGCTGCTGGGGGCAATGGGTCAGCCCTGGACGGTTCAGTACAGAGGGGTGCTGCTAGCTCCCTTTCACAGGTCGGAAACAGTTTGCCCAGGACCTCTCAGTGGTAGGAAGTGGATCTGAAGCTCAAATCCAGGTGTTTCTTCTGCCTCTGAACCCCAGAGTCTTCCCTGGGCCCTGAGTCCCCTCACTACCTATGACCCTGTTCCCAAGCACTTACCGAACTGCTCCGATGGGGGTCCATGGCCAGCACGCAGGGGCTTCTGTCTGCCCCCACGGTCCAGTTCTGCCTCAGTCCAGAAAGTCAAGTGTTTCTGGCCCTCCCCCCTCCTCCTGCCTCACTCCAGCCCTCTCCAGTGTCCCGGGGGCCCGGCACACCTCCTCATCTGGCTCAGATCCCCGTTACCCGAGGAACCGGACAGCCACTGCAACTTTCCGGGTTTTCCTTGGAGCTTAGAGAAGGGTGGTGCTGGGGGAGGGGAGAGAATACAGCTCAGATTGTCCTGTGTTCTGGGCCTCAGCCGTCAGCCATCCCCTGGTCCCTTTAACCAGCATCCCCCACCCAGAACTTCTTACATGCAACCTCATAGGGGAACATCTACAGAACTGTAAGAGAAGAGTATAAAAAAGTGTGTGTACCCATCATCCCGTCGGAGCAAAACACCACTGTGTGTCCTAGCAGCTCCCAAGAATCGATTGTGAAATCTTCCTGGGCTGGCTGACTGGCAGCACAGTGCCATCTTACCACTGGCATGGTAGGACTTACACTCTAGAAATTGGCAAGCACTGCGAATCCGGATGTCACCTTTAGCACACAGCTCTCAGGGTGCTGCCCGGGCACCCTCTCCATCCCCACCCTCCGGGTTGGCCTCTGCCCTTGCTGTTCCAGCGGGACGAGGCCCGGGCAGCTGGAAGGAGTGAGGGGAGGAAATAGGGAGGAAAGGGCCAGGTGGGGAAGGCCGAGGAAGGTCTTTTCTCTCAGGGAGAGGGACGCCAGGGAGGGTCTGTAAGCTGGAGAAGGGCACGGTCTGACTTAGGTGAAAGGGTTGCTCTAATTGCTGTGCTGAGATGAGGGGAGCTGGGAGGGAAACGCAGAGCAGTGAGGAGGTGACTGCAAAGGTCCCGCTGGGACAGAGGGTGGCGGCTGGTCAGGCAGCAGGCTGGTTGAGGCACTGCCCTGGAGGGCACCCCTGTGCAATCGGTGGTCCTGGAGCTCCCGGGGAAGGTCTGATGTGGTAGGACTCTGGGCATTTGTGTGAGGTGGAGTGGACAGCATAGGCTAATGAATGGGTTTGGGGTGAGGGGCAGGTTGACGAAACCCTATCCCCTGCTGAGTCAGGAAGGTTGGATTTTCTATCTTCTCCTAACGCTATTTAGTTTTGTGTTCCACATTTAAGCCTTTAACCCACCTGGAGTTGATTTCTGTTTTTAGTGTGAAGCAGGAAGTCATTTCTAATCCCTCCTTTATGTGGATTACCTATTGCTCAGGCTCTTTGATTGAACAGTCCCGCCCGTCCCCCGCAGTGGCCTGCAGTGTGATGGCTGGCACCATCGAGTTTCCTAAGAGCACGGATCAGGCTCTCTGTTCTGCCCTGTGGGCTAATGTGACACTTTTTATTTCCAAGATGCCATTAGTCATCTGATATGGGGTTGGGTAATCTCCCCCGCTCCCCCCCCTCGTCCCTATACCACCACCAGCTAGTGTCTTGGCTATCCTAGGTCATTTACTCCTTCATACAAATTCTAGAATCAGATCGTCAGTTTCCATGGAAAGGTCTGTTGAGCTTTTGGTGGAAGAACATTGAATCTACAGCTCAGGGTAGGGGCAGATGTCAGTGTTATGATAATGAGTTTTCCAATTCATGAATATGGTATTCGGATCCATCAATTCAAACCTTTCTTCACTATCCTTCAATGACATTTTCTGATTTTTTTTTCTATAAGGATTATGCAGCTTTTGATAGATTTATTTAGAAGAGCATCTTTTTTTGTTGTTGTTGTTACAAAGGGTATCTTTTCTAAGTCACCTTTTCTAACTTGCCTGCTTAGATGCACAGAGGCATTTTTAGTTTTTGTACGCTAATCTTATAGCCAGAAGCCTTACTCAGCTCACCGAGCAACCCTAGTAATTGGCTCATCGCTTCTTTGGGGCTTCTTCTTAGTAATAGCAAGGGCTACGTTTATGCGTAGTATGTAGCATGTGCCAGGCACTGCTTTATTTTAAATGCATTTTCGGTTGTACAAGAACTTTATAGAGTGAGTGCTATATTCCCTCTGCGCCTCCCCCCCCCCCCTTTTTTAAGAGAGAAAACAAGGAGGCATGGAAAGACCAGACAACTTGCTGAAGGCCGCCTCGCTAGGAGTGGTCACCGCCGGGATCTGAGCTGGCAGCCTGGGACCCGCGTTTACATTATTAACTGCTGGGCTCGACCTGCTTTCCACCGTCTGTCCTGGTTTACTTCAAAGCAAACCCCAGGCCTCTGATTAGTCGCTGCAGTTCAAAATGACCATCATGTGTCATTTCTGAGATTCTATTTGCTGCTTTTACTAACCTGCTCTTTCCGGGAACTTTCTTATTCTTTGCTTAGACTTTTATTCCCTCGCATGACTCCAAACATTAAATAGACTGATGTTGTATTCTGTAACTGGTTGTTCAAGTATCCTTGCTATCTTTTGGGATTTGATCCCCTGTTTGACGTTTCTGCTGACTCCTTTTCGTGGTACCTTATTTCCTCGTGTGCGTTTTACCTTTCCACCTAGAGATACATTTTGTGAAAATACAGGGGTTCACTGCCACATGCCATAGGCTTCGATGAATTTCCAATAATGTAATCTTCCCCAAGCAAGTGCATTTTCCTCCTTTGAACAGAGGAAGAGACCAAAGATCTGAGAGGTTAAAAACGTGTCTGAGGCCACACCCTCCATAAATGATGGAGCTGAGGTTTGAACCCAGGCCTGCCAACCTCTGCCTTCCCCTCCCCACTCCCCTACCCTCCCCCCCCCCATCCACCCTCTAAGGGGAAACTCACATCCCAGGTATGAACCCCAGAGCACCTGATCTCCGTTGACTTGTGGCTTCTGGGGATTTCTTTCTGGGGTCCCACAGGGGCCACCGAGGAGATGAAGAGCCTCATGAAGGCCTCCTACACCCCCGAGGTGATTGAGAAATCCGTGAGGGACATCGAGCACTGGCATGGCAGGAAGACGGATGATCTGGGTATGTGGGAGCTGAGGGGATGGGCTGGCCCCAAGGTGCAGAGAGAGCCCCGAGCAGCAGTGAGAGCCCTGGGTGCGAGTGGTGGGCCTGGAAGAGGCGTGGGCCACCATGGGACCTGGGCCCTTGGTCCTCTGGGTGACCCGTGCTGGTTCCTGCCCTGCCCTCTGCAGGACGGTGGCACCGGAAAAACGCCATGAACATGAACTTGCAGAAAGCACTGGATGAGAAATACGGAGAAAAAAGCAGGGCTACGAAGTACTAGATGCGACCCGAAAACGGTGCCCTCGACTCAAGAGGAAGTGCTAACGATAAAGCTAACAATAAAGAGAAAGGCACAGATCTAAACCCTCCTTTCCCTGCTTGGTGACTCTCTTCATGTTGGGGTTGGGGCTGATGTGCAATGCTGGAGAGACCAACTGAGGGAAGACAGAATCCCTGAGGGCCCCAATTCTCTCCCAGACTGCTGCCTAGACACACACACACACACACACACACACACACACACACACACACACCCCACAATTCCAGGAGAGGATGTGAGAGCAGAGTGGGACTCTGTCTCAAGACCAGTGTGCCGGGCTTCTCCCTCATGCCCTGTGCGGAGGGGTCCTATCGCGGACAAGGGTGGATCTCACCTTCTTTGCCCTCCCTATTATTTCCAGACACCCATTCCTTCCCTATGAGCCCAAGGACTTCAGAGGAATTGGCCATATTTCCCTTCAATCCAGGGGTAGTGTTGATTGGTCTCATGGTAATTCTGACCCCTCCCCCTCCCCCTACAAAATGATTGGTTTAGAAATGGGCATGTGGCTCAATTTGGCCAATGAGATGCACCCGACCTCCGTGCATCTTGACTGGACTTGAACTCAGGAAGGAAGGTTGTGTGTGTGTGTGTGTGTGTGTGTGTGTGTGTGTGTGTATGTGTGTGGCCTTCTGGGAGATTCTTTCCTAGGAGAGCTGGGGAGCATCGCTCTCTCGTGTTGCACTGAGCGAGGAAACACTTCGCCAGACTGCTCCTGGCAGACACAATCCAGGTCCCGTGCAATCTTGGTCCTCCGGGGACCTCACTGAGCTGCTCCATCCGCCTGGCCACAGGCCACCCAGCTCTGCACTTCTGATAACGTGAGCCTGGGCATCTGTCTAGAGAGCGAACCTTACCCTTCACTGATAAAGGGTCCCTGGTAGCAACAGGGCAGGGACCTGGGAACAGGGGCCCCAGGGAAGAGGACCCCAGAGAAGGAGCGCCAGGTTAGACAGGCCTACCTGCAGCTTATTACCTGCTGGGTCTCCAAGCCAGCGGCGCCCCTGCCCCCCAGATCACTGACTTGCTCTCAGGGAGCATGCTCTGCTCATGGGTTATTTGCTGTGTGTTTCAAACCACCCGGAAGCCTCGTGGCTTAAAAGGACAGCAATCATTGACTAGTGTTTGCTCCTGATTGTGCAATGTGGGCAGGGCTTAGGAGGTGTGCTTGCTTTTGGCTGCCTGGGGCACCTGCTGTGAAGATGGCTGCTGCTCTCTCCCACCAGGCGCCTCCGCTGGCAGGAGCTCCGCAGCTGGGGCTGGCCAGCATCCCTCGCCCTGTGGCTAGCTTGGGCTTCTTCCTGGCTCGGCGACTGGGTTTCAAGAAGGAGCCTTCCCAGGGACAAGAGTCAATGTGCAAGAGCTCATCACGCCTCGCCCTGGCTGGTTAACGCGCTGTGGTCTAAAGGTCACGTGGTGAAGCCCAGCTTTGCAGTGGGAGGAGGCAGCCCTAGACCAGTGGTCGGCAAACTGCGGCTCGCAAGGCACGTGCGGCTCTTTGGCCCCTTGAGTGTGGCTCTTCCACAAAATACCACGTGCGGGTGCACACGTACAGTGCGATTGAAACTTCGTGGCCCCTGCACAGAAGTCGGTTTTCGGCCTGGGCGAGTCTCTTTTGAAGAAGTGGCGTTAGAACACTCAAGGGGCCAAAGAGCCGCATGTGGCTCGCGAGCCGTGGTTTGCCGACCACTGCCCTAGAGTATTCCTCGGGCAGGACTGGGTCCTTGGGGACCACCGCGATCAGTGGTGATCATGCTTAGGAAAAATCAAACAAGATCCCTGCCAGGGGAGGGGGCTGCCCTTCTCCCCACAAACTGACTTCTCCGAGGTAGACTGGAGCAGGATGCTGAACGGGGAGGTGAATTCGGCTTGACTTAATATGTATTGAACACCTACCTATTTCTGTGCAAGGTGCTGAGTTCAGCTCAGCTTCCTCCCTGAGTACCTCATTTCTGCAAGACACTCTTCCTGTGCTGGAAAGACCAGACTTTACTGAGTAGCTACTCATCACTTATGGCAGCTGAAAAAGATGAGCCACCCCGAGTATGGTAGCCAAAGCAAACCCCACACTGTTTGGATGTAGAAATTATAATATGCCAAGTGCTGTACACACACACCTTTTCTCATCCTTATGCCAGTCCTCAACGCTAGTACCACCCTCGCGATGAAGATGAGGAAACGGAGGCTTGGAGAGGCCATGTAAATTGCCCAAGATTCTACCAATAGGAAACTGGGATTGAAAATCCAGGAACTCCTGAGCAAAGCCATTTTCTACACTACCAGGCAATCATACAGCCAGGGCAATAATAGCCCTAGCCAGTTGGGCTCAGTGGCTAGAGCATCAGCCTGTGGACTGACGGGTCCTGGGTTCGATTCCAGTCAAGGGCACATGCCCAGGTTGTGGGTTTGATCCCCAGTAGGGGGCGTGCAGGAGGCAGCCAATCAAAGATTTTATCTCATCATTGGTGTTACTCTCCCTTTCTCTCTGAAATCAATAAAAATATATTTTAAAAAATACATATGGAGCACCACAAACACTTGGCCCTGTGAGGCACTGTGGGGGACAGCGATGCGAATCTACTGCAGTCCTTGTCCTCGAGGACGGGACAGTCGGCAGAAGACTGATGTGGAAGAAGCTGGCTCTGAGGCTCATCCATCCATCCGACGAACACGCACCTACCCTCTCTGCCCAGCCCTGACCAATGAACTGGGAGCTCTGCGATAAATAAGACACGGCACCTGTCCTCTGGGCGCCCAGTCTGGTGGGGAGGTACATCAGTACACAGAGGCTCAGAGGTTTCACATACGCGGCGAGAAACTCATACGGGGCCAGTGGAAGCACCGAGGACCTGGGGTGGGACAGGGGCTAGTAGCCATGGAAGGCCTCATAGAGGAGGTGGCTGTTGAGATGAGTCTTGGGACATGAGTAGGCACATTCAGATGGACTGGGAGAGGCACAGCATTCCAGACAGAGGGCACCGTGGGAACCATCCCAGCATGCGCATGTGGGGAGCTGTGGGGGTAGGGGGGTGTTAGGGCTCCAAGGTGGGGCACAGAGGTCAGGTGGGGAAAGTAGAAAGAGAATCCGGGCTTGGATGGGGCCGTGTGTGCCCCGTGAGGGTCTCAGATGTGAGACCCGGCCTCGCCCCCAGGAGCTGACAGTCTGGCTGGAGCACAAAGGGTTAATAACGACTGAAGAAGCCACTCAGAAGAGTTGAAAAGATGCTCAAGATCCCCAATAACCGGAGGGCGCAAATTAAAACGATAAATCTGTTGGTTGGCAACCATTAAAATGCAAGTAAGTGTAGGTGAGAAGGAAGGAAATGGGAACTCGCGGCCCCTCAATGAGTTATGAGCGCAGAACAGCAAGGAAGAATTTAGCAAAATTGAAATGGTATCTCCTAACTTAATAGTCCGTGTCTATGTGGCCCAGAGAACTCAAACATACACACCAGGAGCCCCGCCCCACGGAGCCACTGCAGCTCCATTCGTCATGGCAGCACACGACGCATGCCTGTGAGCAGGGCCATGGACACGCGGGGAGGAATGGACCACATCTCAACCCACCAGCACGGGAGGGTCTCACAATACATCAGAGCGGGCGAAACGGCAGTCTGCAGAATGAGCCCCCCAGTATGAAACGTGCCATTTGCACAACCTTCAAAAGGCACACGCCCAGCCCTCCATCGTGCGTGGACGCAGGTGTGTGAGTATGGAGGTGGGTGGGAAGATGCTGCAGAAATTCAGCTTCACATTATAGTGAGTTGAGCCCCTTTCGGGCATAACTCCGCTTTCTGTAACTGCAAGAAGCCGCCGAAGCGCCCTCCGAGGGAGCGCCAGGGCTGGAAAGAGGGCCGAGGAGCTGGACGCTGGGCGGGGCGGGGGGGCAATGCCCTGCTGACCCCGTGAACAAAAGCTACAAGTGTCACCGCTGTGCCTCAGTGAGAGAATTCATCCCGGAACAGTAAGAGGAAGCCTTTTAAATTCAGCCTTGAATACTTCGGAGCTGTAATCTTGGCAAAATAAAACCCGCACAGATTTTTAAAACTTGAGTAAAGGCTTTTCTCTCTGACGCTGTTTCCAACTGTATTCCTTGTTCATGCTCCTGAGGTTCTTGGATGGTGGGATTCGTAGTGATTCTTAAGTTTCAAGGAGCTACAGGGACCAGATCTTAAGAAGCACGAATTCACATAGAGGAGACGTCATTCACCCTTCAGGTCATGCAGGGCCTCCTTTCCTCATAGTGACTCAGAAATGGCTTCCTAGCCCTAACTGGTTTGGCTCAGTGGATAGAGCATCGGCCTGCGGACTGAAAGGTCCCAGGTTCGATTCTGGGCAAGGGCATGTACCTTGGTTGCAGGCACATCCCCAGTAGGAGGTGTGCAGGAGGCAGCTGATTGATGTTTCTAACTCTCTATCCCTCTTCCTTCCTCTCTGTAAAAAAATCAATAAAACATATTTTAAAAAAGAAAAAAAGAAATGGCTTCCTAATTTCTATTATATCCAAGCACCACTTGAGGGGGAATCCCCCAGTTGACTAGCACCACGTGGTTATCTACTCCAGCTCGCCCCCTGGTGGCAGTGCAGGCTTAGGTCTCTCCATTGCAGGCCCAGTGCTTAGGTCTCATAAATCCATGGTAAGGAAGGAGCCTAGACACCATGTAGTTACATCTTTCTAACCATGCTTTTCCTACCCCCCCCCCTCTATATCTCCATTTCGTAGATGAGGAAACTGAGGTCCAGTTAGATTTATATCTAATCTGGAAGTAAACAGTCCTTGTTGGCCAGGTTTGCAAATCCAAACTGTCAGGGATAGTGCAGGGTGGCAGGCAAAGTCTTTTCTTTTCTTGCTCTCCCTCCAGGAATCATGGTGTCTGTGGTTAACAGGAGCAAGCAGGAGCTACACCAAATGCAGAGGAAATGCAGGCTTGTGGTCAAGGGCAACAGGAGACCCTGCAGCCCTAGGTGGCTCCCTAGCTGGCTCAGCTCCTGGGAAAGGCCATCCCACTTGTAAAAGCCTATTTCTCATTGACAGCAACTCCTTCCCCAGAGGGCCTCGTAAGGATGACCCGAGAACATGCGCATCCGGGGCCTGGCACAGTGCATGCGTCTCTCACAGGTGTGTAGTACATGCTATTCTTTTCCTTCCTTCAGGCCCAGGTTTCCCCAACTCTGTGTTTCAAGGAACACTGGGACAGGTGAACAGGTACTGTTGTTGCAGAAGACCAAGAAGACCAAGGACGCTTCTGAGGAAGTAGGAGGGACACTGTTGAATAACGCCAGCGGACTCAGGGAACAGCCTTCCAAATCTGAGTGAAGGAACACGCATGGGGCTCTCCCTTATATCTCCCTCCCTGTGCTCTTTGTCCCACAAGCATGGATCATGCTTCCGGTCCTTTTCGCAGGCCTTGCAAGAAGGCTCCAGGTGTTGGGGGTCTCCAGGCCATATCTGATGGTCTGGTCTGGCGTCAGCGTCAGCGTTAATAACCCTCCCTCCAGGATAGTGCACTGTTCACAGTTTTATGGCCTCTGTAACAGGTTCTGCAAGACAAGTATCTGGGAAGGAGAGAGGGACTTAATTATAGGTTATCAGGAACGTACACTGAGCTTGCTGGCATGGATTCAGGTCACTAGCCTCCAAATATGAGGGTTACATTGGAATTACCCCTTTTAGCCTCCTCACTGTCAGGGTAAGAACATCCAAACCTGGAAATAATTTTTATAAGATTTTATTTGAGCCAAACAGACCACGATGCTGGGAAGCAAGAGCTCAAATACTCTGGAATAGGACAGTTTTTTTTTTTTTTAAATACACGTAGAATTAATGAGAGAATGAATGTAAGATTATGCAAAGGTGGGAGAAAGAAAGGTACAGGATGGCCAACACGACAGTGTGTTCCCTAGAGGATGCTTACGCCTTAGAGGGGTCTGGAGACGAGCATTACCTCTGGCATGTCAGGGTGCGTTGACCTAGATGCCCAAGAACAATGGACAGGGCTTGCTTAATGCAAAAATAATCCTTTTATTTTTTTAAAATATATTTTTATTGATTTCAGAGAGGTAGGGAGAGGGAGAGAGAGACAGAGACATCCATGATGAGAGAGAATCATTGATCGGCTGCCTCCTGCACACCCCCTACTGGGGATCAAGATTGCAATCCGGGGCATGTGCGCTGACCAGGAATTGAACCATGACCTCCTGGGTCAAAGGTTGATGCACAACCACTGAGCAACACTGGCCGGGCAAAAATAATAAGCCTTTTATTAAAGAAGTTATATGCCTGGGGCGTAAGTACCCACCATGACTGACCTGCCTGGTTAGGACGCTATGATCAGATCACCCTGTGAGGTTACGTCCACTCACTGGACTTGTCAGTTTTATTACAGAACCCCTTTTACATCCACAGTTGCTATGTGAAAAATTCTCCCATTGTCAAAGGAATTTGGGTCATGCTGTTCGAATAACAATAAATAGATTTATTTTGTGCAAGACTTCTCAGAACCTGAAATATGCTAATATCCATGGTGTCTCTCCTACTTATTGCCTATAGTGTTCACTGTTCCCCACGGTGCCTGGCAGAGACAAAGCAAGCCGCTAATAGCTGTGACAGTAATAATGATTTCATTAACAGTGCAGGTTCAGATGCCTGGGAAGTCACCCTGGAAAGAGTAGACTTTTTTTTTTTGCGGGGGGGGGGGGGGAGGGTGGTGAATGGATCGACATGTAAACCAGGATGCTCATTATCAAGGCCCACGGAGAACTGTC
>JAJQQW010000007.1:104158140-104245640 GCA_025583905.1 Ia io | reverse complement strand
TAGAATGGTGGTTGCTTACGAGCTGGGGGCGGGAGAAATGGGGAGATACTGGTCAAAGATGCAAACTTCCAGTTAGAAGATGAGTAAGTTCCGGGGGTCTAATGTGTAGCATGGTGACTAATACTCTATAGTGTACTTGACATTTGCTAGGAGAGTAGCTTTCAAGTGCTCTCCCCACAAAAAGCAGCCATGTGAGGTGATGGATGTGTTCATCAACCCGACAGTGGTGAACATTTCAGTGTGTACTTACATTAAATCATTGCGTTGCATGCCTTAAAAACTCACGTTAGCCTGGCTGGTGTGGCTTGTGGTTGAGCGTTGGCCCATGAACCAGGAGGTCTCGGTTTGATTCCAAGTCAGGGCACATGCAGGGTTTCAGGCTCAATCCCCAGAAGGGGGTGTGCAGGAGGCAGCCGATGGATGATTTTCTCATCATTGATGTTTCTATCCCTTTCTCCTGCTCCCTTCCTCTCTCTGAAATGAATTTAAAAAAACACAATTAAAATATCTCACGTTATACAACCTAAATACGTACCATTTTTATTTGTCAGTCATCTATAATAATAAAAATGTAATATGCTAATTAGACCAGATGTCCTTCCGGACAGCCTTCCAGACGAAAGTTGGGCTGGGAGGGAAGACCGGGTCCTGGGTGCCAGAGGGAAGCCAGTGCCAGCAGCCGGGGGAAGGAAGGCCTACTCTTGCACGAATTGCGTGCATCGGGCCTTTAGTATCTCAATAAAGCTGGGGGGGGGGGGGGGGGGGGAATACAGATAACTTGGTGTGATAAGACAAGGCCTGTTGAGATAGAGAAGCCTGGCTCCCATCAGTCATCTGGGGACAAGAAACCACACTGCAGTGCAGACAGCCGCTGCTGAGACAGAAATATTAGCAAGGAGCAGGCTACATGTCCGCTCAGAGGGGATCGTTGCTAGAATCTGTATGCTGCGCGAGCACTTGGTGACTGATAAACTCGCTGGGTCTTTCAGGGGTGATCGCCCACGCTGTGGCCTCGGTGGGAGCACAGGGGAAGGTGTCATGTCCTTTGGACGGGAAGAGAAACAGCACGCTTGACTGCGGGGCCATCCCCCTCACTCCTTACTCTCTTTGGTTCACATATGTAATTTTCTATCAAATAAACCAGTGCCATCGAGACCTTTGGAAATGGGACCGTTCCTGCTTCGTGGGGAGAGGAACTCAGGCCTCCTTGAAGGGCTCTGCAGTGGACAGTATCACATGATCTCACTCATATGTGTCATCTAATGAACAAAGTAAACGGATGAACAAAATAGATCCAGAGACATAGAAGCTCGGAACAGACTGTCGAACCTCAGAGGGAAGGCGGGGGAGGGTGGTGGTGGGGAGAGATCAACCAAAGAACTTGTATGTATACTAGTATATGCATAACCCATGGTCACTGACAATAGGGGGGGTGAAGGCCTGGGGCAGAAAGGGGGGCAGGGGCGGGCTAGAAGAGGTCAATGGTGGTGGGGGGGGAGAGAGCATATGTGATACTTTCAACAATCAAGATTTTTTTTAAAAAAACAAGAAAACCTCGTAGTGGTTTTCCTTTGCAGATGATTGACAGATTGGAGTTTTATCCTTTTTTTAACAACTGTTTTATTGTTAAATACAGCCCACGTACCCCAAATCACAGGAAACATGTGTAGCTTAAGCTGTTAGAAGGTGACGATCCTTGTAATTGCATCCCCAGGACAAGAGATAGAACCTAGCCAGCCCCTCAGAGCCTCCCACATGCTGCTCCCAGACAAACCCACCCCCCCTAAACCAGTATCCCGACTCCTACAGCAGCACCCATCACTTTCCTTCATCATCGTATCGCCCAGTGGGCCTCTCTGAACACTATGCCATAGTTTTGCCTTTTTTCAAACCTCGAGGTACTTTTTTTTAAAAAACCTAGAGACTCTTTTGTCTCCTTGCAATGAGTTTGCTCATGTACCTTTTATGCTCAAATTGAATCAGTCAGTTGAAGTATAAACCCTATTTATTAGTTCCAGAGTAAATGCGGCACTAACTAATAACCGTGAAAGCTATTCGTTTTCTGAAGAAAAACAATAATTGAGCTTTAAACAGTTGAATCAGGACATAGGCTGATGGTTAATATAAATATTAAGATGTATTTGCTTTTAATTTCAGGGAGAAATAGACAGTTTGAGCTTATAAAATTTCAATCACAATAAAGGCAGAAAATAGAGATTTCGTTATAATCCTGATCTCTATAGACTTACCAGTAGAGTCTCCCATTCCTTACAGAGAGCAGGATCCCTCTAAGAATTCTGTTTCAGTTTGTAGACGTTTAATTCCTTTTAGGCCATAGATCCTTAAAAAAAAAAAAGAAAAGGTCTCGTTTGAGAATTGTTCACATCTTGTGAGAATACATTAGAAGCAACATGTCAGTTTGGCCATGTGCAACTTTCACGAAGTTCAAAACTCCAGATCCATGACAAATCATTGTGGAGGCAGACGTGATGAAGAGAAATACACATAAACCAGACTCCCCACACACATTTTGTTCTTATTACTCAAACCTCAGAACAACAGGCTTTACAAGAGCGCCTCAGGAAGGCCATTCCTCATAGCTTCCAGCCCCTGGAGGCTCACATTTAGACAAAATGCTTGAGGAATTGACGGCTGCCGACTGCCAACCATTTTCCGAAGTTGAGGATGAAGGCTTTGGGGAGCTGCCTGAGCATCCACCCTGAGTGCAGAGTTTTTTCTAGAAACATATTGGCCCCAGCTTTTACCTGCATGATCTTCGACTGCACTGAGAGATGAGGGATGTCGTCCATCTGAGGCGCTGGTTGAATAGGAGTATTTACCAAGCATCACTGGGGTGCAGGAGAGGAGACCCGGGAGCTATCCGCACCGACAGGGCTGAGAGATTGCTATTATGACCCAGGAAAATGTTAGCATGTAAAGTTTGAAGACTCACATTTATAATAATAAAATTGCATTATTCCCCCCTTTTCCCCTAATCCTCACCCGACGATATTTTTCCATTGATCTAGATCAGTGGTTCTCAACCTTTCTAATGCCGCGACCCTTGAATACAGTTCCTCATGTTGTGGTGACCCCCAACCATAAAATTATTTTTGTTGCTACTTCATAACTGTAATTTTGCTACTGTTAATGAATCGTAATGTAAATATCTGTGTTTTCGCGACCCACACGTTGAGAACCGCTGCTGTAGAGCCTAAGACCATCGGAAAACACAGATATTTACATTACGATTCATTAACAGTAGCAAAATTACAGTTATGAAGTAGCAACAAAAATAATTTTATGGTTGGGGGTCACCACAACATGAGGAACTGTATTAAAGGGTCGCGGCATCAGAAAGGTTGAGAGCCACTGATCTAGAGAGAGTGGATGGGAGGGAGGGTGGGGGGCAGAGAGAGAGAAACATTGATGTGAGAGACACACTGATTTTCTGCCTGTGCACCCACGCCAACCCAAGGCCAGGAATCGAAACTGCAACCCAGGTATGTGCCCTTGACCAGGAATTGAAACTGTGGTCCATGGACTGACGCTCTAACCACTGAGCAAAACCGGCCAGGGGGGCATTATTCCATTATTATTCCATTTCTGGTGGGTAATGTTTCAGGTTTATTATCGGATCCCAGAAGTTTGTTTGAGGACATTGATGGTTGACTCGGGCTCCTCAGGGCCCTGGGCTCTGCTCCTGGGGGTGTGGGCAGAGCAGAGAGGGATGGAGGGTCCCCAGGCCTGCAGGTGCTGGGCGTGGGGCACAGACTGGCAAACGTCACCTGTTAGGCACATGTCGCAGATGAGGAGACCTCAAAGCTTTGTGGATCTCCCTTCGACCAGGGGCCAGTCCCCTAAGTCCCCTCTGGGCAGCCCTGCCCCTCCCGCAGCCAGCAGCCACGTCCTGAGCCCGAGGGAGCCCGGGTCCATGTGACCCCAGTCTCTCCTGGTCTGGCAGCAGGTGGGCGATTATTGCCTCCCCCCAGCTTTGGAGTTGTGCAGCCACTTTGGAAGACAGCTTGGCAGTTTCATACAAACTAAACATACTCTTCCCATGGAATCCAGCGCTCATGTTCTTTCATGTTTACCCCCCGCGGTGGAACATGTCCACACGAAAACCTCACATAGATGCTTCAGCAGCTTTATTCATTTTGCCCAAACTTGGGAGCAGCCAAGATGTCCTTCGGGAGGTGAATGGACGTGAAGACTCGGGCCCGCTCGGCTCCCCTCGCAGAGAAGGACCTGCCGCTCAGCTGCACAGCCTCCAGCTCTGGCTCCTCCCCTCTTCTCAGGGTCCCCAGCTGATGATGGACACCACGAGGGCCCCAGGCCGGCCATTCCTGCCCCATGTGGGCCTTTCTAACAGGCAGTTTTTGCTCCAGAGTTCTCCGCGGCTGGCAGATGTTCCACCAGGTCTGGAAGGTCTGATGCCTCCTCCTGCCCAACTTTGCTTCCTCTCTGTTCCTTTCACGCCCAGCTCGTCTACCTCCCTCTCAGGGAAGCTTCCTGGGGGTCTCCAGCGGGGACAACTCCTTCATCGTCACCTGCTACACGCACAGTTCTGGGTTCTCAGGGAGCTGTGGTCCTACACAGTAGGTCTTTGGGACCTCAGTGAGTGAGAGCTTGCACCGTTATATTTGGCTCCCAGAGAAATACAAGCATTTCGTGGTCACCTCTGTCTCAATGTCCCCCCTCCTCCAGCTTGGTGTATGGATTTTCCTGCCTTGTCAAGCAACACGAATCATCTCGCCTCTATGTGTGGTGAGGGACCTTGCTTTCAAGGGCAGGCTCTGAACCCCGGGGGCCAGGGTTCAAATCCTGATGTGGCTACCTTACTCTGGCTGCTTGACCTGGGACAAGTCATGTAACCTCTCTTTGCCTTAGTTTCCTCACTTAGGAGTTCCCTCACGTAGGATAAAGACAGCGTCTGCCTCAGCGTCTGTGGAGGTTCAGTGAGCCAATCCCACTAAATCCACTGGGCAGTGCCTGCCAGAAAAAAGCTCTCAATAACCCTCAGCTATGCTTATGGGGAATTCAGTCTCATAACTTAGTTCTCCCCTCTCCTTTTTTTTTTTTTTTAAACATATTTTTATTGATTTCAGAGAGGAAGGAAGAGGGAGAGAGAGATAGAAACATTAATGATGAGAGAGAATCATTGATTGACTGCCTTCCGCACACCCCCTATTGGGGCTCAAGCTCGCAACCCAGGCGTGTGCCCTTGACTGGAATCAAACCCAGGACCCTTCAGTCCACAGGCTGACGCTCTATCCACTGAGCCAAATCGGCTAGGGCTGTTCTTCCCTCTCATGAGAGGGCACACACAGGCCGCCAGTTATATTTGAATTTCAGAAAACAATGGACAATTTTTTCAGTGTATGTCCTTTATTACCTCCCACCCCCACCCCCATTGTCTTCTCCCTCACTCCCTCCTGGCTGCCCCAGGAGCTCCCCATGCTGGGCACAGCACTCCTGTGCTCGGGGTTACACTACCCCAGACTCACTGCAGTGTCCCAAAGACCAAACAGCCTCCTGGTTAACAGAATTCATGCCTCTTACTGCCACTGAGGTTTCAAACAGCACCCGTCCCCACCTGCTCCCACACATCTACATACGTTTAGGGTTTGGTTTTATAATAAGAAATATTTTATTGCAGTTTCTTTCAGTTAACAATGTCTGAAACATTTTGGAATGAATAGCTTGGACTTCTGTCTAGTACACATAGGTATACCTCATTCATTTTAAACACAGGTTTGTACTTTAGAATGCACAAAAATTGTTGTTATTAATTTCAGTATTGGTGAATACTTAGGTTGTTTATAAGTTCCTTTGGCCGCAGACATTGCTGCAGTGAACAAAGATTAGTGAACAAAAATGCCAAGAATATTTGTTCTGAAATGTATTGGAACATATTACAAAGCTAGCAAGAACCACCCAAACGGTGGGGCGCCGTGGAGAGAACAATGTAATAAAATGGAAAGCCTAGAAACTAAGTACATGCGGGGCCTTTCCATACGGTAGGAGTGGCCTTGCAGATATGTGGACGGAGAACAGGTGACTCATCGAATAAAGCAAAACCACCTGGGCTACTCATGGCGGGGCAGCCTGCGGCTGGCCCTCCATCTCACACGCGTACGTCCCCAAATCATTACAATTTTATATGAGAAGCTTGAAACACAAAAAGAACGAGAAACAAATAAATCAATCAGGACAAAAGGGCTTTTGAAGAGGGAAGGCCTTTGTAAATTTCACACCAACACCGGAGCCACGTTGGCGTTCCCCGGGAGACCCCTCTGTGGACACCCACAAGCCTCGTCTACACGAGTAAAAGACAAACCACAAACAAGGGGGGGGGGGGAGGGGGAATTGGCACCATCCGTGAAAGACCATATAAATAGTTTCAAAAACTCCATCAGAAAACGAGCACCTGACAGAACAAAGTCCTGAATAGCCTTATTCCAGTAAAAAAAAAATTAAATAAAAAAAATACTGAGGTGCACAATATAAAAATATGTGCAACCTTGAAAGTTAGGAAATAATGCAAATTAAAACAATTTAATGCTATTATTTTTGCAGAGCAGGAAGGCAGAGATGTAAAAGAACCATCATCCCCTCGTAGGCCTGGACATGGATAGGCCTAAAGCCCTCACACTTGGCTGGTGGCAGTTGGAGTCGAAGGTCTTTCTGGGAAAGAGGCAGCCGGGCGATTTGGTCTATAAGCCCGAGCGTACGTGCCCTTCCATCATTTCCTTGGCTGAGCCTTCTTTCCCACTTCCCACAGTAGACGTGGGTTCTGGACTACCCTCTCCTCCTGACCTCCCAGCCTCCACCTGAGTGCGGGAAGGAGATCACCAGGAACCTGCACCTCACCCCCTCAGGGCAGCGGCCTGTCCTCGGTGCAGGCCCTGTGCCCCAACACTTCCCAGTCACCTGGTGACCCCGCCAGGCTTCCATGAGCTCAAAACAGCTCTTCCCCTGCACACCCCTTACCACACCCATTTCTCGGGATGACTGTCGAGTCTGGAGCTTTGTCACCACATCTGGGGCCGTGGGGCCTGAGAAGGCAGGCCCAGGCCTGTGCTGCTCTTCCAAGTGCTCACCCCCAGGACTCCTGCCCTGAGCCCCGCCTCCCGCCGCCTGCACCCGGGCTGGAACCTTGAGCTCCTGACTGCCTGGAACAGACACAGGTCCCCCAACACAGCCAGACACGGCAGCATCAGAATAGGCTCTGACCGAGACATGGCATCTCAGGACAGGCCGAGCTGGGACCTCAAACTCGCTCAAATAATAAATCAGGGAAAAGTGAAAGAAGGAACAAGCCCAAACAGGGAAACCTTGTAACAGAGAAAACGAGGGCAAACGGAACGAGAATGTATGGAACATTCTATCAATTCAGAACCTAAAAGTCTGTGAACTTGAAAGAAAAGTACGTGGGTGTGTGTCTGTGAGACGGGGGTGGGGGGAGGAGGAAGAGAGACAGACAGAGAAGCTTGACCTTGCTCAAGGTCAAGGGAGGAGATAGGCAGTTCACGCGTTTTTCTGGCCCCTCTCCCTGGCTTTGCAGAAATGAGTGTGGAAAACACTGAGGCCGGTGGGAGAAAGGCAGGGCAGGAGGAAGGCAGACCCTCTCTTCCCACGTGTCCCCCCAGGTCCGCAGGGTCTCAGCACACCTCCCCAGGCCTGCTGACATCCCAGGGGGGCAGCGACAGGTAGTCCTGCTGCTTCAGGGCTTTGAAGAGCTGAATGGCAGGCACCTGGGGAATGGCCGGACAGGAAGGCTTCTTGGCCGGGAAGCCCTGGTCCAGGTCCCTGCTCTCAGGACAAGGTCCAGGAGAAGAGGACTTACTTTGGGGGGACAAGGGGCCAGATCCCATGCCGGGGAGGAAGCAATAGTCACCCACCTGCTGCAGGACCAGGAGCCCCTCGGGGTGCGGGGAGACTGGGGTCACATCGACCCTGGGCTCCCTCGGGCTCAGGACGTGGCCACTGGCTGCAGGAGGGGCAGGACTGCCCAGAGGGGACTTAGGGGACTGGCCCATGGTGGAAGGGAGCTCCACATAGCTGTCAATCACTGATTTCACGGGGGCGGGGCCTTCCAGGGGCCCACGTGCCAGTCCAGGACAGAGGCTGTGGTTCTGCTCCGAGGGGAGGCCAGGGGGAGGAACCCGGGAGGCAGATGGTGCCTCCGTGGGTAAGGTGAGTGCCAGGTCTGCGGTGCTGACATAACCAGAGGCCACGATGCTGTCCGCAGGGCCCCCGGACACAGCGGACAGAGCTGTGGGGCTGTCCTGCAGGCCCTGACCACCCACCAGCAGCCCAGGAGTGTGAGGGACAGGGCCCGCCCCAGTCTCCATGGAGGGGCTCCCCTCCACCCTCCAGCAGGGTCTCCTCTCCACACCCCTGGCCTGGCCCTGTCCCATCACCTGGGCCAGCGGGACCAGCTGCACCTGCTCTCCTTGGGGCAGGCACAGATACTCCAGGGACTCTGGGGGCAGAGGCTTCTGGCTCCCACCCATCTGCGGGGGCTCTTCCTGGCCCAGGAGGTCCGGCAGGGAGCGGCTGTGGGGCGGCCCCAGGTAGGGGCCATTGAAGTCGAAGCCAGAACCCTGGCTCTCAGGGCTGCTTGAGGGGGCCGACAGGCAGGGCACGGGGCCTGGGGGCAGCTCCATGGGCAGGTCGGCGGCGGCCGGAGTCATGCTAGGCTCCGATGGTGAGTCGTGGGCATTTTTAGGGTCCTCCACGGTGAGAGGTGACACCTCGCTGTGCATGCGGTCTTCAGGGGACGCCCTGTGGGGAGAGCAGGTGCAAGATGCTGGGACCACTCTGGGCAGACACCTCAGCTCATGCAGGAGGGGCTGAGGGGGGCCTGGGACCAGCAGGGCTCACGGAGAGCACAGCGGGGGCGAGGCACGGTGGGCGGGGACCCTAGAGCAGGGAACCGGCCATGCTCCATCGCCCTGTGGGTCTGGCCCTCCAGCCTCTTGTTGAAGGGCCTCCTCTCCCAGGTGAGTCCCTCTCACCCTCTGCTCCTTGACAGGCCCAGCCTCAGGGCCCAGGCCGATGCCCAGTCCATGCATGCTGTCACCCCCTCATTCCTCACCTGTGGCCTGCACTGCCCTGTCCGGGGGTTAGCAGTGCTGGGGGCACAGGTGCTGACCCCATGAGGCCGAGGCAGGGCTGTTCCCAGGCAGCAGGGCACAGAGAGGTCACCTGTCAAACCTGAGCTCTGGCTCTTGCTAACCTGGAAATCAGGAAGTTCTTCCAGCTAGCCCACTGGGATGCTCCTTGCTTTAGTGCCAACCGCCTCCTTGGGCCTCTCCACACTGAGCCACAGGCCAGAGGCCACCTCCTCTGAGCCTCCCATGTGCACAGTGGGGCCACCTCCCGCCTCCCAGGGATCCCAGGCCCAGACACTCACCCCTCCAGGGGGGTGACAGCCTCCAGCCCAGGGAAGCAGCTGTCCCAGGGTCCCTTGTGTGCGGGGCTCCTGCTGGTGAGGGCCGACAGGCCGCCGGGGGGCCAGCGCCCCGCACTCACGTCCTGGAAGAGAGGGCGTGTGTGCCTGTGGGTGTGGGACCGCGGCATGGTGTTGGTGGAGGGAGGGCTGTGGGGGTGGCAGGGGATTCAGCGAGTCCCCAGAAAAGGGGGGCAGCTCAGCATGGTCAGGACCAGACACAGCCTCTGGCACCAGGAGGGGAGGCCAGAGAGGGGCTGGGACTTCCTGGGGTCCTCCACCCCAGCACTGAGGACAGGGACCCTGCTCTGGTGAGTCTGCTTATTGGGGTGTTGCTGCCTCCATACTCACCCCCTAGTGTTCCCACACTGGCCTTGAGACCCTCCCCACCCTCGTTCCCTCTGTGGTCCCCTCAGCCTCCTGGGATGTGCCCAGCCTCATGGCCCACCCCCCTCAGTCCTGTCTCATCCCCACCTGCCTTCTGCCTACAGTGACCTTCGCCCCCGGGCCACCCGGATCCTGCTGTCCTGTCCTCGGAGAGCCATCCTGCCCCCCACCGCCCCACCTGCCCTTCCTGAGCCCACCTGTGCATTCCTGGCATCCCCACCCTCAACCCCTCCTGCTCCACGGGGCCCTTGAAGGCAGGGCCTCTGTGCACTGCGAGGGTCGGGGGTCTTCAGGGATGAACTCACAGGTGCTGGCCTCTCTCTCAGAGCCTCCCAGCCCCACCCCTGGCCACCTGTGTCCCACTCTCCATGCCCCCAGGAAGGGAAGGAGGACGTGGGCACGGGGACATGGGCGCAGCGCAGAGGAGCCTTTCCCACCACAGCCGCCCTGACCGCAGGGTCCTACCTGGAACAGTTGGCTCTTACTGGGGTTGGGGATTTTCTCCTCCCACTTGTGGGTCAACCTGGAAAGACAGCAGGGAGGTGACAGCCACCAGAGACCTCAGGGCAGCTGCCCATGCTCAGATACAGAGGGGAAACTGAGGCCCAAGGAGAGGGTGAGATTTGTCCAAGAACCCCCAGGGAGTGGGTGGCAGAATAGGGACTGGAGGGATCTGCTGTGGGACCCCTGTGCCCCTCCTAGGGTCCCGGGTACCCCCACCCCCACTCATCATGGAGTCCCCTTACCTGTACCCATATATGCCACAGAGACGCAGGGCCAGGAGTAAGGCCAGGGTGGTGAAGACTAGGATGAGGGCCAGGCCCCACGTGGGCAGCACTTCCGGCAGCCAGGAAAGAAAAAGGAGCATTAGCCTCTGGGAGGGAGAAGCTGGGGCTCAGGTAAAAAGTGAGGACGAATGAAAGTAGCAAGTGCAGGGAGATGGGGAAGATAAGAAATCAGACCCAGACCTTCCCAGCTCAGACCTCTGTCCGAGGCCCTGATGTTTGTGGATGGTAACGAGAATTTTGTGCTGAGTGGTCACTGGTTAGTGGCTGCCACAAAGGCTAATGAAGCCATGGGTCATATTAATAGAGGACTAAGGTCCAATCTGAGGGAGGCATGGCGATGAGACCTGCTCTTCTCTGCTCTCTCAGGGCCTCATCCGCAGTCTGTGCGGTACAGCAGGTGTCATTTTTCAATGACTAGTGTCACATGGGAGGAAAGGATGCTGGGGTGGGTGCAGTCACACCTCTGTGTCTACATCACCCCTGCCCCTCACCCCAGCTGGGCTGTAGCGGGAAGGGAGAGTGTTGGGGGGGGGGGCGGGGGAGACATACCCCACTCAGTGTCCCAGGAGCTCTCCTCACTCCACTCGCTCCAGATCCCGCTGTAGCCTTTGTAGGGCTTGACCCTCACTCTCGCCTGGTACCTGGTGGAGGACTCCAGAGGCGGCAGTGACAGGACGCGCGTGTTCTGGAGGGGCTCTGTCTTGCTCTCCTGCGGGGGGGCAGGTGTGTCAGCAGGTGTGCTGAGGCTGAGGTAACTTCCGGGGACCATGTGGGCACAGCTGCAAACCCCTCCCCGCCCAGGGCTCTGCTACCCGCCAGCCCCCACCCCTCGCTGTGGCTGCATCCTCAGGTCTGCGGCAGGACCGCTCCCACCAAGGAGGACCCTCCTTTAGACCCACACAGAGAGAGAGAGCACTCCGGGTGGGACTGGAACCACACCTCTCGCAATGCACCCCTGTGACATTGAGGCCCAGAAACTGTCACCCAGTCCCATCCTCATCTTGAGACCCCTGGACCTCCCAGCTCCCCAGGGGAAGTTTGGACCCCAATTATGGCCTCTCAGGAATGCAGCGCAGGGTGACTGGACTCTGAGCTCTGAGATGGGGGTTCAGGTGCCCGGGGCCTAATCCCAGACCCACCCCTCCTGGCTTCTGTTTCTCCATTTCCAGCCCGCAGGCCTGGGACTGGCTCCAAGGTTCCTGGTCTGGCCTCTGTGGAGCCCCAGGTTCTGCACACGACTGAGGGCTGCCTGGGGGTGGGGGCCTGGACAGAGCCCCGGGCTGGGGCCCTGCCTGCTTTATCGGGAGTGGCTCTGCTCTGAGCGGCTGCACTGCTATGTCAGGAGGAGGTTCCTCTGCAGAAGGGTCCCCTCTATGGCTTTTGAAAACCCTTCAGCCAGCACCTCTCAGCCCTCCCTGGCCGGACGTCTAGGTTGCCTCCAGGGTGACATGTGTTCATTTTGACCACGTCACTTCATCTCCCTGAGCCTCAGGATTGCGATCACCAAGTCCCAGTGGCTTCCTCTGACTGTCACCTGCAGGTGGCGCCTTCCAGGTGTTGTCTCACATGCCTCCCCCACAGCAGGCCCCTCCGGGCCCCTCACCTCCCAGGAGGCTGCGTCTTTCTTGTACTGGACCTCGAAGGTGTACTCTATGTGGCCATAGAACATCTTTACTTCCCAGCGCAAAATGTAGCCATCTCTGCCCTTGGTCACATTGAGCGTCGGAGGAGCCATCTGGACTGGAGGGAGGAAACTTTTAGGGAACATTCTCCTCAACATTCCTCCCCTGGAACATCCCCTGCCTTCCATGCTGGTCACAGGTGCTATCTTCACCGGCCCCAGGACCCCAGGTCCCGCCCATCTCAGGCTCTCTGCACCCCCATTTCACCACATCATCCGATTGGACCTGAGCGGCCCTGTTCTTGGCCGAGGCTGAGTTCCACCTGTTTTGTAGCGAGGTGACGCCGAGCATGGGTTACTCATTGCATTTCAGTAAAAATAAAATCACTATCATTGGTTCTAGTCTAGAGCCGGGACTGTTCCAGGCACTAACAGACATGCTCGCTCTGCACGAATCCCCATCAACGTGTCACAGACGGAGAAAGTGAGCCCCAGAACAATTAGTCTCTTGTCAAGGTCAGGCAGCTAGCAAGGGGCAGAGACCAAGGTTGCAACCTGGCCGATCCCCAGAGAGGAAGTGGTGGGTTCTAACCCAGGCGGCTAAGACCGATTGGCCGATGACACGCACTGGAGCCGGGAGGACGGAGAGGAAGAACCTGGCCATCCTGAAATCCTGTGGGGGTTCCTTTGCATGGGCCCTTGATGCACACCAGGAACCAGGGCTATTAATCAGGGAAATGAACCTGCAAGGAGCTCCAGCTTTGGGCCCGCACCCCAGGCCCCACCTGAAGTATTCACAGGTCTATTGTTTTGAAGACGGAAAAGATCCCTCAGGGAGGACTTTGGAAACCTGAAAGCAAAGCCCCCAATCAGGGAATGGACAGACAGGCTGGGTGGGACCACCGGGAGGCCCGCTGAGGGCGGGAGACAGCGCAGCTGTGGATATCAACGCAACCTCCTACAGGTTTGTGGTTGCCATTGTCCTGTTACTGCTTCCTGAGAACTTCGAGAGGAGATTCTAATGACCTTGTTCACTTTGCTCATTGGACTGTGTTTGTTGAAAGTCGCAAATGGAAAGACGGGGCATAGGAACCCTGAGTTTACATGGTTTATACAAGGAGACACAGCTGTCCCAACACCCCCCCCATCCCCACCCCCACCCCAGAAGGCTGGGGCACACTCACTGTTTTCCGAGCTCTTTATAAACTTCTCTTCCCGCTTTGGCCGAACAGAGACGAGGTACTGGCTGTGGTTCCCGGGGTCGGCCACGGGCACCTGGCACCGGTGGTGGACATAGGGGCCGCGCGCCTCCTTCAGCACCGGGGAACACTCCTGCTCCCTGAGGGTCATGGCAGAGGTGAGGGCAGGAGGGAGCCACAGGGGGAATGAGACCTCGGGGTGAGCTGGGGCCACTGCTGGGCACCCAGAGGCAGGAGGAGGCCTGGAGAGGGCAAGGCCTAGAGGAGGGGAGGGGACAGAGGAAGGGACACTCACCCCTCGTTGGGGCTGGGCTTGTAGAAGAGGGTGAAGGAGACAGAGCGGCCCACCTCGGACCTCACTTCCCAGGAGCAGCTGAGCGTGGTGGCCCCATCAAAGAAGCACTGGAGGTTCTGGGGCTGGGCCTTGTCCCCTGCGAGGGAGACAGCCCTTGCTTGTTCCCTCCTCCATTCATTCCTAGCTCTCAGTGGCTGCCCGCTGTGGGACTCATCCCAGAGACAGCCTGGGCTTTGGGGCCCAGGCCGGGGCTTCAACTTCAGTCTGAACCTGCTAGCTGTGTGGCCACAGGTCAGAGTGAATCCTGTGAGCCTCCATGCCCCCGGGAATGGGGACAGCGTCTGGTTTCAGGGTTTGGGGACTGAACAGGAATGGTGGTGTCCGCACGTGGGTCAGCTCTCAGAGCACAGGGGACCACCGTTGTAATGGTCGCTGGGCAAAAAGTGTGCAGACCCTGGGGCCCAGCGGGAGCTGATGCCTCTGCGGAGCTACAGGGCGGGTGGGCTAGGGAAGACCCTCTAACACGTGGCACAGAGGTTGGTGGCCCCGGACTCCTGTGCGGACCTGTAATGAGCCACCCGCCACAGAGGGGCGCCGCCCCCACCCGACTGCCTTACCGCCTTACCTGGCTGGGAGTCCCAGCGAACATCTGGGCTCCACGGGCTGGGCCGGCCCGAGAACCCTGAATCCCGGCCCAGCCGGGTGCGCACTCGGGCCACGTAGGTGCTGCCGGGAATGAGGTGCCCGGGCCCCAGGTGGGCCTGCGGGGCGGTGGAGTTGAGACTGGAGGCATCCTGCGGGAGAGGGGGGCTGCTGGAGCAGGTGCTGGTGGGCCGGTCCCTGTGGGCCCCGGGCCGAGCCGGCCGAGGTCCCTACCTCCCAGGAGTCCTGAAGCCGCCTGTAGACCACGTCGAACTCCAGCTTGGACAGCCACGGGCTCTGGGAACCCCCGGGGGCCACACTCCAAGTCAGCAGGAACCGGTCCCCGTCAGCACTGACGTGGAGGTCTCTGGGCGCGGGGGGCTGCACTGAGGGAGAGGGAGTTGGGGCCTATAAGGGGCTGGAGGACTATGGGCGGGAAGGGCCTGCAGGCCTGCGTGTGGACAGCTGGGGTTCCAGGAGGAGCACTGCCCCCCGCTCCCCAGCTCACTGACCTTGGACAAGACCCCAATCCTAGGTGGGCTGCAGGCCCTTCATCTGCCAAATCATGGGATTCAATGTGACCGTGAATGAAGGCCGTGCAGATAGCGGTGCACATGCTAGTACAGCACGCGCTCCACACAAGGTGCTGGCAATGATCCCAAACTCTAAATGCAGCCTCCCTCGGTCCCCAGGGCCCCACTGCCCAGGACATAGCCTGTGTGGCACCCCGACCCAGCAGAGGGCACTGTGGCTCATGTTACTCTGTGTTGTCCACCTGCCAATGTCCTGCACCTCTCAGGGCCCAGCATAAAAGTCTCCTCTAGAACCTTCTCGGATCCCCTCCCCCAGGCAGAATCTTGGTTCCTTTTCCAGCCCACCTAGCCACTTGTACAGTCCTTACCCTGGGGGGCTTATGTGTTCCCACATCTGCCTCCCCGAGTGGTCCACGAGCTCGTGGGGTGGCAGGGTTGGGTCCTGGACCCCTTCCCTCTCCCCAAGGCCTGCAATGTAGCAGTTCAGTGGATTTGGGGAACAAAGTGAATGAATCAATGAATGGGTGCATGTGGGCAACCTTCAGATGCTTTTCATGAACTCATTCCATCAACCGCCAGCAAGCCTAGCTCTGCTGGGAGCTACAGGGCTGGGCGAGAGGTTCGTTAGTGAATGGCCTGGCTCCCGCCCTCCCAAAGCTTCTGTGTCTGAGTGCCCAGGGATGACATTCAAGCACAAAGCGTTCAGTAAGAGCAGACAGGGTACAAATGTTCTGTGCTGGGCACGGAATGTGGCGTGTTAGAGCAGGTCAGAGCTGCCCTTCGGAACATCTTCAGCCCAGACTGGCAGAGACGGGGCACCTCTTTCCCACACATGGATTTTTAGAGAGGGTGGAAGGAAGGGAGGGAGAGAGACAGAGAGAGAAACATCGATGTGAGAGAGACACATCGACTGATTACCTCCCGCATACTCCCCAATTTGGGGCTGGGGATCAAGCCTGCAACCGAGGTACATGCCCTGGACTGGAATCGAACCTGGGACCCTTTGGTCCGAGAGCTGATACTCTATCCACTGAGCCAAGCCAACTAGGGCTAACCTGGTAAGTTTTTATGTGAATCATGAGAACCGTTCTTCCAGAAGGGAAACCTTCAGCGCTGGAAGGCAATGGTCTGGCAGGTGGTGGAGCAGCCAGGGTGGGGTGGGGGTGCCTTTAGGCAGGGGGTCCTCACCTTGCACCTGCTCCAACAGCTCCATCATAAGGAGACATATATCCTCTTCCCTCAAGAGACCAAATCCAACCCCAGGCCAATGTCTCCATCCCATCCCTTGAACACTCACTCCCTGGCCCACCCTCTGCAGTGTGGCCACTCCCCGGGCCCACTGTCCACACTGGGGGCCACCCCCAGCCAGGGACCCCGAGCTCACCATGCTGGGCCAGGATAACAGTGAGCTGGGTGCCCAGAGGCCTGTCGGGTTGAAATGAGAAGTTGTCCTTGTCGGCTATGATGAACCGCTTGCAGGGAATGACGCATTTTCTGGGCACACAGTGGGAAGCCGGGCAGTCTGACCAGGGCATGTCATCACTGAGATCACAGGACACTGGCTTTGGGGGGGACCTGCAGGAGAGGACACAGGTCAGCCTAGAATGAAGCATCGCTCACTCGCAGCATTATTGGGTGGTTTCCATGTGAACCAATCCCTGTCCCGGGAGCCAACGTCCTTCTGGAGGGAGACAGACAGGAAACAGCGGAGTGAAATAAGTCGCGTGTCAAACGGGGAAAACTTGACGCAGACCAGGGCAGCAGGAAAGGGAGAGGAGGAGGCCAGAAGGTCTGGGGTGGGGGATGCAATTGGAAATAGGGGAGACAGGGGAGGCCTCCTGGAAAAGGTGACATTTGAGTAGAAACTTGGACGAAGTGGGGGAGGAGTCATGCAAATTCTGGGGAAAGGGAGTCTCCGGTACTTGCAAATGCACAGGCCCTGGCGGAGGCTCAGGTTTGTAGTGTTGTTCGACTAGGCAGTTAGACATTATGCATAGAGTATGTGAGGTCTAGGAGGCTAATTGAGTGAGGTACAGGAGGCCAACACTTAAAAGGAATTTGGATTTCACCGTAAGTGGGAAGAATTAGAGAGCTATGCGCAAAGGCGTGATATATTGTGACATATGCTTTGAAAGAATTCCTCTGGCTGCTGGGTTGTGGACAGATGGGTTTAAGGGGGGTGGGGGTTGTGGGGGGGGGGGCAATACTGGAAGAAGAAGGACCAGTTAGGAGGCTTCTGGAATATCCCAGGAGACAAGAAATGGTCTGGACCAGGTAGCGATGTTAACGTAACATTGGCCAGATTCGTGTTCTATTTTAAGATAAAGTCGACTGCATTTGCTGATGGATTAGATGCTCTGATGGGGAAGGAAAGGTGGTAAAGAGAAGAAAACAACATCAACACGACCCTCCCGGTGTTTGGCTTGAGCCACGAGGAGCCCCTGTTTAGTGGAAAGAGATGGCAGGACTGGGGAGGAGGGTCTTCTGGGGGCAGAGCAGGAATTTAGTTTAGGATGTTTGGGGTTGAAGACACCCATTTCCTTTCTTTTTTGTTATTTAGAGATATTCCTTTCATTCTTTCTTTTTAAATATATATATATATATTTTATTGATTTCAGAGAGAAAGGGAGAAGGAGAGAGAGAAACATCAATGATGGAAGAGAATCATTGATCAGTTGCCTCCTGCACACCCCTCACTGGGATGGAGCCTGCAACCTGGGCATGTGCCCTTGACCGGAATCGAACCCGGGACCCTTCAGTCCGCAGGCCGACACTCTATCTACTGAGCCAAATCAGCTAGCGTGAGATATTCCTTTCTTTTTTTAATATTTTAAAATTGATTTGAGAGAGAGAGAGAGGACAGGAGAGGTATAGGGAGTTAGAAACATTGATCAGAAACATCAATCGGCTGCCTCCTGCACGCCCCTTATTGGGGATCGAGCCCGCAACCTGGGCATGTGCCCTGACTGGGAATCGAACCGGTGACCTCTTGGATCATGGGTTGATGCTCAACCCCTGAGCCACACCAGTCGGGCGACACTTACTTTCTAAGGGACGATGTGGAGAGGCGAGTGCCCCGGCTGGGTTTCAGCTTCGGGGGAGGTCTGGGCTGGAGAGAGCAGTGAGAGGCCCAGAGCCTGAGGCTGGATCTCTGCCACTGCATCAAGGTATGAGTGGAGGGCTGAGCCCTGGGGCACTCACTCTTCAAGTTCAAAACCAAAGAGGGAGCCAGATGAGGAGACAGGGAAGGATGGGCCAGGGAGACACAGGGCAAGGGGTGAGTGTGGCGGCCAGAAGCCAGGAGAAAAAGTGCTTTAGGAGGACCCTGTGGTCAGTCCAAGTCAGGGGTGCCTGGGGTCAGGGAGGGAGAGGCTCAGACTGAACACTGGGCTTAGCAGCCACGAGGGCTTTGCTGACTCCAGCAGGAGCAGGTGACCTGGGGGGCAGCAGACTCCTGGGGGCGTCGTTTCCCGAGAGAATAACTGGAAAGACACTGGGCATGCTGGGTCTGGACTGCTCTTTAGAGGAGTGTTGTTACAAAGGAGGCAGGGGTGGGCCCCGGCTGGAGGAGATGGGGTCAGGGGGCACCCTGGCACTGCACCCCTTCTTGGCATCTGTAAATGGGGCTCAGGATGGTAAATGATCCCAGGGGAGGGCCCATCCATGGCCCAGGAGAGTGGAGACCTTGAGTGGCAAGACCAGATGAGACCCCGGCTGCACAATCTCTGCAGGAGGTCACCGCAGGCGACGCAGGGAGGCGGCGGGCATGGCCGGGCAGCGAGAGCACAGAGGGGCTGGGGCTTCTCTTCCGTGGGGTCTGGTGTCTCAATGGGGGTGGGAGCAGGTCAGAGCCAAGGGCAGGGGGTGCAGTGGTAGTGAGGAGAGGAGAGCGAGAAATACAGAGGTGAGCAGGAGAGCAGGAGAGAGGTGGGTGGCCACGCTCCCCAGGGCGGCCTTGAACCCTGTGACCCCAGCTGTTTAATGATCTCTGTTACTATGAGTTGGACTCTCACCAAACCCCAGCATGGAGCAAGGCATCTTCCCGAATGGCACACGCCCCAGACACCACGCGAGGGAAAGGGCAAACTCCTCAAACAGGAGGTTTCAGGGCTTGGGGACACCTGGAGCCCAGCCTCTCAGGCCAGACACCAGTTTTGGCTACCCTCAGCTCCACAGCCTCGGTTTCCTCATCTGTGAACTGGGTGGGCATTTTATCCCACCATGCCCGCCTCTAAAAGGGAACGAGTGCGGGCGATTTTGTTAAATTGTGATGAAATAAGAGAAGATTATCACCATCCACAGCAACAACATTAACACACATGCTCGTCCCGAAACCCTGGTGTCAGATACCACCTCCTGGGCCTGGTGGCCACCCCATGAGCAGCACCTCCTGGGCAGGGGCCTCCGTCCTCTGTTCTCTGTCCTCTGTCCTCTGTCCAGCCCCCACCCGGCACAGCCTCACACAGCAGCCCCTCCCTGCCCTCCTGCCCCCGGGCCCCAGAGTCACTCACTCGTTCAGCCTGTGGTAGAGGGTCAGGTTGATGAGCCGCTGGGCATCCTGGGTGTCCGCCCACCTGCAGGTGATGCAGCTGGTGTAGTCATTATGGCAGCGCAGGGTCTGCAGTGGGACGGTCTCTGACCCGGGAGAGGCAAGAAGGGGTCACACCTCTCCCCTCCAGGTGTCCCTTGTCACCACCCCTCCCAGCCCCTCCTGGGTGCCCAGGACTGGGGAAGGGTCACCCAGAATCCACTAGAGGCTCCTGGATGCCAGACAGAGGTCTGGGACCCTGGGCAGGGCCAGGGGCTCCGCAGGTGTGCGGGTGTTGGTTGCGGACAATCCTGTCTGGATAGAGACACAATATCCTCGTTGGTTCACAGCCATGTCTAGCCCCTGCTGTGTCCTTCTCCTGGAGCCGGGTCCCTGCCACCCCAGGACAGGGACGGGTATCAGGCACAGGCCCTGCCCCTGGAGCCCTCGGTGCATCCTGGGAGGAGAGGTACAAACCACTCCTAAGAGGCAGCGGGGCAGAGCCCTGCTCTGCGACCCCCTGCCCATGTCCTTGCTCAGCTGCCAGGCCTGATGGTTGGAAAAGGGGATGTGGTTGCCATGGTGACCAGAGACGCCAAGTTCTCTGGGAGCCCTTGGGGAGCGGGTTTCATGGGCCTCAGGAGCATCCCAGCTGCTGGAGCCAGAGCAGGAAGAGACCCTCAGGCTGAGAGCTCCAGGGAAGTGGGGATCCGGCAAGGCCACTATCAGAGGAGTGGAGTGGGAGTGGGGGTGGGGGTGGGGGAGAGAAGGGGCAGAGAAAGGCTGGAAGGGCCGGCCTGGAGGTCAGAGGCCTTGAATGCCACGCTGAGGAATGTGGGCAGAGGAAGGACACAGTAGAGATGGCCTCTGCAGGGGGCCTGAGAGCACTGAGCGGGAGTGTGGGAGGGGCCAAGAGGCACCTGGGAACATTAGGGAGAGAGGAGGCATGAGGGAAGGGAGGGAGGGAAGGCCGGAGCCCCTGGGGTCTGGAGCTTCCTGGGGAACATGTGGTGGACAGCCTCACCCAAGGGTCCCAGCAATGGGAGGGGACTGGGGAGAGGAGATAAAGGGGAGGGAGCTGTCGGCTCACCTAGGTCCCCTGCCATGCTGGGCTCCCGGCTCAGAGCCAGCAGGGCCATTGGGAGCAGCCACCGGGTCAGCGCCATCTCCCGGTCAGCTCTGGGCAAGCAGGGCCGGCAGGGTGGGTGCAGGTCTGGGCCAGGGCGGGTCCTCACTGGCCTGGAATCCTGTGTCCCTCCCCAGTTGGGGGCCAGGCCAGACCCATGTCATCCGCTTGCTCTTGTGAATCTTCCCTGCAGGGTCTGGCTTCTCTGGGCCTGTGGAGGAAACGTTACCTGGGAGCTGCCCTCCCAGTCCTGCATCCCCAGGCACTCAGCCCACTTTTGGGGTGAACCCGAGAAAGGTCCTGATGCATGGGTCTCAGCCTGGCACCTCGGACAGTGCCTTCCCCTTCGCTTCAGTGTCCCCCAGTGTGACCTCGAGGGAGATGCTCTAAAGGCCTGTGAAGACGTGGGTCAGGCACCCGGGCAGGGCCCTGGTGATGGGAAAACAGGAGACAGAGGCCTGGTATTGGATTTGCACCGAATCCCCGTGGGCGACTGACCTACATCTGCTTGGGGGAGTCACTGGGTGTGGGGGACACAGTGTCCTCCCTGGATGTGACCACGTGCACACTCACTCACACACTTGGGGCCTGGTACTCTCCCCACCTCTGCCCCGGTTCCTGGCATTCCTCCCACACCACCCTCCCAACACCAGACACCAGACACCAGTTCCGCTTTCTCAGCAGGAGGCTGGGGATTTCCTCTTTTCATCCCTAGGAAGAGAGTCTGAAACTTCACTCAAGTTGCAGGAGCGCGAACACACACACACACACACACACACACACACACACACACACGTGCACGCGTGATGTATCAGTGGACACAGACCAGACAAACTGTTTTACCCAAGGATGTGCTATATGACGAAAGAGAAGTCATGAGTCAACATGCAGTGATAAGAAATAAGAAAACGAACAGGGATAAGAAAAAGTGCTAAGATAATTGAATAACAACATAAATCGTATCAGGTAAATCCCTATTTCTCACCATTCCCCAAATATCAGGCTACTTTACAATTTAAATGGAAGAAGTCAAAGCATATTAAACTTGCAGACCATAGAAGTGAATATCTTTACACTACTCCAGCTTACAAACAGTGGAAGAAGTCAGAGAGATGAAGGCTGACAGATAGAAATACATAAAAGCAAAATCTTCTATATTGTATAAAAATAACCAAGACCATGAAGCAAAGGACAAAATGCGAAAGAGAAATGTTTGCAGCAATATGATGAGGAACAGATGACTATCTTTACATTGGAAATGTTTAAAAAAGATTAATGTCATCAATGAACACACGCAGAAAATTCACAGACACACAGAAAATTCATATCAGTGGCTGACATAAAACACTGACCGTGAGCCAGGCCCGGCTCAGGGCTTCACAGGTATGAATACATCACTGTGCAGTGACTACTAGAAACCCCACTTTACAGATGAGGAAACAGGTAGATGGTCCAGGATCGCACAGCCAGTAAAGACAGGCTGGGACTGAAGCCAACAGTAGGCAGGCGCTAGAGTCTGTGCTCTTAACCGCTACACCAATAGCGGTTGTACTTCCCAATCATTGGTATCATACGTGTCTACTGTGAGGAATACTGACCCAGCAGACATTTCTACAAACATGCATAAAAACTAAACATCTGATTATTGAGTTTAATACTATTATCTTATTGAGTTTAATACTATTGATTTTTTTTTCATTCTATAAGGGAACAATTTTTTACTGTAAGTCTTATTTGTTTCTTTTCTTTTCTTGCCACTGATTCCAGTATCACATGCTTTCTTTCTTTCTTGGACTCTTTTTTTCTTTTCTGAAATACATCCTAGAGCAGTGATGGGCAACCTTTAGAGCTTGGTGTGTCAAACTTCGCCAAAAAACTGAGCATAACTCGGGTAGTGTGTCACTTTGAGGAAAAAACATTATTTCACAAATGTTTCATCCTCAGGAGCAGCAAATGTTTCATCCTCGGCATGCGGCCGCCTCAGCGGCCGCGTGTCATCAGAAATGACTACGTGTGCCAGTGCTGACACGCGTGTCATAGGTTCGCCATCACTGTCCTAGAATAACTTGTTTTTTTGGTCGTTATATTTCAAGAACTTTTTTTCCCCTTGAACTTTTTTTTTATCCTCACCCAAGGATATGTTTGGAGAGAGAAAGGGAGGGGGGAGAGAGAGAGAGAGAGAGAGAGAAGATCTATCGGTTGCTTCCCATTGCTCTGACTGAGGATTGAACTTGCAACCTAGGTATGTGCCCTGACTGGGAATCGAACCTGCAATCTTTTGGTTTATTGGATGACGCTCCTACCAACTGAGACACCCAGCCAGGGCCAAAACAAAACTTTGAAACTTCTTGCTTAACATCCTCAGGGAGATTTGAGAAATCATGGCCATTTAAAAGAATAGACTGCTATGCAAACAATAAATAGACAGAGATCTTGGAATTTGATGGTAAAAACATCCATGATTTTTTAAAAAACCCTCAGTAACAGGCCAAATGACTGAATGAACACTACAAACAATCATGTTATGATGGTATATGCTGAAGACAGAGCAAATGAGCAAGGAGAGGGAAAGCCTGAGAGAAAAAGCTGAGACCTGGAAAAGAATCCAGGAGTTCCAACATCTGGAAGCAGAGGACAGAGAGAATTGCATGCAGGTGTGGCAGACAGTGTCCACCAACTAGCTGCCCTTCTTCCTCAGTAACAGAAGTGCAGGTTTTATTTGGACCTTTTGCTGCACAGAATTAAAGGCTATATTTCCCACAGTCTCCTATCATTAGGTGTGGACATGTGACTAAATCTTATCCAAGGAGATACGAGTGGAAACATTGGATGTGCTATCCAAAAAGGCTGTTTAGGCCTAGCCAGTTTGGCTCAGTGGACAGAGTGTCGGCCTGCAGACTGAAGGGTCCCAGGTTCAATTCTGCACATGCCCTGGTTGCAGGCTCGATCCCCCATAGGGGGAGTGCAGGAGGCAGCTGATCAATGATTCTCTCTCATCATTGATGTTTCTATCTTCCTCTCCCTCTCCCTTCTTCTCTGATATCAGTAAAAATATATTTAAAAAGAAAAAAAAAAGGCTGGAGAGATTAAAAATGGTGACAGAGTAACTGGATGCTGCACGGATACGCTCCCAGTTCCAAACTGGAATTACAATGAAAATATGGAAAAACTTCCTGAATAACCAAAGGAAGACTCGCTGGAGAGAACCCTGATACCCAAGGACAGAAAGTGGAGATGGCATAGAGACTGGTAGGAGGGGTGGAGGCACGAAAGGGCTGGCCGGGGCCCCCACAGACAGCAGCTAAAGTTCTGGGGAGATATCTCAGCTGCAGGGGGTTGCCACTGAGAACACTGGGGTCTAATCCCCAAGTGGGGCCCCCCAGTAGAGAGCACCAGAACTGAGGGTACCCACATAACATCTGGCTGTGAAAAGCAACGGGGTTGCTGTCTGCCAGGGAGAGACAGCTGGAAATTCAGGACCCCTCTTAAAGGGCCAACACACGAAATTCCCTGTGTAGCCACTCACCTTGTGCCCGGCAGAGGGAGGGCAGAGTGGACTGGAGCTGTGTGAACAGAAGCCAGGATTGGGGGCTCAGGAATTAGAGCTCAGAAGGCAGACATCCTGGTTTCCTGTGCTGAGTCATTCCCTCATGCTGTGGGAGAGAACATCTTTCTTTTGTAGGCATTACCTATACAGGCAACCTTGCCTGGGGGAAAGACAGCTGGTCCACCCTATTGGGAAACACCTTGCCCCATGGTGTAGAGTTGCTGAAGCCCAATAAGAGATTGAGAATAACAATTAGCCTCCAGGCAGGAACAACCGCCCCACCCTATTGAAAACAACTCTTGCAACACCTGAGGTCAATAGTCTGAGGGCAATTTAACATAGAATCTTATCAGTCTGTAAACAGAGGCAGTCTCTGGTGGCTTTAAGTCTTTGCGTGATCTAATCAGTCAGAAACAGCGTTTGACACTGTCCTGCACTAGAGATTGAGAGGTGTATCAGATCTACCTAACACATAGCCACAAACCCAAACTGGCAGCCAAAATGAGGAGACAAAGAAACAACCCCCAAATGAAAGAACAAGAGAATTCTCCAGAAGAAGAGACAAATGAAATGGAGATAAGAACAGCATGAGAATCCCTAACCGGTTTGGATAGAGTGTTGGCCTGTGGACTGAAAGGTCCCAGGTTCAATTCTGGTCAAGGGCATGTACCTTGATTGCAGGCACATCCCCAGTGGGAGGTGTGCAGGAGGCAGCTGATCGATGTTTCTCTCTCATCGATGTTTCTAGCCCTCTATCTCTCTCCCTTCCTCTCTAAAATCAATAAAATATATATTTTTAAAAAGAACAGCATGAGAAAAGATATAGTAACTGAAAACAGAAATAAAGAATGACATAGCACAAATAAAGAACACTTTGAAAGGAATACACAGCAGATTAGGGGAAGCTGAGGATCAAATCAGTGGATTAGAAGATAGGGTTGAAAAAAATCTCTGAATCAGAGAACCAGAAAGAAAAAAAACAACAATTAAAAAACAGGAGGACAGCTTAAGGGAGCTGTGAGACAATGTGAAATATAACAATGTTCGAATAGCAGGTGTGCCAGAAGAGGCAGAAAGGGAGAAAGGGATAGAGAACGTGTTTGAAGAAATAATGGCAGAAAACTTCTCTAACCTGGTAAAGGAAAAAGGTACACAAGTTCAGGAGGCACAGAGAACCCCAAGCAAGAAGAACCCAAACAGGCCCATGCCCAGACACGTCATAATTAAAATGCCAAAAATTACTGGTAAAGACAAAGAGAGAATCTTAAAGGCAGCAAGAGGAAAGAGAACGGTTACCTACAAAGGAGCTCCCATAAGCCTGACACTTGATTTCTCATCAGAAATTCTATAGGCCAGAAGGGAATGGCATAAAGTACTCAAGGTAATGGAAAGCAAGGATCTGAGATCAAGATTACTATATCCAGCAAGGCTATCATTCAAAATAGACAGTGAAATAAAGAGCTTCCCAGACAAAAAAAAAAAAAAAAAGGCTAAAGGAGTTCATCACCACCAAGCCAGCATTACAAGAAACACTAAAGGGATTGCTGTAAGGGATTGCTGAGAAGACACACAGAGAGAAACCTAGCCATACAGAATTAAAATAGCTATAAATAAGTACCTCTCAATAATAACCCTAAACGTAAATGGATTAAATGTTCCAATCAAAAGGCATAGGATAGCTGAATGGATACAAAAACATGACCCAACTATATGCTGTCTACAAGAGAACCACCTCAGAATAAAAGACACACACAGGATGAGAGTGAAGGGATGGAAAATTTTTTCCATGCAAATGGAAAAAAAAAAAAAAAAAAGCTGGAGTAGCAATACTCATATCCAACAAAATAGACTTCAAAATGAAGGCTATCACAAGAAATAACAAAGGTCACTACATAATACTAAAGGGATCAATCCAACAAGAGGACATAACCCAGGTAAACACATTTGCACCCAATATAGGAGCACCTAAATATATATATATATATATATATATTTTTTTTTAAAGTCTGTTTAAAGGGAGTTGGCTCCAGCAGCCATTTTGGACCATGAGGTAACCCTGAGGATGAAAGCCACATGCCACAGCAAGAGAGAAACCTGGATTCCTCTTTTCACTGTGGAGCAACCATTCCAGCCTGAGATTGCTTGCTTCTAGACATTGTTTATGTGAGGGAAAAAAAAAAGTCTGTATTGTTAAACCACTGTTGTTTGGGGATTTTCCATGTGCACCCACATGGGTACAGTTAGAAATAGAAGAAAACTTGCCCTAGCCGGTTTGGCTCAGTGGATAGACTGTAGGCCTTTGGACTGAAAGGTCCTGGGTTTGATTCTGGTCAAGGGCACATGCCCAGGTTGCTGGCTCAATCCCCAGTAGGGGGCATGCAGGAGGCAGCTGATCAATGATTCTTTCTCATCATTGATGTTTCTCTCTCTCCTTCTCCTTCCTCTCTAAAATCAATAAAAATATGTGTGTAAAAAAAAAAAAAAGAAATAGAAGAAAACTTCACAGGGCTTTGAAGGAGACAACAGGTCACTAAGTGAAGAGTGAGAGTCATTTTCCATAATACCTACTCAGTCTCAAACTGGTGAACTTTCAGTCATCCAAGAATGAAAGGGTAATCCTAGCAGTTTCCCGAAGGAAAGAAACAAACAGGTTATTTTTAATTCAGCAAGGGCCAGGTTGGCAAGATTTTCTCAAGAAGTTAGTGACTCCAAACTCCAAATACACAGGGATGTCTTGAAAATATGGAGAGAAAATAGTTTAAACCTAGAATCATAAACAATCAAGCTTACTTTGAAGTTCAAGGGCAAACACCACAACATTTTGGAAATGTGAGGACAAAAAAAAGCTTTTCAGATATTTCCTGGGGGAAAAATTACTCTAGGATGTATTTCAGAAAAAAGAAAAAGTCCAAGAAAGAAAGAAAGCATGTGATACTGGAATCGGTGGTGAGAAAATAAACTAATAAGACTTACAGTTAAGTCAAGAATTGTTCCTGTACAGAGTGAAAATAAATGAATACAAGATAGCAATGTTAAATTCAATGATCAGATGATTTTACCGTAGGAGTTGGCTGTGAGGTTGCAGTGGACAGTGGAGAAGTGAAAGTTTGTGAAGGGTCTCGTCTTGTTTTGCAATAGCATTTAAATGTTAATTTCCAACTGCTGATGGAAAATAAAGGTTAAATATATGTGTTAAAAACCTAAGGGTTAAAAGTCACTAAGAGTGAGAGGTAACCACAGGGGCAAGAGGGTGACAGAGAGGAGAAGGAGGGCAAGGGAGAAAGGAGAAGAGAAAAACCAAACACCTTTTCACTCAAAATAAACCCACACACCAAAATTCCCAAACTCTTGGAGAAATTTCACGGTAGGAAAAACAACTGAAAACAAAAAACACCCCCCCGCCCCTCCCGCCCCCCCTCCCACCCCCCGCTGACAAATTCACGGCAGACAAAAACGATTTTCAAGGACGATCTGACAAAGGAAGACCGTATCATGGTCACATAGGGATTATTCCAGAAATGGACGGAGAGCCATTGAGAAATCTACTCATGATTCAAAGAAACAGATGAACAGATTCAAGGGAGGAAAAGGGTAAGTTTATCTTGACAGTCGCTTCTGAATATTTGGCGGTACAAAAGCCATTCCCGAGTAAAGAAACAAACAAATAAACCTCGGCAAATGAGGAGATGAAGGGAGGCTGGCATCTCTGGTATCGACTAGAACCCTCTGGCAGCACCCAAGGCAAAGGGTACATTGGAGCCCCCTGGTCAGGGCCTAAAGGAGAGGCTGCCCACAATCATCAGTCTCCCAACTTAGCCTCTAAATTCAATGGAATCTACCTCAAAATTCCAAAAATGTTTCAAAAGGATCTTTAAAAATTGTACATTTTTATTGATTTCAGAGAGAGAAAGGGAGAGGAAGAGAAACATCAGTGATTAGGGAGAATCATTGATCAGCTGCCTCCTACATGACCCCTGCCTGGGATCGAGCCTGCAATCTGGGCATGAGCCCTGACCAGGAATCGAGCCTCCCGGTTCATGGGTCGACACTCAACCACTGAGCCACACTGGCTGGCTCAGAAGGATTTTTAATGGGCTTGACAAACTGATTCTAAATTATAACAAACCAAAGATGAGAGACTTGCTCTATTCACTATAAAAGTAATAAGGGATATAATAGACAGATGGAACAGAAAACAGTAAGGAAAATGAGCAAGTTGGAATTTGGGGAGTAATAAAGGCATTTCAAATTACCAAGGCAAGGATGGGCTGCATTCACATAATTAATGATATTGCCACAATTAGCAGATGGTTCTTCAAGTTAGATTATTACTTTCCATATTACCCACCCCTCTAAAGTCTAGGTGGGTCAACAATCTACAAATCACAGCTAAAATGATAAAAGCATCACAAATATTTCTTTAATCTTGGGGGTTGAACAAGGCATCCAATCCAGAAAGCATTAAGTGAAAAATAATGACAGATTTGAGTTAGAAGCAGTTCATACACTTTTATATGAAACAAGATACCTTAAACGTGGTGAAGAAAACACACAAGCGATAATCTGGAAGAATATATTTTCAACATACAGGAATACACTGTTAATACCCATAACGAGTGACTCACTCCTAGAGCGAGAGGTACAGGCAGAGAACTCATCAGAAAACGGACAAAAGACATTTCCATGTCCGTCTCCGAAGGACGTCATTGGTGAAGACCCACAACTTCACCCCTAATCAGAGGAAAACGTCCACGCAGAACCAGGCAATTTTCATCTATTCTATTGGACCCGATTAAAATATTCTTTTTCTAAAGAGAAATCGGCCCTTTCATGCATGACCGTGCGGGCATATGTTAATTTCACTACTTGGAGGATGATTTGAAAATATTTGCATAAAATTTAAACACGCACTCTCTTGCTGAGCAAGTCGGCTTCCAGGAATCTGGGCTGCAGGAACACGCTCACAGGTGTGGATAAACCGGAAACGACCTACGTGTCCCTCCGTAGGGCCAACTGTCACATGGCCATTCTAATAAAGGCCACGTACTTCATAGGATTAATACATGAGTTAAATCTACATGTATATTGTGGAAAGTTGCTAAAACTTATTAGGCGAGAAAATAATTTAGAACAATATGTACGTAAAAATCCCATTTATGTACAAAGAAAAACGATATACTTACATTAAGCTTGAAAGTGTTTGGGAGGGTACATGTGGTGAAGAGGGTGGAGCGTGGGACTAGGGGATAGAGGTGTCGACACTGTCTTCTATGCTGCATAATTCTGCGCTATTCTAATTTTTTAAAATATATTTTTATTGATTTCAGAGAGGAAGGGAGAGGGAGAGAGAGAGAGAGAAACATCAATGATGAAAGAGAATCACTGATCGGCTGCCTCCTGCACGCCCCACACTGGGGATCGAGCCCACAACCCGAGCATGTGCCCTTGACTGGAATCGAACCTGGGACCCTTCAGTCCCCAGGCCGACGCTCTATCCACTGAGCCAAACCAGCTAGGGCTAGTCTAATTTTTCATAGAGCAGATATCCATGCATTTACTTGATTAATATTAAATATGCTGATTAAGTCATGAACTGTCCTGGAGTATTGGTGAATAGAGCGCAACATCAGTGAAACTGATGAATAAGAAGAGTGACTGAGAGCTACCAGGAAAGGTCTTACTCATCATTAAACTGGTAAGACAGTAGGAAGGGTGACAGGAAGAGGAAATTGGCACCTGGCTACACAGAATGTAACAGGGCTTGGAAGAGGAGAAATCGCACATGGGCAACTGTCATTCAAGGCTGTCTGGGGAGGCCCCACAGGCTTGGACCCTAGTTCGGACCCCTAGACTCACCTGCCCTCCCATCCACAGGGCGATTGCATACACCTGCACCTACCGTCATACACCTGCACATACGTGCCGGCACCCCCGGACACCCACCCAGACAACACACTTGGGGCCAGAACACACACACCTGAGTCCAAACCCAGCTAAGTGACAGCAGCTTAGGGCGGGTGTGGCAGCCAAAGCATTCTTTGAGGGAGAAACATATGTCTGTGGGGAATGGGACTGGGCCTTCTCATTTACAAAGAAAAACTATATGCTTACACTAGAGGCCCGATGCACGAAATTCGTGCAAGGGGCTTGGCCCTCACAGCCCTGGCTGCCTCAGTCCTCGCGGCCAGGGCTGCCTCGTGGCCCTGCAGCCCTGCCCACTGGTCATTCTGGAAGGTCATTCTGGAAGGTCATTCCACCATCCAGTCTAATTAGCATATTAGCTCTTTATTATATAGGATTAAGCTTAGCAAGTGTAATGTAAAGTCGTTTCCTCCCAAGCCCTGGGCCTGAGCCTGGCAAGGCTCTACGTTTCCCCTTCAGCCTCCCAGTCTCTCCGAATCCTCCCTCTCCTTCTCTCTCTCTCTCTCTCTCTCTCTCTCTCTCTCTCCCCCCCTCCACCCCCCATTCCAGAGGTGAGGAGATAGAAGCAGGGAGCAGGGAATGGATGTTCCCATGGCCTCCTCGACACCTTAGTAAACAAAGCAAAGATGACAGAACACAGTGTCTGACTCCCAGGCCTGAGCTCTCTATCACCCCAGAGATAACTCCCCATTTTCAGGACAGCTGGACCCCACCAGTGAGGGCCCCATCCCCCCGGCCCCTCACACAGCCCACCAGCTGCCTGAGGAGTCTGGGCTCAGGTCTTTCCAAGAGGCCAAGCCTTAACCTCCCGAAGTCCCCAGAGCACACCTGCCCATCAGCACCCCAGCTCTCCCTGTCCCTTCCATCCCAGTTTTCCCACACTCCCTTGCTCCCCACCCCACCTGTCAATCTGCCCCCTAAAGCCAGGTCATACCTCCTTGTGGGGGGACACACCAGCCTTCTGCTGGAGGCTCCAGGCAGCAGTGAGCTTCTCGCACTTCCTATTTATGCTGACGTCGTTGTTAGGAAACCGAGAAGCAGAAAGAGGAAGCGATGCCCCGGCCGTTTCTGCGCAAGTGGCCCCTCACAAGATTGATGGGCTTCTTAGAACTTTCATTCCGAGCCTCACCGATTGTGCCCTCTGCCCCACATTGTCTCCTGCACATCCTCTGATTGTCAGCTCAATGCCAAGTTTCTCTACGGAGACTCCCTTGATGCCGCAGAGGGTCGCGGGGGGAGGTGGCTGCAATTCCCAGAGCAGGGGAGCGCCCAGAGTGCATGGACAGTGGACTCCGCTGAACTCCCACCTCCACTCCTGCTCCCATTCCCTGCGGGTAACTGTGCCAGGTCTCAGGACCCCCGTCTGCTACTGACAAGCATCTAAAACGTCCAAGGCCCATTGAGACAACCAAGGAGATGCTGATGGCGAGATGGGAGCTCAGACCTGGCCACAGTGACCCCCGAGGGTTGGTTGGTATGACTTGGATCCCCCCATGTCCTTTTGCCTTGCACCTGCCCACACGGTCCCACACTCCTCAGTATCCATGGTTGTCTTTCCTCAACACTGCCTTACATGTGGCTCGCACTTCTTTCCCCAGCACCCAGCACACGCCCTGGCACAGAGGGGCCCTTAGTGACTGCAGGTGGAACGAGTGAAAGACTCCTGAGCATGGCAGGGCTGGGGTTAAGGCAAACTGAGTGAGGCACGCCCTTGGGTACAAAATTTAAGGGGGCACCCAAACAGTCAGTCATCAAGATACATCATGTTTTAATGCAGTATTGTGAAAAGCCAAAATTCATTCAAGAAATTAACAATAAACCAAACACGACATTTTAAATCAAGTCCAGCTCAATAACAGTGCCCCCTCAATAACAGACGCCGTAGTGGAGTCTGAGGCAGAAGGAAAAGCAGAGGCAGAGTGTATAGGAGGAGGGCATGGGGGCAGTGACGGGGACACGGGGCAAGAAGGTCCGGGAACCTGTAACAAAGCTCTTGGACTCTGGCCTTTACCTGCCAGGAAGGGCAAAAGCCTGGCCCGGAGCAGGAATGAAGCCCAGGCTGGAGGCAGAGTGCTGGCAGCAGGGCTGAGTTCTCTCTCGGGACTTTGGCTGGAGTGGAATTCCTAGGTGTGGAGAGGCATGCAGGGGTGTGTCCAGGGCTGAGAGGCGGGAGTTAAAGTGACATCAGGGCCTGCCTGCTCTCCTGGGTTCTCCCACCCAGCCCACCCTCCCTGTGCTCCTCTGTGTGCTGGGCAGGCTGAGGGCTGGGGACCCCAGCAGGGGCCACACCCAGGCCTGGTCAGTGAGAGCCCAGTTTGGGGAAAGAGGCCCTTCTGGAGGTCAAGGTGATGCTGTTGTAATTAGCTAGTTATTAACCATAGGAAAGGAGCAGAGGGAGACAGCAGGCACTATAAGCAGGGCCGTTTCAGGCAGCTTCACCAGGGAGCTGCAACTTTGCACGCCCCAGGGAGCCACCGGCTCCTTCCCTGCAGATCACCGGGAAGGGACTAGACAAGGGGAAGGCGGGCCCCTGAGCAGTGAGTCCGGGGAACATAGCCAAGGTCCTTGCCTGTCAGTCTCACCTGGGAACAGAGATCACTGGCCAGGGTCGCTGGGCTCTCCAGGGCGCTGGGGACTTCTGCTGCCAGGGAGCTTGGGGAGGTCCATCTCGTTGCCCCAAAGAAAGGTTTAACCCCACTGCCTCCAAGACAGGGCAAGAGACCCCAACTGTGAGGAGTCAGGCTCCCATTGGCCTGGCGGAAAAGCTGCCCTCCACACCAGACTCCTGCACGCGCTCCGGGCTCCGGGCAGGCTCTGAGGGCCTTGTGGTCACATGTTTTCATGCCAAAACCTCTGTCTTCTTCAGGTGCCTCTAAGAAGGCCTCCTTATTGGGGAAGAAAGGGAAAAAAACACCTGTGCTCCCCGCTGACTCAGCAGCCAGTACTTTTCTATTCCTATTCCTGTCCTCTCCTCTCACCCCTCCCCTCACCCCTTCCTCTCACTGCTCCCCTTACCTCCTCCATCTCACCCTCACCCCTCCCCTCACCCTCCCGGGCCCCAGGGATCCATCTGACCCTCCACTGGCACTTCACTCCATGGAGAAGAGTGGAAAGGGGGGTATTTGGTGCTTTCTTGGGTTTTACACTCTTGCTTCTACCATCACAGTAAGTGATGAAGGCTTAACTCTTTCCGTTTGGGGCTTGTTGCTGTACCTGGCTATTCCCGCACCTGGCAGTCATCCCCGCTCCCAGCCCAGGTGAGCTCCTGACAGGTAGTCAGATCCCTTTCCCAGGTGGCTAAGCTGCACCTCAGCTTCCAGGCACCCCACATGACGGGGACTCAGCAGTGAGGTGGCCTGAAAATAGACTATCAGAATTTAACATAGTTCAACTTTGAAAAATAAAATTGCCAATGATACAAAAACAAACCATCCAGCGACAGCAAGAAGAAGCCAGAAAAAAAATAAAACAAGACAAGCTGAATCATGCTCACGAGGGTGGCTTTGATGTGGGTGTGTAATCCCACAGGGGATCCGGGGCTGTGGTTACTGATGTGGTTCTGATGAGAGGGGAGGGGAATGAACCCTTGCTTTTCTCAGCTCTGTGATTCCTGGCCAACTGCCTTGACAGTCATGGAGCCCAGCTCCTCTCTGCCCGGGACTTAGGAAGTTCAGCTCATGGAATTTTTTAAAAAGTTCTCTACTGGCCCTAACTGGTTTGGCTCAGTGGATAGAACCTCAGCCTACAGATTGAAGGGACCCGGGTTGCAGGCTCACAGGAGGCAACCAATCATGCGCCCTTTCACATAGATGTTTCTCTCTCTGTGTCTCTTCCCCTCCCTTCCACGCTCTCTAAAAATCAATGGAAACAATACCCTCGGCTGCTCTACTGTATCTGCTTTTAAATATTTTAAATTTCCCTACTCTAAAGTACATGTATACAATCTTAAGTGTACAGGGCAGTATTTATAAATCTATACATCCATGCAACCACCACCAGGTCAAATGCGGAACATTCCAGACTCCCGTGGCCTCCTTTGCTCCCCCTCACTGTCACTATCTCCCAAAGTTCATCACCATTCTGATTTTTCTCACTATAAATTAGTTGTACCTATTTTTTAATTGTTGTAAAATATACATAATATAAAATACGTCATTTTTACCATTTTTAAAAATGATTTTTAAAATTGATTTTTTAAAGAGAGAGGAAGGGAGAGGGAGAAAGAGAAAAACATTGATCAACACTGGGACTCGAACTGGCAACCTTTCTGTGCATGGACAATGCCCAACCAAATGGCCAGGGCCACTTTTACCATTTTAATGTCCACAGTTCAGTGGCATTAAGCACATGCACACTATTGCACAACCGTCACCACCATCCATCTCCAGAACTTTTTCATCATCTCCAACGGAAACTCTCTGCCCATGAAGCAGTAATTCTCCATTCCCTCCCCTCCCCGCCCCCGACACCATCCCCATCCCGGGCACCCATCATTCTATTTTGTCTCCATGATTTTGACTCTGCTAGGTACCCACAACCTCGGAATGTGCCCTGACTGGGAATCAACCCCCTCCCCCACCTTTTGGTGCATGAGATGACGCTCCAACCCACTGAGCCACCCAGCCAGGGTCGACTGATGGTCTTTTGGAGCAAGGTAGTGACAGAGCACTCTGGTGATCACTCAGGTTCACTGTGTTGCACAGCTCAGGGGGCACTATTTAGAATCCCATCAAGCCCCATGTGAATGGTGCCTCTGGCGTTGTCGCAACAAGGGTGCCTGTGAGGAAGGGCTGGTGCTGAGAGGGGTGCAGGGCAGGACAGTCCGATGAGAAGCTCTGGGAGACATAATAAGGCCTGGCTACGGGCTGGCAGAAGGGACAGGTAGAAAGCTGCAGAAGCCTGAGTCATTGCCAGAGGAGAGTTAACACAAATTCAGGTCTAATAGCAGGTAGGAAGGTCAGGTGGGCAGAGGTACTGAGAGTAAACTGTTTTTGGAAAAACCTTGGGAACAGGGTTGGCTGTGTGAGGAGATAATGAACTGAGGTTTGGGTAGTTGCACTTGCTCAAGAAAGAAGAGGAAGTTCACTTAGATACCATAACATTAAAAAAATATCTGATTGTAGATCAAGCATGTCAAACTCGCAGCCGGCAGGCTGCGTAAATGAGGCATGCGGCACACCGGCTGCGAGTTTGACACGCTTTTTGCAGATAAATTCCCAGACATGATCCATCAAAGGGAGTCATTCCTCATCCAAGGGGACGACTGGAAGAGTCTGTGGCTTTGGAGATGGTGTAGGGAGGCCTCCTGAGATCATCCTTGGTGCCTTTACATTCCTATTTGATCCAATCCCACCTGTCTACTCCATTCAATGCAATGACACTCTAGTCCAGCCCACAGATGTTCATTGAGCATCTACAAATCCTCAGAGATAAGAAATAAATGGTATTGTCCCTGCTCCTGACTGGGAGCAGAAATGCAAGCAACTACAGCAGAACAGGGAAGATGCTAAAAGGGAGGTTCTGCAGGTCATGGAGGGAGGGCAGAAGCAGGAGAGTCTGATAGAACAGTACCAAAACCGGGGTGGCTCCAGGCAACAGAGGCTTACTGTCTCACAGTTCTGGAGACTAGAAGTCCAGGATCAAGCTGTCAGCCAGCCGCACTCTCTGAGGGCTGGAGCGGAGAATCCTTCCTGCCTCTTCGGGCTCCAGTGCTTGCAGGCTATCCGTGCTGTTCCGTGGCTTACAGATGCATCACTCCATCACAGGGCCGTCTTCTCTGTGAGTCGTCACATCTTCCACCCTCTGTGTGCTTCTCTGTGAACTACTTTCCCTTTTATAAAGACTCCAGTCTTATTGGGTGAGGGCCTACCCTAATAACCTCATCTGTACTTGAGTTTCTCTGTAATGACCCTATTTCCAGGTAAGGTCACATCGGATGTACTGGGGGTTAGAACTTCGACATAGCTGTGGGGCGGGGGGGCAGGTACAATTCAACCCCATAGTATGGGTGTCAGAGCAGGTGGATGAACAACTAAGTCAACACTGGGATCGAGAGTCTGGCTTCTTGCAGCCAAGAGGAGAGGTACAGAGACATGTGGAGGAAGTGGGAATGTTCCCTGGGGTGTTGGATTGGAATTGGGAGTGTTATGACTTTTAATAAATGTACCTACGTGTGTTTATTCATTCATTTATCCATGTCCTGGCTCTGTCCACGGAGAAGGTCTGAGCGTAGTGACACCCCAGCAGCAGTGAGCCCTAAACACCATTCTCTGCTAAAAGGAAGAGAGCTCCTTGGGGAAATGCCCAAGTCCAAGGCTGGGGCAAGAGAAGTCCAGGATAAGACAGGAGTGTTTTATGATATCTGATCACCAGGGAGGCCTTAAGGGATGGTGGGGACATGTCCAAAGGATAGGGGACAGTCACCAGAACGAAGAGGATGCTGGGTGGGATTTTGGTGGTGAGAGTAATGTGCCGCACCAGCACGGCCAGGTTCGGTGAGCCTGAGGAGGGGCAGTAAAGGATTAAAGAAGACAGACAAGAGAATACAGCTGGGGTTTGATGGATCTCCCGTGCCTGGATGAGGACAGAGAGACCCAGCCTGCAAGCTTTAGTTTATAGTCAGAGCACACAAAGCAAAACAAGGAAAGTGGTCAACATGTTTACAATGTTCTTATGAGTTTCACCTTGTTTTGGCAGCAGTTGTTGCACCTCCCACAGCCCATTAGCTACCTAGGAAGGAACTACAGAGGACTATAAGGTCAAGCTTAATTATGCTAGGAGTACTCTGCCCTCCAAGCTGGGACTTGTTTGTGGCCCTGCCACAGGTCAGTCCGAGGCTTGACTCTATAGCCGCTCCCTACAAGTAGGAAGAGAGAAGAGTGAGTAGACATGTTTAAAGGATATAATCACAGGATCCGGTGATGACATTATCATGTAACCCTATAGAGCCTGGAGGGGTAGCCACCAGGTGTTTCTTTGTGCAGCTGGGAGGGAGCAGGAAGGACAGGGGCAGGTCTGGGTTGGGGAGAGGACACCTCCAAGAGCAGCTGCTATGGGCCGGCTGCTGAGCCCTGCACGTGGAGAATGTCTTTCAGGGTTTGCGGAAGGAATTGGTTTCCAAGGTGGGGGAGTGCTCTGACATCCTGGAGTTGGAGAATTTGTGGTTCAGGATTCCACCCCCATCATCGGACCATCTCATGGCTTTGCCTTGGACCACTAGCTCTTCCAAGGCCAGAAAAGTGCCCCAAACATGTGTCCTACCCGCAGGGGTGTCCTGAGCTGAAAATGGAGAACCATACAGGAGGTTCTCATGGGTGTGCCAAGGTGGTGAAGGAGACACCAGAACCGAACTGTGGTTTGGAGTCATGAGGAAGAGAAGAGCTGTTCCACGTTCCATCCATGCAGAGACAGATAAACAAGTGCTCTGGTGTGAGGAGTTGCAGGAAAACCCCTGCCCCACACACCGCTCTGCCTTAGAGGTGGGGCTGAGTCCCAGGGTCTCCGTAGGAGAGTTCAGAGCTAAGAGACCTCAGGCGATTACTAGTGACAGGAGGCAGTCCCCCAAGGAGAGGGGTGTCCCCATCCCAGGCTGATTAGAGTGACGGGGAAAGCAGGTTTGTTCTGAGGGGCAGGCTGTCAACACACCTGAGGGCTGGGGCCCAGGAGCACCAGGGGCCAGGCTGGGAAGCCAGCGGGGGGTCGGGGGGTGGGGGAGAACAAGGCAGGCCTTCATCTGCAGCTTTACACATCTTTTTAGGACTTTATATTTTTAGAGCAGTTTTAGGTTCACAGCAAAACTGAGAGGAAGGTACAGAGAATTCTCATACACCCCCATCCCCCCACGCGTGCACAGCCTCCCCCACTAGCAGCATCCCCGACCAGAGGGAACATTTGTTACAACTGAGGAACCTACACTGACACATCATCACCCAGAGCGCACAGGTTCCATTAGGGTTCACTCCAGGTGGTGTATGTTCTATAGTTTGGACACATGTGTGATGGAATGTATCCATCATGAGAGCATCACACAGAACAGTATCACTGCCCTAAAAGTTCTCTGTGCTCCTCTTCATCCTCCCCCAAACCCTGACAACCACTGATCTTTTACCGTCTCCCTAGTTTTGTCTTCTCCAGAATGTCATGCAGTTGGAATCATACAGCATGTAGCCTTTTCAGACTGGCTTTGTTCACTTAGTCACATGCATGTAAGGCTTCTCCGTTTATTTTCATGGTTCGATAGCTCATTTCTTTTTAGCACTGAATAATGTTCCATTGTCTGAATGTCCTACAGTTTGTCCATTCACCCACGGAAGGGCATCTTGGTTGCTTCCAATATTGGCGTTTATAAATGGAGCTGCTGGGACCATCTGTGGGCAGGGTTTTGTGTGGATGTATGTTTTCAGCTCCTTTGCAAGAAACCACCAGTCTTCCAGCGTGACTGCACAACTTTGCATCCCCACCAGCAAGGAAGGAACGTTCCTGTTGCTCCACATCCTCACCAGCATCTGGTGTTATCAGTGTTCTGGATTTTGGCCATTCTCATGGGCATGTGTAGTGGTATCTCATTATTGTTTTAATCTGCATTGCCCTGATAACATATGCTGTGGAGAATCTTTTCATATGTTTATTTGCCATCTGTGTAGATCTTCTTTGGTGATATGTCAAGGTCTTTGGCTAATCTTTTAATCAGGTTGTTCCTTTTCTTTTTTCTTTTTCTTTTTCAATCTTCTCTGTGTTGTTCCCATTTTAGTATGTGTACTGCTGAAGCGAGCACAGGTTGTTTGTTTTCTTATTGTTGAGTTTTAAGAGTCCTTTGAACATTTTGGATAATAGTGCTTTATCAGATGTGTCTTTTGCAAATATTTCCTCACACTTTGTGGCTTGTCTTCTTACTTTCATGACACTGTCTTTTGTAGAGCAGAAGTTTTTAACTTCAGTGAAGTCCAGCTTATCAATTTTTTCTTTCCTGGATCGTGCCTTTGGTGTTGTATGTAAACAATTATCACTATACCTAAAGTGATCTAGGTTTTCTCCTATGTTACCTTCTAGGAACTTCATTGTTTTTCATTTTATATTTAGATCGATGGTCCACGTTGAGTTAATTTTTGAGTTAATTTTTGTGAAGTGTCTAAATTCATGTGTGTGTTTTTTTAATGTGGATGTCCAGTCGTTCCAACCCATTTGTTGCAAAGACTGACTTTGCTCCATTGTATTGCCTTTGTTCTCTGGTCAAAGTTCAGTTGGCTATATTTATGGAGATCTATTTCTGGGATTCTGTTCCACTGGCCTAGTCATCTCTTCTTTCACCAATATCACACCGTCTTTAACAATTGCTGTAGCTTTACAGTAAGTCAAAGTCACGTAGCATCAGCCCTCCAACTTTGTTACTTTCCTTCAATATTCTGTTCTCCATCTTAACTTTGCTTCTCCATATTAACTTTGTATCAGTTTGTTGATATCCACTTCCTAGGATTTTTATTGGGGTTGTGTTGGATCTATAGATGAAATTGGGAAGAACTGACAACATGACAATACTGAGTCTTCCTGTCCGTGAATATAGAATATCTCTCCATTTAGTTTGTTCTTCTTTGATTTTATTCTTCAGAGTTTCATAATTTTTCTCATAAAAATCTTATACATATTTTGTGAGATTTACGTATAAGCATTTCATTTGGGGGGTAATGTAAATGTTATTGTGTTTTTTTAATTTAAAATTCTACTTGTTCATTGCTGGTATAGAGGAAAGAATTGACTTTTGTATATTAGCCTTGTATTTGCAACCTTGCTGTAATCACTTACTGTTTCCAGGAGATTTTTTTTTTTTGGTCAATTCTTTCAGATTTTCTACATGTCATCTACAAACAAAAACAATTTTATTTATTCCTTTCCAACATGCATGCCTTTTATTTTACTTTCTTATCTTATCACATCAGCGAAAATGCCCAGTACAATGCTGAAAAGCAGTGGTGATCTTACCTTGTACCTAATCTTAGTGTGAGAGCTTCATGTTCCTCATCATTGGAATAATAGAGATTGGCATAGGTTTTTGTAGATAATCTCTGGAGAGTCTCAAGGAGAGCTGAGGAGCAGCTGTGACTCTGTGCATCCCTCCTGTCTTGGGTCAGGGCTAGTACTAGTGTTGAGGATGAATCCGAGTCTCCGGCTGGGGAGTGAGGGGGCAGGGGCTCAGCCATGAGGAAGGAGAACATGAAGACATCACTGATGGGAAGCATTTGGGGAGAGTTTCTGGACGGATTCTGTGAGTATGACTCAAGGCACGGAGGTGCCTCCAACCAAGGTGTCCTGATGGAGCAGCCAGGAGACCTGGGTGTGGAGTGCTATTCTCAGAGGGCAGGCTGGGTTAGGGCCCTGCACAGTCACAGGGAGACTGGGGCACTGGCCCTGGTTGGAGAAACTGACAGAGAGATGGGAGTGAGCTTAAGGACCAAATGGCCCCTCTCCCCATTCTGGAAACCCCCACCCCCACCCCCACCCCCCGCTTGGCAGGACCTGTCCAGAACTCTGTTCCTAGTTTCAAGCATACCTTCCCCGAGGCCTGCCTCAGATCCTGCTTCTCTCTAGATCAGTGGTCGGCAAACTCGTTAGTCAACAGAGCCAAATATCAACAGTACAACGATTGAAATTTCTTCTGAGAGCCAAATTTTTTAACTTAAACTTCTAACGCCACTTCTTCAAAATAGACTTGCCCAGGCTGTGGTATTTTGTGGAAGAGCCACACTCAAGGGGCCAAAGAGCCGCATGTGGTTCGCGAGCCGCAGTTTGCTGACCACTGCTCTAGATGGTCCTTTCAGTCAGATCGCTATCTCTAGACTGTTCTCTCTCTGTGTGTTGCATAATTTGTTCCTTTTGAATTGGTCATTTCTTGAGTACAGCAGAGGAAGTGGTAAGCATGTGTCCTGGGGAGATTAGTATGGGAGTGGGGAGATGGCTGGACACCTGTGGTCTCTCACCCCACACCACCTCAGGTGATGGGCAGGGGGAGATTGGGCTTTGGTGAGGCGGCAGTTGAGGACACTGAGTAGATGCTGAGTGCATGGGGTCATCAGCTCTGGGGTCCAAAGCCATCAGGGCCTCTCCCATCTGGGTGCTGGCCCAGGGACCTGACCCCCCACCACTGTTTCTTCCCTTCAGACTGGCCGGTGGGGTGGCCTTCGATGCCGTGGATTCTCGTGTAGGCTCTCCGCATCCCCTGCTTCTCTTCAAGGGGCCGCTCCCCCTGTAGCCTCAGGGATTCCTGCTCCTCAAGGCGGGAAGCCTGGGAGCTGCCATAAGACCATCCCACATCCTCAGGGCTGTTGTTTTCCTACTTATTACAAAGCAAAACCTGATGGGATAAGCAATGTGGTTAATTGAGGGAAGTCAGAAAGTTCTGGAATTTCCATGGACCTTACTCCACACAAAGTGGTCGTGGTGCTCAGAGATGCTAACCTGGTTCTGAGGCCTTCAGGGAGCCCGCCTGTCCTTTTATTTCGAGGAGGAGGAGCCCCAGCCGCCCTCAATGCTGCCTGAGAGAGCAGCCCTGAGTGGAAGAGAGGGCAGCTGTGCAGCAGCCCCAGGCCAGACAGAACTGGCTACCATCTTCCCCAAGAGACCATGAGGGCGGGGCCAGCAGGTCGACTCCCTGCTTCACCCGGTCACTGCCAGAGTCCATGCTCCCCAGGCTCCCCCGTGACCCAGAACTTCACAGTCAGGGTCATGGTCCGATCTCTTGCCTTCCCAAACCCCTCCCCATGCTCCTGGGGACTCGTGGGACTCACGGACAGCTTCTCTTAGCCTCTGCTCTGACTGTTCCTTTCATTCTTGTTAAGGTGGAACTGCCCCCCTGCCCCCAAATGCCTATGTTGAAGTCTTAACCCAACCCCCGCCCCCCAGTGCTCCAGAATGCGACCTCTCATTTAAAGTCTTTACAGAGGTAGTGAAGTTCAAATGACGTCATCAGGGTTCAAAGAGGCCAAAATGGGCCCTTAATCCAATGTAGCTGGTGGCAGAGCTGAGTTCAGAGCCTGTTTTTGTCCACAGCACCATAGCCAACAGGTGAAGTGCATGGACACTGATTTCCCATGTTAACTGTTTCCTGAGTCATTGAGTTCCCTGATGACTTTTATTAACTCACTAGAGGCCTGGTGCACGAAATTCGTGCACAGGGGGTGGGGGGTGGGTCCCTCAGCCTGGCCTGCACCCTCTCCAATCCTGGACTACTGGCTCCTAACCGCTCACCTGCCTGCCTGCCTGATTGCCCCTAACCCCTCTGCCTGTCTGCCTGATTGTCCCTAACCCCTCTGCCTGATCACCCTTAACCACCTCTGCCTGCCTGCCTGATTGCCCCTAACCCCTCTGCCTGCCTGCCTGCCTGCCTGATTGCCACTAACCACCTCTGCCTACCTGCCTGATTGCCCCTAACCACCTCTGCCTGATCACCCCTAATCCCTCTGCCTGCCAGCCTGATTGCCCCTAACTGCCCTCTCCTGCCAGCCTGATCCCCCTAACCACCTCTGCCTCAGCCCCTACCACCATGGCTTTGTCTGGAAGGAGGACTGGACAACCGGAAGATGTCCAGTCGACCCAGTCTAATTAGCAATATATTGCCCTTTTATTAGTATAGATGGGGGTTCTAGGGATCCAGTTGCCCAGGTTTCTGAGGTTAAGAGACTTTAGGGTCTCCGAAGCTAATGTTGCTATTCAAATGCCTCACTTTCTAAGCAGAAAAGACACAAACCCTGGACCCAAATCACCAAGCATCCCGCCTGGCATTATTTGGGTCCGAGTGTGCATGGTTGAAATGCCAAATGGGCGAACACGTCCATCTGCCTTACAGGAAACCTACTGAATTCCCGTAAGGCCTGGGAGGAAAAGACTGTTTGTAAGTGTCCACTGACAGTAAGAACTCTCAGCAGTTCCTGGATGACTTTGTGTGTGTGTGTGTGGGAGGGGAGTGGGGAGGCAACTTCTCCTTGAAGGAACTGTTATTGGAAGGATTGGGTGGGGTGGGGGGCGGGGTGGGAGTATGGCCCAGGTGTCTAGGATTCCCTCCAGGCTCCAGCAGCCTCCTCCGCCCACTTCCCTGCTGCGCCAGGGTCTCCAGCTCCAATGCTCACAGTTCCTTGTGAAGCTCAGAGATGTGCGTCTGCATTTACTGGGTGAGCGTTATATGTCAGGCAGTGGGCAAGACAGATACCTTTATTTTCACAAAACCCTATGACAAAGGAAGGTAATGTTATTATTGGCCCATTTCACACCCGAGGAGACTGGGTCTCTTACGCAAGTTACCCCGCTAGGAAGTGCTGGAGAACCCACGTTTTCACCCAGGGGCCAGACAGCTGCCCCGGCTTCCCCTCTTCACAGCAGCCTCCAGGTGGGCAGCTGCCTCCCTGTCCTCTCCCTCCCCCGTCCCATGCCCATTTATACCCGCCCTTCCATCCCTTAGTCCCATTCCTCCTTGGTCTCAAAGGCAGATGACCTTCCAAACCAGAGCTATTTAAGGGTTTGTTGTACTTACTTGTGGGGAAATAGAACATTAACCAGAATTTCATAGGTGGAAAGTCCCCAAGTTTTCAGCCCTGGAAGACAGCTCCAAACACCTCCCCCACAACAGTCTAGATTCCATCCCCTGCCTCCTTTTCCAAGGCCCGGCTCACCAATCCACAACCTCGTCCTGCCCTGTTCTCAGGAAAGCCCCACTTCCATCACATTCAGCTGCCAAGAGTGGAGAAAACACACTGAGGTCACATTCCCTGATTGCCTGGTGCATTCTTGGCACAACGAAGAGTAGAAGTCACTCCCTCTCAGAACCACGGGCATCATCCATTCTCTGCAGAGGAGGGACCGGTCACCCCTCACTCCTGCTGTGCCCCTTCTGGAGCCAGGAGAGAAAGACTTGATCAGTGTCACTGTCCAAAAGTGTGTGCGGTCGCCGAACGCAGGGAGGGAGCGAATGCTCTAACAGATCAAAACAAGTCATTCCCCAAACAATGAAGGCAAAGTTCTGAAATTGGAGAATATGAATCCCCCGTGGGAGCCAACTTTTAAACTTAATCTCTATTATATCTTTAATGTCATAGTGGAGACACAGGAAAGAGAGTGTGTAACAGATGTATAATATAACAAACAGCTGTTTCTAAACATCGTGGGTGGCTTCATGTGCGTGTCACCATTGTGTTACAGTCAATGAGTGAACCTACTGTTCTCCGGACAGTGTTTTGGTTGTTGACATTGTGGAGGACTCATGGGAAAGAGAGCTGCCATGAATATTCATGCTTATGTCTCAGGAGTTCATTGTTGGGTCATAAATACATGAATGTTCAACTTCACAAAACGATGGCAAATGGTTTTCCAAAGAGATTGAATTAATTTACATTCCTCTTATTGTTACTGAACATCTTTTCATATGTTTATTGGCCATTTATTATTTTCCTTTTCAATGAAATACTCCTGTCTTTTGCTCATTTTTAATATCATTTTGTTTTTCTTATTGATATGTGGAAATTCTTCATATATTCTGGATACTAGTCTCTTGTCAGTGATATGTCTTTCAAATATCTACTAGTTCTTGGCTTATCTTTCCCTTGTATCTTTTCATGAACAGAACTTCCTAAGTTTAATATAGTCACATTTATTAATATTTGTTTATTTTGTTTTAAGAAACCCATCCCTACCTCAAGATTAGGTAGATAAGTATCCTTCTTCCAGCTTAAGACATCTAAAATTGCCTTTTGGAATAGTTTGAATTGGGGGTCTAGTCTCATTTGTTTTGTATTCTCTACAGTGGAGCAATTTGCCCAAGCACCATTTTTTAATCTTCTTCTTCTTTTTCCCCACGGATCTGTAAACCTACGTCTATCACATGTCAAATACCACGAATATCAAATATGCACTGTACTTCTGTGTTCTTTCTTCTGCTCTATTGCAAAATTGTCAGTCCCTGTGCCAATAACAGCTTTCACTCCCATTGCTATACTTTTTTGTACTTTTTAGAGTCATATTTTAATTTGAATAACTTTATAATAGTTTTATTTTCAATTAAATGTATTGGGGTGACATTGGTTAATAAGATTATATAGATTTCAAGTGTACAATTCTATGATACATCATCTGTATATTGCATTGTGTGCCCACCGCCCAAAGTCAAATCTTTTTCTGTCACCATATATTGGACCCCCTTCACCCTACTTCCATTGCTCTGTAATGTCTTACTATACTGAGGGTATGCCCCATCACTTTTTTCTTCTTCAAGGGTATGTTGACTCTTCCAAATCCCTTTCTCTTCTATATCTATAATAATAAAAGCCAAATATGCTAATTAGACCAGACATCCTTCCTTCCAGACAAAGCCGCGGCAGGCAGGGGCTGAGGCAGAGGTGGCCACCGTAGTGGCAGGGGCCAAGGCCCTTGCACAAATTTCATGCATCAGACCTCTAGTAAATTTTATAATTACTTTATGAAACTCTAAACAAACCAACAAAACCAAAACAATATTGGAGTGTTTTTCTAATTGCATTAAACCCATAGATAGCTGTGGTTCAATGGGAAAACAAATATCTTTATATATTAGCTTCCTATCCATGAACATGGGGTATCTTTCCATTTGTTTTGGTCTTCTTTAATCTTTCAGTTGAATTTATAATTCTATACGTATGTATACAGGTCTTGTACACATTTAGTTAGATTTATTCATGTTGTAAAATTCTTTTCAAATTGTTTACTGCTGGAAAGGCAATCAACCTCTAGTATTAATATCTCATAGTTAAACTCGGTTAACTAGCTAATCTCTATTATCACATCTAACAATTTTCCCGTACATTCTATTGAGTTGTCTATGTAGATAATTATATCAAATATGAACACTGACAGATGTACTGTCACCTTCCAATCCTTATGCTTTAATTTCCTTCTATTGCCCCATTGACTTGTCAGGACCTCCTGTGTTGAAGAGCTGGGCAATAATGGGCCTTCTTGCTTTTTAAAGGAACTGCTATTAATATTCTAATATTTTCCTATTAAGAATGATGTTTGCTGTAGGTTTTCTTGAAGACAGTCTTCATCAGTTTGAGGAAATGTCTTTATTCCCAGTATACTAAGAGTAAGAGTTGTGTATGTGTATTTGTGTGTGTGTGTGTGTGTGTGTATGTGTATGTATAGGCATGTATGTGTGATTTAAGTATGACTATATATATTTTTTTTAATATATTTTATTGATTTTTTACAGAGAGGAAGGGAGAGAGATCGAGAGTTAGAAACATCGATGAGAGAGAAACATCAATCAGCTGCCTCCTGCACTCCTCCTACTGGGGATGTGCCTGCAACCAAGGTACATGCCCTTGACTGGAATCGAACCTGGGACCCTTCAGTCCGCAGGCTGATGCTCTATCCACTGAGCCAAACCAGTTAGGGCATGACTATATTTTTGTTTCAATTTCCTTTTCCCACATCTGTTGGGATGACCATATAGTTTTTCTCCTTTAATGTCTTATGTGGTGGTGAGTATTTGTAGATGTTTAAATGCTGAACCTCCCTTGTATGCCAGGTTTAAACCCAATGTAGGCATTTGGATTTTGTTGATGTTTTTTGTTGTTGTTTTTTACCCTGCTGGATTTAATTGGCTAAAATGTTGGTCTATATTCATATATGTGATTGGCTCATATATAGTACTATTTGTACTATCTTTGCTTGAGCACCAAGATTATTCCAGTTCCACAGAAGAGTTAGAAGGGGAAGTATTTTGTCTTTTATATTCTGGAAGGTTTTTGTTTGTTTTTGTTTTGTTTTGTATTGGTCATATTAGCATGCTCTATTCATTGAACGTTTGGTAGAATTTGACAAAACCTCTATATGCCTGATGAGGCCCAATAATTCGGCTTCAATTTATTTAACTGTTAAAGGAAAATTTAGGCTCTAGTTCTCTTGATTTTTTTTTTACCAAGTTATACTGTTCTAAGTATATGCTTTGTCTAAAATTTAAAATATACAGCTTTTGATAGACTTCTCTTAATTTCTTTTAAATCTCTATTTTATCTGTAATCATGCTTCTTTTCATTTCTAATACTGTTTTTCCCCTTTCTTTTTTATTATTAGTCTTGTCAGAGTCTTTCCAAATACCCCATTTTTGACCTTAGTCATCTTTTTCTCTTGCATTTGTTGTTGACATTGAGTTCTGTGCTTATCTTCTTACTCTCCTTGAGGTAAATCTATTATTTCTTTTTTTTACTAGTAACTTCTGCTATTGGAAGCTCAACCTGTTAATTTCCAGCTATTTTTCTGCACTTTGTGTATTGTTATATTTTACAACTTAAAATGTTTTTTAATCCTCACCAACTTAGAAATTTAAAAATACTTCTAAGTAACTGATAGCTCAACGAAGGTGATTATAAATGGATTTAAAGAAAACACTTATGATAGAATGACAAGGGGACATATAAAAACTTGCGAAGTCCCATTTTTAGAAATTAGAGTCATTTGGGGCTCCTTGGGCCACTGAACCATCAGGCAGAGAAAGGAGTCACTGACTGACTGGGGTGGGGGGCCCGTCAGGGGGAGAATAAGTCATTGCTACAAAGAAGAGGCAATGTCTGGAACTACAGTGACTTGTGTGGGGTGCCTCAGTATTTTCTGATCCCCGAGACCTGGTCTATGGAACACTGAGGCAATCCAATTAAGACAAGAATCCTAGTAAGTCAGAGCCCAATAAGAATGAAGCCTTGGGCCATCCCACCAAATGAAGAGCCCTATTTGCCCACCGCACTGGCAGAGAGTAAGGAAACATGACATGAGTGGCGAGAGGAAGGAGCTTGAGCTATAAACTTCAGATTTGTGACCAGCCGGGGATGCAGGGACTGTGATAGCCATGTGTATATTATTTAAAACATCACCCTCCCACTATTTTACATAAAAAATACCCGAGACAGCTAACATTTAGGTTTCCATTTGGAGTATGGATTGATATTGTCCTGTATGTTATTGTAGCTAATGAGACTTCCCGTGTTCCCTGCCCAGGGAACACAGGATTTTCATTTGGATGAAGGACAAAAGAGGATGGTGAGGGACAGAATGAGTGGACTGAGCAAGATGTCTCCATTTGCCCATTCCTACCTAGTCTATACTCTACTCCACCCTGCTCTGCCCTAGGCAGCCGACCTGCGTGGATTATAATAGCCTAGTCCTCGGACTCCCAGTTAGGTCTGGCAATGGGGAAACCCTCCTCCAGATATCGGAGGGAGGAAGGAGGAGGTGGATGGGATATTTATTTCTCTGGTTCTCCTCTTGCAAGGTTACTTTGGGTCAGCTATGTCCACCAAGCAAACATCACTGGTCCTCTCCAGTTGGCCCTCTCTACACAACGCTCTGCTTTCAGGTTTTGTAAACACTTCTTCTCTTTATTCCTGTGTGCCCAGGAACGTAACAGGTCCACAGTCCTATCTCTGGAATATTTAACTATATTTTGTTGTTTTCCTATACAAAGCCTATCTTTGTAAGTGGCTCCCTTATTAAACCATCCTTGAATTATACTAATTTGAGGATGCCACAGTTTTCCTAGTGGAATTTGATTATGAGTCAGGAACAGGGTTCTCAAATAAATGAAGAAGTAGTGTTGCAATTGACTCTTTTTGTTTTGTTTTTTTTTTAATGATTTCTCCCCGTTAGCTTAGATTTCTACGTAAGAAGTCTATTTCTAAAGGTAATTTGCCATTACCTTCTACTCACTAGTAATTGGAAATTGTTCAAGGCCATTAGTTAACTGATCACAAATAGTCACCATATTATCAATGAGAATATTTTTATCTGTGTTCACGACACCACTGTTATCAGGATTGCCAGTCAGCTGTTATCTGCACTTACTCACACGGCTTCAACAACTTCCCCATCACACAAAGAATGAATGATCGATGGATCACAGAGTTCAACGTTTTTCTGATATCAGCTCCTCTAACTTATTTACCCTTTTGGCTGATAAACATTTTGTGCAAGAATAAAGTTTGATATCATCATCTCTTCATTAGTTGCCAAAAAAAATCTCCAAAGCCCTTATGGGCTGGTTCATTTTTCAAACATCATTGTAGACAGAGTCTGTGCCAGTCCCTTGAGCAGGTTGATTAGTCAGCATCATTCCAAACATGGACAATTGTGGAAATGACATTCCTAAGACTGAACTCTTTCGGGAGTCATGGAATCCTATGCCCTGTGATTGTAGCAAGCACACAGTCTGAAGAAAGTGGTTATCCTTGCTCAACAGTTATGTGTACTCAGGCTATAATACACATATCCCACTGGGGAGAAATAAAAGCTGAAATCCTGCTTTTCACATGAAGTTCAGGAAGGAGGTTTACATAGCAATTTTCCAGGAATGATAACGTCTTATAACTGGTATTTTTTTTTTTCAGTCTGGAATGCCTGCAATGAGTCTGCACCAGTGATACAAAATGGCTATTGACTGGTCAGAACGTATTTCTCTGGTCACTCAGGCTGTCTTGTTTGCAAACCATGGACAGTAAATTGCAAGCACCCTTCAAAGATGGCCAATGTTGGCTTGTTCCAGGTAGTTCCACTTCTATCCTGTGAGTACCTGCAGCACCTGGCACACCAAAAACAGTCAACGGGGTGGAACCGATTGGTGGGTCGCAGCAGCCATCTGCAGAGCAGGATTATTCCCACAGCTGATGGATCATGTCAAAGTTTTCATCAGATAATATCATATCAAACCCACATGCAATTTTCAGCAGACTCATTATCAGCAACATCTTTTTCATCTCCGATGTTGACATTGTCTTATTTCAGTTAAACATAAAGTAAAAAATTATTCTCCCAAAGCAGCAACAACAAAAGAACCACAGTGGCAAGTGTGGCTGGCAAGCATAACTATTCAGCTCAGGGTCAAGAAATGCCTCTAAATGAGTTTTGGTGCCAAGTTTACACAAAAATAGACTGAGTCTCATAGGCCTCCCCCCGCCCCCCCCACACACACACTCGAAGTTGTCTTTTCTTAGTAGTTGGCAGAAATACCTTTTTCTATGCCTTTACTTTCAGTGTTTCCATGTCTTTAGAGTTTATGTGTCTCTCATGTGTATGACACTCACATGGCCTTGTGTTTTTTAAATTCATTCTGACAATCTTTTATTTGGTGCATTGAGTCCACATGTGTTTACAATATCAAAATTATTGACATACACTGAGTGGCCAGATTATTATGATCTCTGAAAGCATAATAATCTGGCCACTCAGTGTATATATACACATATACATATATATATACGTATACATATTCTATCTTTCTTTCATAAATTTGCCTGGTCATTCTCTTTAGCTTATTCATTGTTATGATTTTATTCTTTATTTCTTTAAACATTTTAGTCATGTAGTTCAATAATCCATAATCCATAATCCCTGGGACCCTAAAGCTATTGTTTTTTTGTCACTACCTATTTTATATAGAGAGAGGAAGGGAGAGGGAGAGAGAGATAGAAACATCAATGATGAGAGAGAATCATTGGTCGGCTGCCTCCTGCACGTCCCCCACTGGGGATAGAGCCCACAACCCGGGCATGTGCCCTTGACCGGAACCGAACCCAGTACCCTTCAGTCCTCACTGCCTATTTTCATTCACAGAGATTTGTTGATCTTTGACAATGAGTCTTTTGCTTCATCTCAATTTGAGTGACTCCTGTCATCCCAAACTGGGGGCACTTTACTCCAGGAGGGACTCTTTTCTGCTTCTGCTTGGACTCGGTGATGCCACTCTCTCAGGATCACCTCATCCCTCATCCCTCATCCCCAAGGCCTGGGCCTCCCACAAGAGGCCCTGGTCCAGCCTCCCCACCTCATGGGCCTCCCCAGGACTCAGTTATTCTACCAGCAGCATTGCCTGTGCATTTGAGGACAATCTCAAAATGGGGGCCGAGTGGATTCTGGCCCCAGCTCTGATTTGGGGTGGGCAGGGGGGAAGAGAGGGAGGTCATTGGAGAGTCCCACCCCTTCTTGCAAGGCTCTTTGAAGAGTGTGTCTTATCTAGGGTCTAGCTGTTCCGCAGCAGTTGGAGCTGTCCATGAATCTGGTCAAGCAACACGTTAGAAGCCAAACAACTGGATTTGTGCGAACAGACATGGCAAGGTCTGTTTAATTTTTCTTAAAGGGGAGTTTTGTCAGGTGCCCCCTCAGTGCCCAGGGACACAGCAGCTCAGGGGGCTGTGTTGTAGACCTTGTAGTCGCCCTCCTGGGTGATGTGCAGCTTCCAGGGGAAGAGGCGCTTCTGGGAGGGGAGCGCTTGGGCCTGCTTCACCATGAGCCTCACATCCTCATCGGAGAGCAGCCGAACCAGGTCCCCGTCGGCGTCCCGGTAATTTAAGCTGATGTCCTCCCTCTGGAACTCCTGCCTGGGTGGGAAAGATCAGGGAGAATGAAAGGGCCAGTAGCCTTAGGCCTAGGCCTGGGGGCTGAGCGTGAGGCCGAGGGAATTTTAGGGCCTGGTCTTAAAAATTAGAGGAAGTCAGAGCTTGACACGGGCCTTATCACCTGAGTGGTCCAACCTCCCACTGTACAGATAGAGAAACTGAGGCCCACGGGGGAGGGAGGAGACTTCCACATTAAATTAGTGGCACAGCCTGAAATGTCTTGTGTATAAATGTGTTCAACACCCAAGATCTGTCATGCGGAAGAGGAGTGGGGTTGGCAGGTACATAGTAGAGCAGAATAAAGACCCAAGAGGCACCTGTGTGAAGCTGTTGAGGACTGGGACCATCTAATGTGGGGTACAGGTGGGTGGGCGCTCTTACTGACTGGCCCAAGTGAAAAGCGACCTGACCTTCTATGGGTAATGTGACATGATGGGTCAAAAGCCTAACTGACTTGCAAACACCTTGATCCCCAAATTCCACTCCTAGAAAATCATCCGAAGGAAATAATCGGGCAAGTCACCGAAGATGGGATCACAGCGTGATGTCTGGTAGTCAAAAAGTGGAGGGTAACTTAAGAGGCCTTAAAAGAAGGGGATGGCCCCAGTAATTAAGGTGCATCCATACAATGATACATACGGTGTAGCCAATTATTCACGTGGGGGTGGGGTGAGGTGGGGTGTGTATTGAAGAAATCTGAGTGCACATCAAATAACGAGAGGAGTGAAAATATGAGGTGATGTCACTAGTTTATACCTTTCTGTGATTTTTGACATTTTTTAAAAAGAATGAACAGGTATTATGTTTATAGTCAGGAAGGGAGCAATGCGATTTCCATTCTGCAAAGTAACTACCCTAACTGACCTGGATCTTGGGAGACAGTGCAGGATCCAAGTTCAAGGTGTTTACCTAAAGAGACTTTAGCTCCAGCTGCCAACCCACACTCACAAACTGTGTGACCTCACCCAAGCCCCTTCACCTTTCTGCAGCCCCCCACTCATCTCTAACACGGGGAGCTGATGCCCAGCCTGCAGGGCTGGGCTGCGCGTAAAACAAGAAGGCAAAATAGGTGCAGACAGCACCGGATGCATTGTGTTTCCCCTTCTGATCTCTCCTCCAGGGTTTGTGACCCATCCTTCCGCCCCGTCCTCTCCCCGACCCTCACCTCATGAGCTTCAGCAGGTCCTTGAAGAGCGGAGTGCTACTGAGGTCTTCCTCCACCGCGATGTCCCTGAGGGGACAACAGGCATCAGTTGAGAGGCCTTGGGCCCGAACGGGGACCTGGGAATGAGGCTGGCCAGGCCACGATGGACCCTGACATCATGTTATGGCCTTATGGCTTATTGGAGGACAGTCAGGGCCACTGCAGGCTTTAAGTGTGTGCATGGGGTTGGGGGCCACATAGTATCTGATTTGGGTCTCAGGGTCCAGAATGTGATAGGGCGGTGGGAGTGGGGATGGGCAAGGTATGTGGATAGGCCCCTCCCCGCCCCCAGGCCACCCACTTGATGGTGCTGATGGTGTCCTCATAGTAATAGCAGCGCAGCCAGTTGGTGGGGTCGTCTTCCTCGGGGAAGTCCTTGAGGATTTTCACGAAGGACCGTGGGAAGATGCCCGTGGCTCCCCGGACAGTGCCCTGAGGAGGAAAAAACAAGGCCACCTGGTCTGCATGAAGGAAGGCAGCAGGCCACGCCTCGGGGCCCCCAGGTCCTTCATCATGACCAGGGAAGGCAGACGGAGTCTGGGTTCCCCTATGTAGAGGGAGGAGAAGTGAGCAAGGTCACGAGCTATACATCTAAAAAGAGTCTCCTTTCAGAATAGGTCGAGATCTGAATTTATCTGCAAGTTTGCTATCATCTTTCATCCATCCATTCATTCATTCACGCACTCATTCATTCACAGAGTCCTGGAGCACCAGCCACGTGGCTGACTCCGGCACTCAGAATGGATGAAAGTCCTTGCCTTCCCTCATGGAGCTTCCACTATAATAGAAAGTGACAAGTGCAGGTAAATAGTGAACTTCCTGGAGAGTCTGGTGACAGTAGGTGTTAAAGTGGAAGACAGAACAGGGAGGGAGAAGGAGGGGTGGCTCCCACTCATTCATTCATTCATCCCACAGATTCCACTGAACACCTGCGTTAGACGCAACAGCCAGCAGCCTCCCTCTCCAGCCCAGGCTCCCGCCTCAGCTTCCCCAAGACCCAGCCACTGCTTTGCACACGTGTTCTCTTCGCCTTCACAGCCCCGTGGGAGACACTGTCTATGTCCATTTGACAGACGGTTAAGCTGAAGCTCCAAGTAATCTCCTCACTTCTCCCTGAGTCTCCCCTCAGCCCGAGGCCAGAAGTTAGCCAGCACACTTTCCAGAAAACAGGAAGGCCACAAACATTCCCTGTTTCCGGAGCACGGCCCAGTGATACCCCTCGGGCAGCTGTCAGAGCTGAGGAACATGTAACACAGAATTCCAGGATGGGGTAAAATCAAAACCGCCAAGACTGATGGTTCCTGCTCCTCTGCAGCCCAGAAAGCCGGGGCCCCTCCCCTGCCCTCAATGCTCCCCTTGGGGCCTGCCCCACATCAGCCTTCAGACATCACCGCCCAGGAGCCCCAAGAGGAAGAAATATTATTTAAGAATCACAGGGCCCGCCCGGCTGGCGTGGCTCAGTGGTTGAGCATCAACCTCCAGGAGGTCAGGATTCGATTCCCGGTCAAGGCACATGCCCATGTTGCAGGCTTGATCTCCAGCAGGAAGTGTGCAAGAGGCAGCCGATCAATGATTCTCTCTCATCATTGATATTTCTATCTCTCTCCCCTTCTCTCTGAAATCAATAAAAACATGTTAAAGAAACAGAAAAAAAAGAAGAAAAAAAAAATAGAAGAAGACCTAACATAAAAGGCTGCCGCTGGGCCAGCGCCTCCCACCCGGTGATCTCCCACCTCCATTGACCGAGTCACCGTGAGCCGTTGTATGGGCCACACGTGTGTTTGCTGCGTGCGGGGACAGAGCTGTGATAAGACAGGCCCTGGCTCTGGAGTGTGTTTAACTCTCTCAGCAGCCCTGGCCCCGGCGGACGCCCACCGCACACGCAGGCTTTCTGTGGACCAAGCCCTGAGCAGCTACGCCTGGTTGAACACTTCCAGGAACTAGTGAAGAAACTGCCAGCATTGCTCCAGTTCACAGAAAAGGAAACCACGGGATTGAGCAAGTTTCCAAGGTCACTCAGCCCCTTAAAAGCAGGGCGAGGACGTGACACCAGACAGGCCGGCTCCAGAGCGCGTGGCCTCCACTGCTATCTTTTCTTGTCACCTGAAGCAACGTCATGTTACCCCAGGTTACAGACCAGTGCGTCTCAACTGGGGCAGGGCGGGTGTTGCCTGCCGGGGGCAAATGTCTGGAGACATATTTGGTTGTTGCAACTGGAGCCTTGCGACCGGCATCCAGTGGATAGAAACCAAGGATGTTGCTAAAGATCCTACAATGCACAGGCCAGCTCCACAACAAAGAACTAACAGGCCAAATGTCAATACCGCCATGGCTGAGAAACCCCTGACAGACCAAGAAATTAAATCCAGTAGGTTAACGGAATGGCCTCAAGCAACCATTTCTTGGGGGCAGGCAGAACTAACGGCAAGTGTAGGCTCCACAATCACCTGTCTCCCCAGGGGCTACTAGTATATTCCCACCTGCCCAGACCCATCCTCAAACTGCATCTTCCCTGGGGTCTTCCTTGACCTCCTCTCATTCTCTGATCCTCTCACTAGACCCAACGCAACCTTACCTCCACTCTCACCTCCATCCTCACCTCCACTCTCACCTCCATCCTCACCTCCACTCTCACCTCCCTCACCTCCATCCTCACCTCTACTCTCACCTCCATCCTCACCTCCACTCTCACCTCCACCCTCACCTCCACCCTCATCTCCACCCTCACCTCCACCCTCACCTTCACCCTCACCTCCACCTTCACATCCACCCTCACCTCTACCCTCACCTCCACCCTCACCTCCATCCTCATCTCCACCCTCACCTCCACCCTCACTTTCACCTCCACCTCCACCTTCACCTCCACCCTCACCTCCACCCTCACCTCCACCCTCACCTCCACCTTCACCTCCATCCTCACCTCCAGCCAGTCTTTGTTGATCCGACTGAGAAGGAAGATCACATCTCCAGCTTTGAAATTCAGCTCCAGCTTGCTGTTCCCTGTGAAGTCAAATAGGGCCTGGGGAGAAGAGGGGAGTAAGACGTGAGGAAGGAAACCATCACGGAGTTCCTACTAAAGTGCTTGCTTTGGTGTCCCATTTAACAGGCGAAGAAGCTGAAGCTCGGGAAGCATGGGTGACTTGTTTGAGGCCACTCCACTGGTTATTGGAGCAGCAGGGATTAGAACTCAGACTCCAGAAGTGTGATGAGCACTGAAGGGAGGGAGCCAGTCTCCCTGGATGCAGCACCTTCCCTGGCCCCCCAGGCCTGTGTGGGCTCCAGCGTTCCCGTAACCCGCAGGCACTGACCACACGGGCTCTGAGATGCACGTGTTTATGTGTGTCCTCATGTGCTCCTTGAGGACAGGGCCTCGTCATCTCTGAGGCGTTAGTCCCCAGCAGGGCTGGCCCAGAGGGGGCCGGGAAACTTGCTGAATGAGTGACTGGACACTCTCTATTCTGCCTCTGTGTGCTCATCATGTCCCCTCCTCACAGCTGAGCTGGGGGCCTCAGTGACCAGTGACCAGTGACCAAGGCCGAGGCTGGGGCCTTTCCTCGGGGCAGTACCCAGCCCCACCCTAGACACAGCCAGCACCCAGCAGGAGGGCTCCCTGGCTGGGGGTGGAGCTGCCCAGAGGCAAGTGGGAGGGCTGGCCCACAGGTACCTCTGCTCTCGGAGCTGCCAATCGGTCTAAGCCGGCGCCTTGTGGGGACTCGCTCTTGCTGTGGAGAGAGAAGAGTGGCTGTCAGCCCTCCCGGTTCTCTGGGCCCAGCTCTCTGCTTCTGTGCCAGAGGCAGGTGCAATGGCTTCTGTGGCCATCACTCACCCCTCTCCCTTCTTGCTGCCCCTGGAGGAGAGATTGGACCCCTTTGTAGACCAGGAAGCAGAGGCTGAGTAAGGAGGTGGGGTGAGAGTGGGAACACAGCCACTTAGAACCGTAACTTGCCAGCCATCTCACATTTGCCTTTCTTCTACTCCCCACACCCAACCTCTACAGTCATGTTATTCTTCCAATGCTTTACCGAGGACACGGGTGGGCGTGGGGAGGGGACACGCCCTGCTCCAGGGCCCAGGGCTGGGATTCAGCCTGTGCCCAAGATAGCTGGGCACTGAGGACACTCCCAGGTACTGGCTGGATTGGGGCCGGGGGTGGGGGGGCGGAGGGGGGTTCGGGCTCAGAAGTGCCTTCCCTGGAATCCTCAGCAGCACCAGCCTCCCCTTGGGAAGCTCAGCCTATTTCAGTGGCTGATTTTCAATGATGATTTTCTGCAGGGTAGAACTGGTCTCTGTTTCTCCCCTGCCTCAGGGGAAAGAGGGGGACAGAGCACAGGGTTAGGAGGAAGTGGCCTGGGCTCTGGCCCTGGGAGTGTCTGGCGTCACTTACACCTTCCGGGTGCGTGGGCGGAGTCTGCGGAGCGCCTGGGGCACCTGCTCGGAGTCGTAGGGTGACTGATAGAAGAAGATGCGGACGTCCTCATCCATCAGCACCCAGATGGGCAGGCTGAGGAGGCTCTGTGTTTGGGCAAGAGGTCGGGCCAGACGAGAGGGCGGTCATCAGCAAGGTGTGCACACCCCAGCCCCACGGCTCCCTCCCCGACCCACACTGCACCCCCTCTTCTCTGCCTGGTAACAGAAAAGAGGCAGATGTTAACCCTTTCAATGGGCTCAGGTAATATTTCACAAAGAACAGCTCGTTTGGAAAAGACCTCCAGGCGGGACAGTGAAGGTGGTGCCAGGTCACATGACAGGTGGAGCCTGTCCAGGCTCTGCACTGAGTGCCCCACCGTGCGACCTCACGCCATCTTACCGTCACCTGGGGGTCAGGGCCAGAAAGGCGCGGGGACCTGCCTGAGGCCACACAGCCCAGCGAGTGCCCAGGCGGGGGCACTCAGGGCCATCTGCCACCAACGCCCATCCCTTAGCTCAAAATGAGATAATGGGGGGGGGGATCCCCCAAATGATCCAAAATAACAGTTGGTGACATTATAGCCTAAAAAACTCTTCCTATACTTTATCGCTATCACAGTTGGGGAAACTGAGGCGGGAGAGGGACAGTGTGTGGCCCAGTTGGCAGAACTAGGAACGGTGGGTCAGGACTCTCACTCCATCTGAGGCTGGGAGCACCACCCCGTTGCAGACCCTGAGGCGTGCGGACCCAGGACCTGGCAGGGTCCCCCTCAGCCGCACACACACAGGCCCCCGGGAGCTCTGGGTGCTGAACCCCCATGGATTCCCAGAACCCAGCCCTCCTCAGAGAATCTCATGGAGGCAGCGGTGGGGCGCGGAGGGGCTGGGCAGGAACCCCATCCCTGAGGAACTGGGAGCACAGAGCCTGGACAGACTCAGCTGTCCCACAGGAGGGCTGGGAGGCAGCCCCGAGTTGGGTCTGAGTGCACAGACCCTGAGCCAGGCTGCACCTGGGATCTAATCCCGGCTCTGCCGCCCACCAGCGGGGTGACTCTGGGCCCCCATGTGCTCATTAATAAAATGGGGGTGATGCCAGTCGCTCCCTCCTGGGATTGTGTAAGGATCAAATAAAATGATTACCCCACAGAACCCCACCGGCACCAGGCGAGGGACCAGTCCCAGTGAGAGCTGCTGGTGCTGCTGTTGTTTTCAGCACTGTGGGGAGGAGCACAGCTAGAGTCTCAGAGAGGGGAGTTCCAACCCCGTCCCTCCTGCCTCCCTGCTCTGTGACGCTGAGGGAGTGGCTACCTCTCTGTGCCTGCCTCCCGCATTCTAAAATGGGGTAACGTATCTAACGCACAGCTCACTGAGGAAAGTAAACAAGCCCACTCATCTTTCCGCCGAATGCTACCAAGAGCCCCTCTCACCCCCCGTTGCTAGTCAACAGTTCTAGGCCAGTGGTCGGCAAACTCATTAGTCAACAGAGCCAAATATCAACAGTACAACGATTGAAATTTCTTTTGAGCCGAAAACCGACTTCTGCGCATGGGCCACGAAGTTTCAATCGCACTGTACGTGCGCGCCCGCACGTGGTATTTTGTGGAAGAGCCACACTCAAGGGGCCAAAGAGCCGCATGCGGCTCGCGAGCCGCGTTTTGCCCACCATGGTTCTAGGCCATTGTCATCATCACATGACCCATATTCTCCATCAGGAGACCAGTGAGGGGAGGGAACCAGGCTCTCCTAAGAGCTATCCAACAGTGGGACGAGCAGCCTGGGTCAGGGGAGAGTGGTAGTGAGCTTCCCACCTCCGTAAGGGTGCAAGCACAGGATGGGGTCCCCCTCGCAGAGACTCCTGCACTGATGGAGCTCTGGGCTTCGAGGAGTCACATTGGACACAGCGAGGCAGGGATGGGATGCTCCAGGCTTTTGGCTGCTGAGACCAGGTGTGGGATGCAGGCTCCCAGCTCTGCAGCCTCTTCTGCCTCCCTCAGAGCACGCTAGTCTCCCAGCTCTTTGACAGGAGGGTGGGCCTTCCAGCCACCTGGCAGGAGCAGCTGCCACAGCGCCCCCTGGAGGGGAGATGCCTCCACTGCTGGTTCCCGCAGCCACCAGAGAGGGCAGGTGGGCCATCTACCCACTCCTCCCACCTCCACAGCCCTCCCACCTCCACAGCCCTCCCACCCCTCACTCCGCTGAGAGTCATGAGCTCTCACGTGGGGGAAGCAGGTTCAGTTTACAAAGCGCCTTCATGTGCTTTGCCCAATGGATCCCAACGCCACTCCTATGAGACCCGAGAACTGGAGGCGCTGCCGCATTTCCGAAGCGGGAAAACCATGCCCAGCGAGGATGGGCAACTCACCCCAAATCACCGAGACAGTCAACATCCGAGCAAAGACTGAAGCGACTCCTAGCTCAGTGCTCTTCAGTCGTGAGAGTGGAGGAGGAAGGCGAGCATGCCTCTGGCCTATGAGGACGCTTCCTTCTCCCGTTTCCTGGAGCTGCCATCCAGCATGGCTTGTATGCCTCCAGTGACAGCGTGCTCACTACCACACGAGGAACATGGTCCCTTTCTTGCCCAGCTCTGTTCCATGAAAGGCCTTTCCACACCAGCCTGGTCTCTGCCTTTAAGATGAGACCAGGTGTGGGATGCCCTCCTGTGGGACAGCTGTGTCTTTCTCTTCCTCTGTCTCCCCATCCCCTCGGGATGCCGACTATGTATAGGTTGGGGAATAAACGAGGGTACCCAGCCAAGGCCCATGAATGACACTCACAGCAGCCTGTGCCCTGGCAAGGGGGCCTTCCTCCCGTTCGCACAGAGATGCCGTGGGAGAGAGCTGGGGCCCTGGCCCCTCGTGCCGCGTGATGCAGGCCAAGCCTCTTTGTGATTTCATGACCCACCTGCCCATATGCCCCTGGACAGTGAGCACCTCGGAGGCGGGCAGCGGGCCCCGTCACCTCGGTATCAGAACACCCGGCACAGACACTATTTGTCCGTTCAAAGTGCGGCTCCTGGTACCTTCTCCATTGCTCCTACGCCGTCCCCACCCCCTGGAGCCCTGAGCCCAGGCCTTTAAGGGTTGAAGATGTGGCTCATCAGAGCCAGAGAACCAGCCCCAGTTCCCAAAGCCGCACTCAGAGAGGGTGCCTGGCTCCCCCCTCCCTCCCAGTGCCGGGTGCGTGGCCGCCGTTACCTTCATGTAAGCATTGAGGGCAGGTATCCGCATCTCGGCGATCTCCTGCTTCACACCCATGTAGACTTTGGCTGAGGAGAGACCAAGAGCTGTCCTGGGGGCCCAGCCAAGAACCTGGTCTCTGGGCTCCGCCCCACCAGTCGAGGTTCCTCCCCTCATCTTTCCAGGCGCTGAAGCGGCCGCTCTGTGCCACCCCACCGACCAACTCCCATTCTCCGAGTTGCAGTATCACCAGCTGGTGCTTTGCTTGTATTAATTGTGTATGTGTCACCTGGCTGCCCCCCCTCCCCGCCACACACACGCTCACGGCTGAGTCCCCATCACCTAGGAGAGTGGCCCTCATCCCTGCTGCACATCCAAGCCACCCCTCAGAAACCTCATTGTGCTGGACTCACCCCAGAGTCATTGAGTCAGAATCCCCGGGGCAGGGGCCTGGGCATTAGGATATTTTTAAAATCTATTTTATTGATTTTTTTTCAGAGAGGAAGGGAAAGGGATAGAGAGTTAGAAATATCGATGAGAGAGAAACATCGATCAGCTGCATCCTGCTCATCTCTTACTGGGGATGTGCCCGCAACCAAGGTACATGCCCTTGACCAGAATCGAACCTGGGACCCTTGTGTCTGTAGGCTGATGTTCTATCCACTGAGCCAAACTGGATAGGGCAGAATATTTTAAATCTCAAGTGACTTCCAGTGCCGCCAAGATCAAGGACCACCCGTCTAGAATGTTGCCCAAATCAACACATACTTGCTGAGCGGATGAATGAATCCTTCTTCAAAGGCAAGGCCGAGTGTTTGGGGGGAGAGGGACACAGACGCAGGCAGGGCCGTAGGGCTGCCTCCCACGGGGGCCCCGGCCCAGAAGGGAGCCCTGGGTCTAAAGGAGACCTTGGAGGAGCAGCGGGGAGGTAGGAAGGGAACTGGAAGACACCGGGGCCACGGAAGTTTGGAGAGAGCTTCCTGGAAGAGTAGGCAAGACCCTAACGACAAGGCCTGAGAGGCATCTGTGTCCACCGGCGTCAGAGTGAACAGGCCGCAGGCCACCGTCCCCACCATCCGAGGGGAGCTCAGTGGAGCAGGAAGAGCTGAGGCCAAGGCACAGGCTGAGAGCGGGTGGGCGATGGGAAGGGGAGGCGGCAAGCGAGGACTTATTGTAAAAGGAAGAAGAGGAGCCCCTGGAGGGCTCTTGGGATCGAGGAGGCTGTTGCAGGAATGCTCACTCAGGGCTCCTGTGTGTGTAGAGATGGAAGAGGCCGAGCCTGTGTGGGAGCTGGGTGGAGTCGAGACATGAAGAAGGTGAGGGTACAGGGAACAAGGGGACAGGCTGCCCGGGGAAACCCTCCGAGAGCAGGAGGGACCCCGCCTTCCTCTGCAGCCCAGAGAAGGGAAGAGGAAGGAGCAAGCAAGTCCAACTCCAAAGGAGGAAGGAGAAAGCCGGAGTCCCTGGGGTTGGCCTCAGCCCCTCCCAGAGCTGGTGGGGAGGAACCTGGGGCATTTGTAGACAGAGAGCTAGTAGGGGTGGGTTTGCGCTTGAGGAAGGAAAGGGCTGAAAGGGCTCTGTCTTTGGGGGAGAGATGCTTGTGTGAGGCCTGCAGGCGTGGAGGGTACCCCAGGACCGTGTGCGTGGGGATTCCTCTTGCAGGGCTCAACAGGGCAGGAGCTGAGAAGCTGGAGGTTTGGGCCCATCCAAGGTGCAAGTTAGGCTTGAGGTGGGGAAGAAGGCCAGGGGGCGAGGGGTGAGGGGCTGTCCAGAAGCAGAGCCGCGCCCACAGTCTCTCAGCAGAGCAGCGAAGGAGGGGGCGCCGTGGGCACTGGGGGAGCCAGGACTGTGCAGGCGGGAGGCAGTTCTCATGGAGGGGCCGGAGTGAGGGCTGCAAGATGAGTCTGTGTGTTTAGCGAGGGAGACACACGATGCCTGACGCATGCGCGCCACACCCTGGCACGGTCACTGGTGGGGGACTGAAGCATGAAGGTCCTCAGTGCATAGAGTCAAGGGCTCTGAGGCTGGGGCCCGAAGGCAGCCGCCTGCCCGGGAGGGCGTGGATCAGTGCCTATTCCACGTGGGCCAGCACAGGACCACCGAGCAGTGTCCACGGAGCTGGAAGGGGGCAGGTGGACATGGCTTTGTCCTCGGCCAGGGGCCAGCTCTGCCTGCAGCAGGCCTGGGATCGGCCGGCCTACCTGGGAGGGTGGGCAGGTTGCAGGTGAGGGGGCTGGTCTTGCTCTCGGGCCCGTACCGCTCCTCCAGCTTGCTCTGCAAGGCGTGGAACTGGCGGTAGCGGCGGTAGATGAGGTACTTGGATCCCCCCTTCGTCTTCACCTCGATGACAAAAACCTAGGACAGAGGCCAGGGGGTAGGACCTCGGAGGCCAAGAGCAAGGGAGAGGGAGGCTCCGGGCTCCTAGGGTTGGAGCAGCATTTCTCGACCTCAGGAGGACATTTGGGGCAAATGATTCTTGGTCATGGGCTGTCCTGTGCACGGCGGCGTGTTGGGCAGCATCCCGGCCTCCACCCACTGGGCGCCAGTAGCGCCCCCACCCCACGTGGTAACAACAAAAATGCCTGAGGGTATCGAATGCCACATGCCCCCTGGAGGGCAGAACCGCCTGCCCAGGACCGCTGGGTTGAAGGTAAGAGACGGGAGAGTTAAGGTTCAGAGGTCCAGGGGTCTCTCTTACAAAGTGGCTGGTGAAGCCCCGCTTCTCCTCGATGTCAGCAATGTTGGCTGAGACGGCCACGTCGTCGGGAAGCTGCTCGAAGTCGCTGAGGGAGGACAAGGAGCCTGTCAGCGGCCCATCTGTCAGGGCCCTCTGGGCTGAGGCAGCGGCAAAGCGAGCTAGGTGAGTCCACGCTCCTCGCTCAACACGCGCTCCCAGGCCAGGCCCCACGACACCCCCTCCCGGGCCAGGCCCCACGACACCCCCTCCCGGGCCAGGCCCCACGACACCCTTCCTGGCAGAGCCACCACGCAGACCAGACCTCGGGGGTGAGGGCATCTGCAGATGGGACATGTACCAATGGCAGAGCTAAAATCTAGCGAATCACTTTGTGGCTGCCTGATCCACCCAGGACCAGCCCATCAAGCACCTCCCCATCTCTGACCCTGTTCTCAGCCCCAGGTCACAGTGGTGAGCAGAGTAGCACATGCCCCAGAGAGAAAATGGCCTATTATGCCCAGGTTGGGGAAATGTCACAAAGGAGGTGACATTTGAGCTAGGTCTAGAAAGACCTGGAATCCACCAGGTAGGACACGAGGGGAGGGCCTTGCAGGCAGAGGGAACAGCATATGCTAAGGTTCTGAGGCCTGAGGATTGGGCCCAGGTCAACTGTGGCTGGAGTCCAATGTCATCAGAGCTGAGCAGGCAGCTGAGGCCAGACCGAGGAGGGTCTCCAGGGCTGAGTTGAGGGAGTTCTATAGGCGATAGGGAGCCACGCCCAGCTTCGGAAGAGAGTGAAAACAGTATGATCTGGCTTTAGGAGGCCAACTTAGGCAGCTGTGTGGAGAAGACAGGAGATCAGAGACTTGAGGGACAGAGCACTACTGGGAGGCTCTGAGGTGCTCCGACTGGGAGGTGACGTGACAGCGGGGATAGGAGGAAAGGACAGAAACGGGAGACACCACTCTTGGCAGACAGACATGGTTTCATTTGTTGTGCCCCTTGTTCCTCACTGCTGATCAGGTTCCAGTTTTGTTCAAGGTGGCAATGTGCCCAGCTCCAAGTTGACAGATCATGATTGGGCTGAGCCAAACATATAGATCCCATTCCTGTCTCCCAGACTCTTTTGCAGCTAGGAGCAGCCATGTGACAAGTTTTGACCAATGAGACCTAAGAGGGAATCTGTAGCAGGGGCCTGTTGGAGATTGTTTGCTTTCCTGATCCAGAGAGATGGGCAAGGCCAGCATGGCCTCCTCCTTTTCTCCCTTCTGCCTGCGTTGAAGGCAGGTGTGACATCTGGACCTGCAGCAGCTACATTGCATCCACGAGGCAAAAACATGAGGAATACCAACGGGGTCTCTGAGATGCTGGTCCTGGAGTCACTGAGCTACAGAACCAGCTGCAAACCTCTGGACTTCTTGTTATTAAAAAAAACTAGAGGCCTGGTGCATGAAATTTGTGCACTTGGGGGGGGGGAAGTCCCTCAGCCCAGCCTGCACTCTCTAGCAGTCTGGGAGCCCTCAGGGGATGTCCAACTGATGGCTTAGGCCCGCTCCCCCTGCCCAACAGGGAACGGGCCAAAGCCATCAGTTGGACATCCTTAGTGTTTCTTTGGGGCACGAGAGGCTCCCACTACTGCCACTGTGCTTGTCAGCTGTGAGCCCAGCTTCTAGCTGAACAGCGCTCCCCCTGTGGGAGGGCATTGACCACCAGGGGGCAGCTTTTGCATTGAGCATCTGCCCCCTGATGGTCAGTGCATGTCATAGTGACCGGTCATTCCACTATCACGCCCAAAACCAGCTCTCTAACCTCTCCTGAGGAGTTCCAGATTGCGAGAGGGTGCAGGCCAGGCCAAGAGAACCCACTGGTGCACGATCAGGGCTGGGGAGGGATGTGGGAGATTGGCCAGCTGGGGAGGGACCGTGGGAGGGCTGCAGAGTGTGTCCGGCCCATCTCACTCAGTCCCGATCCATCGGACCCCAGCAGCAAGCTAACCTGCTGGTCGGAGCATCTGCCCCCTGGTGGTCAGTGCATGTCATAGTAAGCAGTTGAGTGGCCTTAGCATATCATTAGCATATTACGCTTTGATTGGTTGAATGGCTAACCAGATGACCAGACACTTAGCATATTGGGTTTTTATTATATAGGATAAATAAGTAAACCCCTGTTTGTTGCAGCTGCTATCAGTTCCTCTGTTCCCTGCAGCCTTATGCATTTCCAAAGGTCATACTACCAATTTGCCCGTCATTCCTGAGTTATGACCAGCAGGGCGTGGGGACTGTTTGGACGTGGAGATGAAAGAAACAGCAGGGTCAACAGTGACACCCACATGTCACCCATATTCTGACCAGGATGGTAGGAGGGGAGCAGAGTTGATGGACTCCATTTCAGGCATGCTCATTTGAGAGGCCTCTTGGGCACTCAGGTCAGGGTCCAGCAAGAGCTGGTGTGTGGCTCTGGAGCTGGGTTGGGGGCATCTTGGCTGCAGAGGGAGAGGTAAGGACCTTGGTGACTGTGGTTAAGACCCTTAGCGAAGAGCAGTGAGCAGGGGGAAGGGCTGAGAGGAACAGGTGGAGGGAGAGCAGCCAGCCAGCCGAGGTGCGAGGTGCAGACAGATGAGGAAACTAGAAGCAATTGTGACTCTGCTATGGTAGCAATTAGGAAACAGGGGAGGAGCCTGGGGCAGGGGCTGCACCTCCAAAGCCTCAGAACTGACCAGGACTTCAGGAGAAATGATTTCCAAGTCTGCACACCCAGGCCCAGCCGCTGCTGGTTCCCATGTGATTGGGCTGTTTGGGATCTCAGGCTACCTCAGGACGGGGAACACAGGAGGCTGCCATGGGGCGGAGTGGGGGGTGTCTCAGGGGGGGAAGTAGGGGGGGCAGAGGAAATCCCCACCACTCCCAGAGTAACTTGTGGCCACTGGCAACCTCCCCACTCACTTTCCACACATGCCCTGTGGTGACACCCTTGGGAGAAACTTCCTCCTCCGCACGCTCCCCTGAGGCTGTGCGTCTCATGGCCATTTCATCTGCGGCGGCTGGGGGTGGGGCAGGAAGGAACTGAGGCTGCGAGCAGAGATCTGGGCAGGTTGGGCAAGAGTAACCAGGGCTAACTGTTTCCTGAGCCCCCACCAGGCGCTCTTCTAAGACAGGGTCCCCTTGCTACAGACAAGGAAACTGAGGCACAGAGGGGCTAACAAGCTTGCCCAAGAGGCTGGGCTGTCCCTGGTTTGAAGATGAACGCAGATAAATCTCAGCCCTCCCCAGCCTCAGGCTCCCCATCTGAAGTAATAATAGGAGCGCACCCCTGGAGGCACCCACCGCAGCTCGGACGGTTCTGAGCACATGAGGACCCGGCCTCTGCCTGCCTGGGCCTCACTAACAAATGGCAGAATCTGTGGGCAGAGATGCCAGAAAGGAAAAGCACCGGCGTTTTGAGCTGCAGCGGGAGCCCGGCTGTTACTCCATCCCTCAGAGAGTCTGTGTGCGGAGGGGCAGAGAGCTTGGCAACAGACACTTCTAGGAGGGGGGGCGGGCACACCCATCAGGAGAAAAGCAGGGCGCTGTGCAAGGACGCGGGCCCATGGGCCTGAGGGTGGCTAAGGAGGAATTCTTCCCGGAAGCCTCCTTGACCAGCAGGAAAAGAAAAGAGAAACTGACCACAGGATGGCGGGCAGGGGAAACACTGAGTGTCAAAGGCCCTAGCCCTGCAAGCGGGCAAGTTCCAGGATCTGCAGTGGGGAAGGGGGGGGGTCGTCTGAGTGTACCTGAGCACAGAGCTGGCGGGAGAAAGCAATGAGAGGAAGCCAGTGCGGCCGGCAGGGCCCACTCCCAAACGGCCCATGTGTCTTGCCCTCGGTGGTGGGGTGAAGGAGATGTCATGACGGGAGGGCATCAGCCCATCTGTGCATACCCAGGGCAGGAGGGCACAGGTGGGAGAGGGAGACCTGAACCCCCAGCACCCTAGGACTCCTCTCTGTGCTCTGGCTTCTCCCCCCTCTATAAAACAGGGATCATACGTGCACATACATCACAGGAGGGTCAGGAGGCCCCGCTGGAGAACCCCCATCAGAGCAGGGGCCTTGCCCACTCTGCATCCCCAGCGCTCAGAACTGCAAGTGGGCACACAGTAGGTGCTCAACAAGGGCCACTATCTGTATCTGTGCTTGAGCAAGTCCTCCGGTGGGCGGTGTGGGGATGGTCTGGCTGCCTGCTGAGCAGAGCCAGGAAGCTGCCAGGATCGGGTGGGGGTGCAGCAACCCCAACTGGATGTCCCCCTAAAATAACCATTCCCCTGGAGACCTCAGCCAGGACCCCTCAGAGCTGAAGTCAAGTCAGAGCCCTCTCGGCCCAGGATGCTCAAGGCTCAGACACACGCATGCAAAGTCCACTCGGGAGCCTGGACAGGCGAGGCCAAAGGTTGGAAAGACCCTTGGGTGGCAGCTAGTTTAAGTTTTGTGGTTCCTGCACACAGTAGGTGCTCAGGACATGTTTGTTGGAACTAAACTCACTGCCCTTGCTTAGCCCTTTCCATCTTCGGACAGCTCGGGTCTTAGAGAGTCCCGCGGGGGGACTCTGTCGCCGCCCATTGGACCTTCTGCCTTGCCCTCAAGCAGAACGCACAATCAAGGCCCCGGGGCAGGGAAGCCAGTGCCCAGGACCTGGCTCCGGGGCCCCTGAAGGGCTGGGGAGGCGGCCCTCCTCTCTGAGAGCCACGGGCAGCTGAACAGGGGCAGGGCGCCATCTCCCTGACCCACGTGCCCTGCGGAATGGGAAGCGCCACCGCCTCCCACAGCAGCTGTTTCCTGAAGGCTCGCGTTCGCGTGTCAGGCCCGGTCTCCAAGGAGAACTTGTGGGGAAGCGGGGCTGGATCTGGGGGGATGACCTCACCCAGTGCCCAGACCAGCTCTGTCGCTCACCAAGGCCGTTCTTGGTCTGTGCTGTAAACACTGGCTTCTCCTGCCCCTCCCTCAGCACACACCCAGACAAGCCTTCCTTCCACCATCCAAACCCGGAGATCCCACCCAGGTTCCATTTCCGGCCCGGTGCCACCACGGCCCCTTGCTGCCCACTGCAGCCCAAACCATCCTGACGCATCTTCAGCGACCCTCAGAGTCACCTCCTCAGAGTTTGCATGCTCTTTTTTTGAGGTCACCTGCTGTTCCAGTCCTGGAGGGCAAGAGCCAAGCCCAGGGTCCTCAGAGCCCCCACAGTTTGGATCAAGGCTGGCTACTGAGGGAACATTCAGAAAATGCTGCTACAGGTGAACCCAAGCGCTGGCGAGGCTATGCTCCAAGCCCAGGCCTTGCCACTGACTCCCTGTGCCCCAAGGAAGTTCTCTGTCTTCCTGGAGCCTCGGTTTTCTCATCTGTACAATGACAGGATTGGACCAGAGGGACCTGAGAACATTTTCCTACTCAAAGATCCACACATTCATTCATTCAGCATAGTTTGTACCAGCATTGTCCTACTTTCTAGGGATACAGCAGTGATCATAAGAGACAAATACTGTACCCTCATCAAACTGGCTTCTAAAGGGGGAGCCAGTGATAAAGAAAACAAATGAGTTAGAATAGTATTGCAGTAATATGAAGACTGTACAGAAAAAGAAAGCAGGGCAAGGGGTCAAAGAACAGTGATGGGGCAGTCAGGGAAGGCTTCTTGGAGGAGGTGACACTTGAGCCAAGCCCTGGCTAAAGAGGGAGAACAAGCCAGATTCCGTATTCTGTTTGAACAAAAGATGAAAAGCCATCACTGACCACAGTGCGGAGCAGTGAGCCCAGCCTGGGAGACAGATCACCTGAGTTTCCATCCGGACTCTGCCACCCACTCCCATGTGGCCCTGGGAAAGGCACTGCCCATCTCTGAGCCTCACGTCTTCATCTGCGCTTGAGGGAGGTGAAACTGCAGCCTCATTTCCTTAAAATAGCTCCAAGACTCTACATTTCTGAGTATTTAGGTTCTGACTCAACTCCGCCTCTCCACTTTTGATATTATTAAGGGGCTGCAGGAGGCCGACCTCTGTCCCCAGGCCTGCTGGGAACAGTGAGGAGGCCCAGCTAGGGCAGCGCCCTGCACTCACCTCTCAGCCCGCAGCTGCTGGGCCCCGGCCATGGCCGTCAGTGGTCCAGGCGAGTGGGAGACAGAGGGTCTCACCCAGCCAGGCCCAGACTGAGTTGGCCTCTCACTTCCCTCCAGACACCCTGCATCTGGGCTGTGGTCCCAGGAGTCCCAGGGAGCCGCCTTTGGGGAGGCCCCACCCCCGCTTCTCTCGGCTCTAGCGCAGGCCCCTCCTTCAGGCTCTGTGTCTGGCCAGTGGCCCATGCTTCCTCTTTCCCCCCTCGCAGCTGCGCTGATTTGGGGAAATGCACACCCCCAGGTTTCCAGGAGACCCCTGATTTGGGGCCTTTGGGAAGTTCCTCGAGGCCAGTTCTTGCTGCCAGGCCTCAGGTGGGCATCAGGGAGCCCCACTTCATCAGAGACAGGGTCTCAGTGCTGGCTTAGCCACCAAGGGCCCTTGTCACCTTGGGGAGTCACTCCTCCTCCTCGGTCTCCTCAAACCAAACCCATGCACCCAAGTGATTCCCTAGGCCTGGAGTGCTGACCTCTGCCATGCCCGCCATCCCTTAAGCCCAGCTCAAATGCCACCTCCTTCAGGAAGCCCTCCTGGTTTTCCCGACAGAGTTAGTGCTCACAGGCCTCTGTCATACTAGACTGTGGAGGTTGGTTTATGTTTCTGTCTTCCCCTGCCCCTGGAGCTCTGGGCTGTATTTCCTCATCCCTAGATCCTCGGGCCTATGCAGGCCTGGCACAGCCCATCCTCTGCAGGGCTGCCACCCAGAGCGAGCGCCTGACGCACACCCGATCACACCTCCCCTGCTGAGACCCTTCAGCTGCTCGCCCTGCACTAGGAGTCCAAACTCCCAGCCCTGCTCCCTCTGCAGCTCTGAAGGTCCCGCTGGCTTCCCTGGCCCCTCTCTCAGGCCGTCTTCTTCCCACACTGGCCTCCATTCCCTTTCTAGAAGGTTCCAAGATGTCTGCCCCTCAGGGCCGTCGTGCATGCTGTTCCGCTGCAGGAACGCCCTTCCCTGCTCCTTTAAGGCTCGATTTGGAAGTCACCTCTTTAGCGAGGCCTTCCCTACCCGTCACCCTGAATGAAGGCCCTCCCTATGACGTTCTCTCCCGGACCCCGGTCCTTCCACTTCAGAGCAGTGGGAACTGCTGTCATTTCACATTTGTCTGCACGTTTCTATGTTTAATGACTGCCCGCCGGCTCGCCCAGTGTCCGCACAGGGCAAGCGCTGCGCCCACATTCTGAAGGGAGCTCGCCGAGAAGTCCACGGCCACACCAGCAGCCCCAGCCTGTCACACCCACTCACACGCATGCCTGCACGGCAGATGCACAGCAGGATCGCAGAGAGGACGCAGGCGAGGATGCAGACCTGCCTGGGCGCCCGTGGGTCACAGAAGGGGCCCGCCTGACTCATGCTGCCTTTGGACCCCCAGGACTGGGGCAAGGGTGTTCGAGGTCAAAGCCAGCAGGGTGGAGTCTGGAGCCAGGGTCTCCCACTGCAAGCCCTTTGTCATTTCCCAGACAAAGGGACTGAGGACAGGTGCCACCCTCGGGATCCCGAGGACTGTCTGGCTCTGAGAATGGAGAGCAGATGGCAGCCTCAAGGCCTTCGTCTGAACCTCGTCTCTGCTCCACCCAGGCACCCCAAGGGACCTGCTGCCCAAATAGAGTCAGGACAGAGCAGAGTGCCCGGGAGGAAGTGTGCTCTGGGCCCAGCCCTGCAGCCCGGACTGAAGAGCCGTCCCTCTCTTCCCCCAGGCCGGCCAGGGCCTGGGGCTCTGGAACCAGATCCTTATGGACTCCTTGGGCGGTAAGGGCAGAGCTGGGCAGAGACAGAGGAGAGGACGAGAAAGGAGAAGAAGGGAGAGAGATGCTCAACCAACTATTGACTGAACAGGGCACTTGGAATACAGAGATAAGTCAAGATGGCAGGGTAAACACAAGGTGAAATTTCCCATCCTCCTCCAGCCACATAAAATACGCCAAATAATATATCTTTAAGTATTTTAAACATATAATGTCCAGTTCAAAAGCAAAAAAAAAAAAAAGTACATATAAAATTCAGGCTCTAAGAGAGGAGGAAACTATATAAGTGAGAGGCTGCTGCCCACACCCCATGGGAAAACCAAGGTTCTTGGGGTCGAGATTTCAATGCTAATCTGGGTCTGCGTCCAGGCTATGGGCCTGGCGTTGGTTGGAAGCTCAGCTGAGCTCCCAGTAGGAAGCTGGGTGTCAGAACTGATTAGAGGAACCAAATCTCTCCACCATCAGCCTGGGTCGCTGCAGGTCTCTCCCAGCCATGGGTGGATTGAGCATTAGGGACACCAGGTCAGAGCACTGAGCCTGAAACATGCACTTGTGGGAGCCCCGGATCGAAGCTCTCCACTCGGTGTAGAACTCCAAAGCTGAGACATCAACGTAGTCTGGAGTCCACGAGCCTGCGCGGGCACGCAACCCCAAGTTACCCACCACGCGAAGAACACCTGCGCGGGGAGCCCAGCTCGTAAACTCAATGTGCTAAACAAAGAGTTCACACCTGAAGAGCTAGAAATAATACAGACAATGACTCCAGCTCAGTCACTGTTGTCTCGGGGCTGCCAGTGTGGAGGACGAAGCAACCCAATGAGCAGTAACAGGCAGGGTTGAGTGTGGCAGATGCAGCAGGTAAGTCCCAAGAGGTGTAAGCACCTCCCCATGGCCAGGCACACGGAGGCGCTAGTTTAAAGTTGGTCAGGATGACAGGAAGTGACACCGCATTTTGCAAGAAAGTATGATCCAGCCTGGCATATGATTGTGTGTATCATCCTATGTGTATAGTTGTGAACATATATTGTTGTACATAAATGTCAACGTAAGAAACATCCAAGCCTGTAGAGAATTTGTATAGTTTATTTGAGCCAACTACTGACAATTTCTAGGAAGCGAAATCTCAAAAGACTGAGAAATGCTCATGGCAGTTTTGCAGCTTATTTTAGACATCAGGATAAAAGGGGTAGGCGTAAGGGGTTACGTGAAATCCATGGGTGATAGATGAGGGAGGTGGGAGAAAGCAAAGGGGGAAATCGCTGGCATTGGATAAAAAGTAAAATGGAGAGCCGAAACTGGTTTGGCTCAGTGGATGGAGCGCCGGACTGAGGGGTCCCAGGTTCGATTCCGGTCAAGGGCATGTGCATTGGTTGCGGGCACATCCCTGGTGGGGGGTGTGCAGGAGGCGGCTGGTCGGTGTGTCTCTTTCATCGATGTTTCTGGCTCTCTGTCCCTCTCCCTTTCTCTCTGTGAAAAATCAATAAAATATATATTTTTTAAAAAAAGTAAAATGTAGAGACATATACCTCTTTGACAGCGGTGGGTACAAGATAGCTAATAATTAACATTAACAGCACATAGAGATGGTATTTGGGGAACAAAATAACAATGAGGGGTTCTGTGGTCTGTGCTCTGAGGGGTGGAAAGGAGATTACTCTGACATTTCAAAGGTATGTTATCTTGCCCTAGCCAGTTTGGCTCAGTGGATAGAGTGTCAGCCTGAGGAGTGAAGGGTCCCGGGTTCAAATCCAGTCAAGGGCACATGCCTGGGTTGCAGGCTTGATCCCCAGTAGGGGGCGTGCAGGAGGCAGCTGGTCAATAATTCTCTCTCATCATGGATGTTTCTCTCTCTTTCCCTCTCCCTTCCCCTCTGAAATCAATAAAAAATATATAAAAAACAAAGTGATGTTATCTTAGATGCAAAAAGACAACAGGCAGGCTCACTTACGGTAAAGACGGACCTTTGTCAGGGAAGCTACTATAGGCCTAGGACAGTGGTCGGCAAACTGCGGCTCTGTTGACTAATGAGTTTGCCGACCACTGGGATAGGGGCTTAATCACAAGGAACAACAACAGCCTGTAATTATTGGAATCGAGAGTCTAGGTCAGTGGTCGGCAAACTCATTAGTCAACAGAGCCGCAGTTTGCCGACCACTGGCCTAGGATGTGACTACCGACCTGGGCCCTCTTTTAGTTAGGAATTGGTTTGTTCAGACCATGCTATGTGGTTACTTCCACTCTCCGAGTTTGTAGGGCCCACCATGTAGGCCTGCCCTGAGCTTGTTGGGTTCGGTATGGGGCCCCTTTTTGTCCACAGTAACATACAAATGAAGACATACAACTGTGTGGGCAAGTGTGGGTGTGTGTACAGTGGTGACTGTGAGTATGAGAGGACATTTAGATGCTCAAGTCTAAGTGGGTGCACAGTGTACTCATAAACACGGGTACGTTTATGCCACGTGAACTTGTGTAAGCAGACAACCAAGGTTGCCCAGGCTGCCTGGCACTACGTGAGCCAATTCAGCAGAGACAGGGTTGAATCATATGAGCGTTTGTTCCAATACTGCCAGCAGTATGGGGGAGCAGCAGGTCACCCACAAAAATGTGCTCTGCCTCTCCCCAGGAGCCAGCTGCTTGTATTGGGTAGAAGGACCAAGATTACATGGGGAAATGGGCAAAAGGGTAAGCCAAACGGGCAGTTAACAGCTAAAGCAGGCTGAGGTTTGCAAAGGCCTATGTGTATGCAAAGGCTGGGGGTCCTCAAAGGGCTGGAGGCTCTGGTTTCTGCAACAAGGCTGTTAACCTCTCCATGATAATAGGCAGCTCCCGGATGGAGAGGATGGGCTGCATGTCTAGGTGAGTTCCCAGGTCCCACGTGCAACTCCCAGCCAGGTTAGAACATGCCTCCTTTAATCAGAACAAAACAATTACAGTTAACAGCGCATGATTGATATTTCGTACAATTATGGCTGGTCCCCAGTATTCCATTTCTGCCCTTGTCACTTGGACAAGCTCTTAAGTCCTTCTGATGCCATGTTTACTCATCTGTGAAACAGGCTTACCAAATGGGGCTGCAGTGACAACTCATGAGGAAAATGCATGCGAAGTGCACGGACACGTGGAATTTCTTATTCTTGTTTACAGTCTCACTGTGTGTGTGTGTGTGTGTGTGTGTGTGTGTGTGTGTGTGTGTGTGTGCTGGGTAGGGCACGCCCTCAAGTTCATCTTCCCAGGCTTCTCTAAGTCTTGCCTTCCCCATGACCCCAGGAAGCCTCCCATGGCCCTGACTCAGCCACACTGGGGTTGCCTCCAAAGTGTGGGGAGGAGGTAGTCCAGGGGGAGGCCCAGGGCCTCTCCCCACCCCACCCCTTCCTTCCCCCTCCTCTGTCCCCTCCGTGGTTCTGCTGAATTGGTATTTCTCTGGCTCCTCATACACAGAACACCACTGCTAATTTTACGCCTGGGCTCTGAGACGGTGTAATCTGAGGCCAGACACTCAGTCAGCAGTGGGCTCCCATCTTGCTGCTGCGGTTCCGTGTCTCCCCCAGCCCCACCCCCACCCGGCAGGAGGAGCAGACTCTTCACACCTTCCCTTAAGCAGTAGGAAATGCCTGAAGTGACCTCTCCATATCAGGACATCACCTCCAGCCTCCCAGCCTGTGAGTAAACAAACACAGTCACTGAATGGGCAGCCCCGGCCCAGGCCCTAAAGCTGGTGTACATATATATACCTTTTGTCTTAGAAGAAGGATCTCGGGCCCAGTCTCCTGCTAGTGGCTTTGAGAGCTCACCAAAGCTAACAACTCAGAGATTTTAAGCAAAGATTTTCAGCAGCAAGTTAGGAAGAAGAAAACTGCCAGGGGCCGTGGGGAGCCAATGACAGTCAAGTGACATTCCGACAATGACAAAGGGGATGGAGTGCTGAAGAAAAGGCTCAAGAACTCAAAAACAAACCCCAGGGGCCTTTCAGAGAAGGGACGCGGCCACTTTATGAAAGTTTACCAAGGTCCATTCCTAACCATGACCCCGGGATGAGGTTCAATACGCTCAGCCCAGACCTGGGAGATCCCCAGAGCCTGAATGAGGGCTGGATGTAAAAGTCACAGCACACGGGTGCTCGGTGCTAGGATGCAAGATGAAGCACAGCGCACAGTTTAGAGAAACCTCCTCCATTAGCCAGTGGTCAGGCCAAGAGCCACAGCTGCAAGAAATGGAGCCCGGTGACCCGTGACCAAGGATAGTCGGGGCTTGGGGGTGAGGAAGCTAAAAGGCTAATTCCAATGTAGCCCTGATATTTGGGGAGCTAGCAATCTGAATCCATGCCAGCAAGCTCAGTGTACATTCTTGATAACCTATAATTAAGTCACAACCTCCTTCCCAGAAACTGGTCTTGCAGAACCTGTTACAAAGGCCATAAAACTGTGAAGAGTACACTATCCCGGAGGGAGGGGAGGGTTATTAATGCTGGCGCCAGGCCAGACCATCAGATATGGCCTGGAGACCCCCAACACCTGGGGGCCTTCTTGCAAGGCCCGAGAAAAGGACCGGAAGCATAATCCATATTTGTGGGACAAAGACCACAGGGAGATATAAAAGAGAAGCCCCCTGCATGTTACTTTACTCAGATTTGGAAAGTTATTCCCTGAGTCCACCGGCGTAAATATAAATAAACAGTGTCACTCCTTTTCTCTAAAAGCGTTGCTTGACCCTAACCGGTTTGGCTCAGTGGATAGGGCGTCAACTTGCAGACTGAAAGGTCCCAGGTTCGATTCTGGTCAAGGACATGTACCTTGGTTGCAGGTACATCCCCAGTAGGGTGTGTGCAGGAGGCAGCTGATCGATGTTTCTCTCTCATCGATGTTTCTAACTCTCTATCCCTCTCCCTTCCTCTCTGTAAAAAATCAATAAAATATATTTAAAAAAATAAATTAAATTAAATAAAAGCGTTGCTTGGTTTTCCTTTGGTCTTCTGCAACAGGGGGAGGGGAGCGTTTTCTGCAGGAGCCGGAGAAACCCCAGGGAGCTCATTATGGGGACTCAGCAGATGCGGCTGCTGAGTCAGCAGCTCTCCGGGGCTGGGCGGGGAGGGAAGGGGAGGGTGGGAGTGGGGCAAGAGAAGGAAAATCCCAAATTAGACTACTAGCAAGATTCCGGAAGATCCCTGGCACACCGAATTCCCCAATCCTGACCCACATGTGTCTCCCTTCATAATTTATGAGGGGAGCTTCACTGGACAGCCTCCCTGAGCCATAAATAGCCAGCTCTGGCAGCACCCCTTCTCCTGGAGCAGCATTTGAAAACAGGCAGGGTGTGGCGGAGGCCAGCTAGACAGCAAGCTCGCTGAAGGCACAGGGCCCTGCCCTTCTCTGCGAGGCCCCAGCACAGGGCAGAGCTGGTGGGGGACTCGGGTGCCCTGGCTCCTGTATCTTCTCTGACCACCAGTTTCCTTGCTTGCTTCATAGGATTACTGCATTATTCACGTGTTCAAAATATATTGAGCACCCACTATGTGCCAGACACCTACTGTGTGCCTGGCTCCAAATGAAAGTCACTGTTCTTGTGATGCATACCTTCTGAGGTGTGTGGAATAAGACCATGAATGTCAAGTGCTTAGTACAATGCCTGACACATAGAAGGCGGTCAGTAAGTTATAGATGTTAATGTTATTATTGATGATAATTTCCTTAGTATGGCTAGGTCTTGTATTGGTCTATCTCCTCCTGCACAATTTGTTCCTCTGTGTCTTAAAACTTATCACCGTAAATTCTAATTTTCCCCCTATATTTGCCATCCACTCTAAATGCACTTGACTTGTGGAAACAACTCTGCACATAATAAAAACGTTGACGGGAAACGACCACCAGGAGGCGCAACAACTCAGCAGCCCCGTTTCCACTCTGCGGCGCCACCTAGAGGAAGAGTGTCAGAGCCGCAATGGAAGGACTAGTCCAAGGGTCAAATTGTGAGCTAGCCTGGCAGAGGCTGCCTGCTGGATCGCACTGCGGTCTCCAGACGACCCCATCAGTCAGATCTGATCAGACAGAATCTGAACAAGATCTGGAATCACCTCTTCATTGATTAGAAATATGATAACGGCCAAGATGCACTGAGTTTACTGTCGAACCTCCCTTCCACTGTAAAACTGCAGAAGTATATGAGCTAGCATTTGCAAAGCCCTTAGAAACATGCCTGGCCCAAAGTCCTGCTTGTACATGTTGACTCTGATTACTGCCACTTCATCCACACGCCAGCCCCACAATATAGGTCATATTTTTCATCCCCGGTCTTATTTTATCCCTGGAGATAAGGAAACTCAGGCTCTGTGGGGTTAGGAGACTGGACCCAAATGGCTTAGCGAGTGAGTGGCAAAGTAAGATTTTGACCTCAAATCTCGCTGACTCCAAAACTCACACAGTTAATAACTGTGCTATACTGGCCCTCACTCACTCACTCATTCATTCATTCATTCCACAAGCATTCATTTAGTATGCACTCTGCACAGGTATAAAGGATACAGAGATGAGTATAGCATAGTTGCTCCTCTCAGTGAGCTCACGCTCTCGTTGAAGTACACATATAAACATGCATGCATGTGTGCACACATACATATATGCACATGCACATGCATACACGTGTGCACACATACATGCATGCACATGCACCTGTGTGCACTCATAAACACACATGCACACAGAACAAATAATAATTTTGGGGAAAACCAGGAGATATATGTTAAGAATCCAGTTTCCATGATTCCATGCTCAGTACTGTCTCAGCCCCAGGTGTCTGTAAACACAGATGTCTTCAGGGGCCTAGCAGGTATCCTCTCTGTTTCAGGTGGAGCTGGGGTGGAATGGCAAGGTGAGGGGGTGGGGAGGCTGTGCTTAGGGTCTGCCTCTCCACACCATCTCCTTCTGGCACAGAACTCCAAGGACTCCAAGAATTGTGCATTTGAACCTGGCCTTCCAGGTCGTCATGAAGCACACTGTCAAGGCAGGAGGATAGAACTTGTCCTGTTAGCAGCGTGTTGGCTCTCTCTACAGCTTATGAACTTACCCACACACTTGGGCCTCCATTTGTACCATTGCTCCAGTTCCTGCAGCGTTGGGGTCAAGGAGCAGGGCGGAGGGACTGGTAAACCTCTGTAATCCTCTGGATCTCATTCAAAGAGGAAAGAGACTCGTTAGAGTTTTAAAATAAAGAGCCATGTAATCTGATTAACGATTGAAAAGATCCCCTTGCTGCTTAGCCTGTGGCTCACAGGAGGTGGCACTGAGGGGCCCCTCCCAGCTGCATTCTCACCGGTGTGTAAAAGCACCGTATCGGAGAATAATTACATGCCAGAACCCGCACCCACCTAAAGTGGCAGCTTGGTGGGACTTGACATGCTGTAACCACCCCATTGCAGTATAGGACAGAGCCATTATCCTGAGAAGACCTCTGGTGCCCTTTCCAGCCAATCCCCTCCCTCACCCCAGGCCTGGCAACCGCCGATCTGCTTTCTATCGTTCTGTCCTGTCATTTCTGAAATTTATACCAATGGGCTCACAGAGCGTGTGGTCTTGTGTGTGTGGCTTTTTCCCTTCGTCTAAGACTGGTGAAGTTCATCAGTGCTAATGTGTACATCAGTAACTTATTCTTTTTATTGCCAAGTGGGACTCTGTTGTAGGCTATATCACACTTTGTTTATCCAGGCACAAACTGATGGACACTGGGGCTGTTTCTGGTGTGGGGTTTACTAAAACAAAGCTGCTACAAACATTCAAGCACACAGCTTGTGGGGGGGCATGCGTATTCATTTATTGTGGGTAGGTATCGAACGGTGGGATGCTGGCTCATAAAGTAGGCACCTATTTCACGCCATTTTCCGAAGTGGCTGTACCATTTTGCCTTCCCACCAGCCAGGGCATCGGGAGGCAGGTGTTTGAAGATTCTGGGTCCGCACTGGCTCAGGGACAGTGACTCCAGATTTGCAAAGACGGGGGAGGGAAGGTGTCTAAATGCAGCCATAGCCTCTGGGCTGGTCATTTAAACTCTCTCCTCTCAGCTCCAAATCTACTCACTATGCGCAGCTTTCCAGCACTGGGTTTGGGTCTCAAACCACATTTCTGCTTTGCCGGCTACTCAATTAGTCTCTGCCAATAGGGGCACTAGAGGGAAACTGAGAGGAGGAAGGCCTTGGCCCCTTTATATTGGCTCATTGTGCCCAACAGCACTGCCCTGGAAGCCACAGTTGGTCCCAGAAACAATGGATTCTGGCTTCTAGTTTTCCCCCCACATTCTGGCCCCCTCAGAAGTCTCAGGCTCTGAGCCCTGGCTCCCTGAGGGCCCTCTCCAAGCTCTGAGGCACCCAGTACCAGCTGGGCAGTGTCATCCCGCCAGCTCCCTCCTCCAAGCTTCCAGGTTCTGATAACCCCCCTCTTTTTCTTCTGTCCCCACGGCCGTAGGAAGCAGTTACCATCCCTGGCTGCTTCAGCGTCCCCGTTTCGCGCTTTCAGTCGTTCGAGATCTGTTCAACCAGCCCCCTATATTCAATTCTCACTGCTAAAGTAACGTGTGTGCTTTCATTTTCCCAACACCCAGCCAGCCCAGCAGGCCCCGAGTCTAGCTTCTAAGTGTCCCTTGGAAGGATGGGCCCTCAGACACTCACCCCACTACTCTGACCATCAGCTTCTTCGTTTGTAAAGGGCCCCAAATGAAGCCTGATACAACCGAGGGCTCAATAAATACTTGAGGCAGGAAGCGGGGAAAGGAGGCGTTTTGTATTAGTTCGTGGCACCTGCTCAAATTGCACTCATATACCTTACAGGGAACGCAAATTCCCCCCCTTCCTCACTTGGTGCTTTTGTTCTTCTTGACTAGGGACTGCTAAAATCCCCGAGAATCCACGCTCCCCTTCTTCCTTTGGGGATCAAGTCCTTGAGTCGTAGTTGGACTTACGCCACCCAGCTCAAGGTAGCTACACATGACCATGTGGCCAAGTGCAGGCCAACGGGATGGAAGAGGAAACTGTAGGCATCACTTCCTGGCTGTGCCTTCAAAGGGAGAGGGTGTACCCTCCCTGTCCCTTCTCCCCTTCCCACTGGCTGGATTCGCTGAGGATGGAGGACAGTGGAGCAACAATGTAGAGGGAGCTTGGGTCTGTGACTCAAACCCGGACAATTGATGCTCAGACTGTTCATAGAAAGAAAGAAATTTCTTTTATGCTCAAGCCGCTGACATTGTGACCTTTGTTACAGCAGCTGCCTTGGGTCCTATTTCTTGCACTCGAGCCAGGGCTGGAAACATTCTCTGTCAAGAGCCAGGTGGTAAACGCGTTAAGCTTTTCAGGGTATTTTCCCGGGTCCGTGGTCGGCAAACCGCGGCTCGCGAGCCACATGCGGCTCTTTGGCCCCTTGGGTGTGGCTCTTCTACTAAATACCACAGCCTGGGCGAGTCTATTTTGAAGAAGTGGCATTAGAAGAAGTTTAAGTTTAAAAAATTTGGCTCTCAAAAGAAATCTCAGTCGTTGTGCTGTTGATATTTGGCTCTGTTGACTAATGAGTTTGCCGACCACTGTAAATCTGGGTCATAACTACTGATGCTTCTGGCTCAGCCTGAATGCAGCTGTAAATAGTAAATCATTAATCGGGTGTGGTGTCTCCCAATAAAACTTTATTTAGGAAAACAGGCGGCAGTTGTGGCCCTTGGCCCTGCAGCAAAGTTAAGAACCGAGAATCTCCTGGTCACAATTCAGAGATGTAGGGTGGGAAGAGCTCAGGAAGGTGAACCTGGCCGATGAGGCAGAGCAGCTGCCCAAGAGCTTGACTCTACCCTCACCCAAGGGGCACCTCCTCCCTAGGGACCGACCTCCATTTCTTAGTGCTTCTACGATGGCACGGCCTTAAAAACACCTCTGCCCCAGGAGAGGAGGGCTCCTCTGGCTGCACGGGCACAGCCGGGACCTGTTAGAGCTTGACTCTCTCCAAGGCACGCAAGGGGGGTGGGGAGGGAGTAGGACCAGCAGAAGAGCTGTGGCTGCAGGCTGAGCAGTGTCGGCACGCGGTTCTATTAAAAAATCAGGGCCACCCACAAATAGTTACTGAAAAGGGATGCCAACCTTCCCTTCTTGTGAGCCTCCCCGCCCCCCCGCCCCTGCACACTCTGAGCTGCTCCAAAGCCCCTGGCCCAAGCTCTTGCCCCGCCCCCACACCTGTCTCTTCTGTAGTTGGACCTGGCCTCTGCATGCATTCTCTCCACTGGCATTCCACTTCCGTGATTTGATGGCTCTTCTTCATCCTTTGGTTCTGCATCGTCTAAGATTCCAAGCGGATCAAAGACTTTCCTCAAAGGCTGGGGTGGGAGTCGCTCCATGTCTCCCAACCTCTCTCAGAGCATCTTCCAGACTTTCCACCTCCTCCTGCTAAGGGTCATGTGCCGTGAGCACATTTAGGTCAAACAGGGACTGGGTCATATTCATCTATGAATCTCCAGTGTCCAAAGCGGGACCAACAAGAGTTTCTGAGGCTGGGGGCGGGGGTGGGGGGAAAGGGAGGGAAGACATGAAGGGGCACAGCAGGTGGGCTTCCTGGGCCAGGCTGGGCCCTGGGGACTGACATAGTGTAACTGGACAAACAATGGGTCCACACTGCCTGGCACTACTTGAGCCAATTCAGCAGACAGGGTTGAATCATATGAGCGTTTGTTCCAATACTGCCAGCAGTATGGGGGAGCAGCAGGTCACCCACAAAAAATGTGCTCTGCCTCTCCCCAGGAGCCAGCTGCTTGTATTGGGTAGAAGGACCAAGATTACATGGGGAAGTAGGCAAAAGGGTAAGTCAAATGGGCAGTTAACAACTAAAGCAGGCTGAGGTTTGCAAAGGCCTATGTGTATGCAAAGGCTGGGGGTCCTCAAAGGGCTGGAGGCTCTGGTTTCTGCAACAAGGCTGTTAACCTCTCCATGATGATAGGCAGCTCCCGGATGGAGAGGATGGGCTGCATTTCCAGGTGAGCTCTCAGGTCCCACGTGCAACTCCCAGCCAGGTTAGAATGTGCCTCCTTTAATCAGAACAAAACAATCATGGGTAATAGAGCATGATTAGTGAAAGATGAGACAGAGGGCCGAACACCAGGACTACAGGCTTTATTAGAGGAGAAGGACCCTGCCGGGATGTCTCGCAGGGAAGAACAGCAACACGTGCAGAGGGGAACACGCCTTTTGAGGGGAGGAATGGGAAGGGATGGGGCTTAGGGTACTCGGCACGCGCTGATTGGTGGTGTCATATAAGGCACATGATTAGGCACTTAGGTACTTAGGAATCAAGAGCTTAGGGTATTTGGCAGGTGCTGATTGGTGGTTCAATGTATAGTCCATATAAGGTGCCTGGTTAGGTGCTCAGGAATGTCCAGGCCACAGGTGCAGGTTACGTCATACTCCGTCCATTAGTTGGGGGAAGGGAGGATCTATCAATTAATATTTCTTACAATTATATCTTACAATATTCTATTTCTGCCCCTGTCACTGGTGCATGCCCTCCTCCCCGTGGCCTCTGCCTCTACTTAAGGGAAGGGCTTTCTCTCCCAGCCCACAGAGTGCAATAACTGCCCGCAGTGCCCCACCGCCCGGAACTGCACACCCAGGAACTGGGCAGCTTTGCAACAGGAGTTCCTGGAAATTCTGTAACTGCCCTTCCACCCCGCACCTTTGGCAATCTGCTCCCTCCCCCGAGGCCCTGAGACTTCCTGCAGGGTTGCCAGTGGCCTTTAGGATGCTACCCTGCCCGAGCCCTCACCTGGTGGCCCCTTCTCCAGCCCTGGTCTCTGCCATCTGCCCATGGTGCTCACTCAGTCCAGCCCCTCACACACCACTGGGTCCACCACCTCTTACGTGTCCGGGCTCCCCTCATCTGTGTCCTCAGCCCCCTCCTATCCCCGTGGGCTCTCTGCCTGCGGCTTCATCAGCTCCCGCGCCTCCATTACCATTGCACACGGAAGGTCACCCATCTCTCCCTGGAGTGCCAGGCCCATGCCCAGCTGCCCCTGGGACACCCCACCGAATGCCCCCAACTCCTAGAAGCTGGCAGCCCCACCCTCTCCACAGAGGCTCTTCTTCATTCACTCTGTCTCCACCAGTCACCGAAGCCAGAATCCTACGGGTCACCCTGGCCTTCCTGTCCTCTGTTACCTGCTATGTGCGGTCCATCAGGAATGGATTTGACCTCCGAGGCCCACCAACTGTCCCCTCTCTCCATCTCTATGGCCTGGTCTGCATTCAGACTTCCCTCTTCTCTTGCCTGAGCTGTTTCAGCAGCTGCCTAACTGGCCTTCCTGTCCCACCTGCGCCCTGTAGTCTCTCATTCACACTGGCCCCCGGGAGGGCTCTCCTAAGCGTAACACCCTCTCAGGCTTCCAAGCCTCTGGCTCCTTGGAGACCAGTCCAGTTGGTTCTCATTTAAGCCGGGCTGCAGCCTGCCTCCAGCTCATTCCTCTCCTCTCCCAACCCAACCCCAATCACACCCACACCTTTGCTGCCTGACCAACTCCTTCTCTCCTAAGAGCCTACACCCACGGGAAGGTTCGCAGGGCAGCGCTATTACAGAAGTGAGATGAGGGGGAAGGGCATGATCCCCCTGCTCCTCTGCAGCCACATGTGGGCCCTGCATGTCCCACGTGGGGCACGGTCCCCCAAACTACACGTGCAGACTTATATGGAAGGTGAAAGGTACGGGCATGACCGGAGGGGTACTCCCCTGCTTTTTGTCCCGATGCACGGTCTTCTGGTCCAGCTCTTCTCCCCGCCCAGTGGCTCTGACTGCACCTATCACTGTTTTCCATCGATTTGTCAATGTTTGAATAAAAGGTGCAAGTACTTAGTTCACAACAAGAAAGAAGAGTATTAAAAAGCCCTGCCCTCCCTTCCCTACCCGCAAAGGAACCACTTAAATCCGGTCCATTATTTCCTCTAAATGCCTCCGTATTTCTAAAAAAGAAGCTTATATTTCTATTTTTAATTGATTGGTTTTTAGATTTGTGTGGGATGCGGGAAACATATCCAGAAAGGCAGAAGAAACCAGAACATGTGAGGAGGTAACAAACAGTGAGAAGAAAATGAGGCTTCAGAACCCCTGACAAGGTCCAGGGCTTCAGGGAAGCAGGCGGGAAGGACGATGGGGTGAGCTGAGAGCCACGGTCTTGCCCTTGAACCTCCTGCAGGAGGTTTATTCTCTGGAGACGGGTAGAGGGTGCATCTCGGGACACCAAGGCCACCGGCATGGTTCCCTCTTATGGTAAATGAGAATTCATCATTCTTGCGTGGGTGTTCATACACACACACCCCCACACAATACTCCTCCCTCTTCCCATCCTCCCAAAATATCTATATCACAACTTTTATTTAAAACGATAATCCTTGGATACAAGTTCATGACCCTCTACTTGTCATTGATTTATATACGTGTGTCATGATTAATTTTTTTTTCCTCTGAGGCAACTTTTGTTTTTCTGTGAGTAAATAATTGCTTTGAATCTGTACTTGCCGGGACGTCCCAAAAATATATTTTAATCCTTTGCAGCTCCATCATGTTACCGCGTGTATCACCTACTTACCAAACCTACTTTTTCCTCAAAGCTCTCTGCAGTGGTTTAAAAACCACTAGACCTGCCCTGACCGGTGTGGCTCAGCGGATAGAGCGTCGGCCTGCGGACTCAGGGGTCCCAGGTTCGATCCCAGTCAAGGGCACGTACCTCGGTTGCGGGCCCATCCCCAGTAAGGGGTGTGCAGGAGGCAGCTGATCGATGTTTCTCTCTCATCGATGTTTCTAACTCTCTATCCCTCTCCCTTCCTCTCTGTAAAAAAATCAATAAAATGTATTTAAAAAAAAAAAAAAAAGATTAGCCCTAACTGTCCTAACTAGCTGTTGGTTCGACCTCCGCATTGCTTCCTGCAGCTTTTCTCCATGGTTCTGGATGCCATGTCCTTCTTGTTGTCCACCTTCCTGTTTCTGGAGCACAGCCTCCGATATCGCTCTAAGAATGGATGCTTCAGAGGGTTAACATCCTGCGTTCTGGCATGCCTGAGAAATGTCTTTATTCCACCCTCCCACCTGATTGAGTTTAGCTGTATGTAGATTTACTTGTTGAAAATCAGGTGACCTCAGAATATCAAAGACAGTTTCCATGGCTTTCTAGGATCCTGTGCAGATCTTGAGAAAAACAAACATGTGGACTCCATGCTTTTTTTGTGCCATTGGAAGCTTCTGGGGCCTTTGCGCTGGTCTTCCTGACCAGGGGGCTCTTTGGACCAATCAGAATGCACACTTCTAATGCATGCCTGTGCTCTGTCCCTGTCCACGGCCATGCCGGTGGCCTTGGTGTCCCAAGATGTACCCTCTATCCGTCTCCAGAGAATAAACCTCCTGCAGGAGGTTCAAGGGCAAGACCGTGGCTCTCAGCTCACCCCATCGTCCTTCCCGCCTGCTTCCCTGAAGCCCTGGACCTTGTCAGGGTTCTGAAGCCTCATTTTCTTCTCACTGTTTGTTACCTCCTCACATGTTCTGGTTTCTTCTGCCTTTCTAAATATGTTTCCCGCATTCCACACAAATCCCTCCTCCAAAGTGTGTTCAACGCTCAGCTGTTGCTGCCCTTTCTCTTCCCCTTGTCCCTGTGGGATTATACCTTTAATATCTTTTCTCTGTAATGTCAGTGACTTCTCAGGAGGAAGGAGAAATCACTTTTTTCTACAAAGTGGTTTATTGCTCTGTGTGTGTGCACGTGTGTGTGTATGTGTGTGTGTGTGTGTGTGTGTGTGTGTGTGTGTGTGTGTGTGTGTGTGATGTGTGCAAGTGTCTTCCATCCAGATGTGCTCAGGAGGCTCACAAAAATTAATCTAGGTATTTTTCTGATCCAAGAAGTCATCATCCTGCAGGAATGAAGTATAACAGGCATTTTTTAAAAATTGACAATGTATATTCTTTTTTCTTTTCTTTGTGTTATTCCTCTCATTTCTTAGATGAGGAAACCAGCTCGGAGAGAGGAATGATTTGCCCCAGATCACAGAGCTGGGACTTGAGTTCCATTCTTCTCATTTCAGAGTGTGGCTGCTTCCCCCACGCCACATGGCCTGGCGCCCGGAGCGCCACCTGGTGGAGAACACAGGTGCAGGGCCGTGTGCTGACCAGGTGCTTCACCTGGCTCACTCAGCACAAGGCAACGGAGACTCAGAACGGCCAAAGTGACACAGCACACGTCCTCAGAGGGCCGCCCAGTCACATACACTGACCTCAACCGTTTCCTGCTCCCCTTGCAGACATTTCTAACTTGGTTACAAATTCAAAGATGGTTTCCCAATGGACCCCACACGTGAACTCATGGGATGCCATGGAGAACACGAGGCACTGGACACACAGGAGAGGGTTTGCCCTTTGGAGCCATCATCCTCTGTGGCCGGTGGGGACCCCGAGACCTGCAGAGGCCCGATACCCTGGGCAAGGTGCCAGGCTCCCATCAGCCCAAGAGCTGCCAATCGTCACCACCTGGACAATTATTATCTGTTAACCTGGTTACTAACCTACTGTCTCAGAGGCTCATCCAATCCGCAGACCTATTTGGATGAAGGTTGTGGGTGGTGAGTCGTGATTTGGCATGCTGTTTAGTGTGTGCTGGGAGAGATGAGGAGAGCAGGCTGGGAGCTCCCTGACCCCGTCCTGAGTGTAGGGGGTGGGGAGGACTCAACCTTTCAACTAGAGAACCAGGCCAGATGGGTGCCCACAGGGCCATGTGGGGAGGAAGCCTTTCCAAGCCCTGTGGACAAACTCTGGAAAAAAAACACACAAAAAAACGGGTCACCCGGAACCCTGTGCAGGCTTCAAAATAAAAGCCTCCAAGTAGTGGTGGGCCGGAGGTGGTCGGCAGGGCAACGAACAAGGAAGGCCTGAGGACCTTGCAGGGAGGGGAGGCAAATGTTGGGCAACCTCAGACAAGTCACAGCTTTTACCTCTATTGCCTCGATCATAAAGTGCCAATGGGGGGGGTCACCCTTTGTGCAGACCTCATGGCATAAGGAGAACAATGGCTTGAGCTAAGGAATGGCAAGTGCCTGGCACACAGCAGCCTCCTGGTGGTTCTTCCTTTTCCCCTCTTTCTCATTCGACTCATCCTGGTCCCTCCTCTGCTCCCGGTCTTCCTTTCCTTCCTCTACCTCTGTCATCACCACCACCACCACCACCACCACCACCACCACCACCACCACCACCATTTATTGGTCCCCTCCTACTTAGCTGCTGTCTTAAATGCTTTACATGCTCAAGTTTATTTACTCTTCACAATCCTATAAAGTAACACTGTTATCCATATTTTATGGATAAAGAGCCCACGTCTCAGAGAAGTAAAATCACTTGTCCAAAGTCACAACACAAAATAGGAAACATCCCTCCCATTTGTACAAATGAAAACCTCGGGGTCCAACACAGTGCAATGACTTACCCAAAGTCAGCCCCCATTTAACAAATAGCAGAGCTGCTCAGATGCCATCTCCGGACCGCATGTGGGACTCGGCCTGCTGACTCCCACTGAAGGCTTTCCATCGTTTTATATTACACCAGAGGCCTGGTACACAGATTCGTGCACCGGTGGGGTCCTTTGGCCTGACCTGCGCCCTCTTACAATCCAGGACCCCTTCGGGGATGTCAGACTGTTGGTTTTGGCCCGATCCCGCAGGCCAGGCCAAGGGACCCCATTGG